>VWPW01012452.1:897-39699 GCA_013389825.1 Crypturellus undulatus | reverse complement strand
CGCGCGCAGGCAGCGCAGTCTCGCGAGACGCCGGCGGGCCCGTGCCGGCCGGCGCGTGTCACGTGGGAGGCTAATGCCCCGGTGCCTGTCCGGGGAGCAGAGGCGGCGGCGGCGGCAGCGAGCGGGAACGCGTGTGTTTGTGGCCGGCAGGATGCGGGTCAAAGTGCTGAGCCGGAACCCCGACGACTACGTCCGCGAGACCAAGCTGGACCTGCAGCGCGGTGAGCGGGAGCCGTCTGCGCGGGCACGGCGGCACCGAGGGGAGCGGGCGGGGAGGAACGGGCTGCAGCACCCGCCGCAGCTCCGCTGCTCCCCGGCGGTGGAGACCCGAGCGCCACGGGTCCAGGTCCGGGGCAGTCGAGGAGGCGCTAAGGGCCGCCCGCGTGCGCGAGGCGGGCGGCGCTCTGCGCATGCGCCCCATCACAGCGGCTGTGGCGGAAGCCGAGGGGTCAGGGAGATCTGGCCTGCGGTCGGAGCTCTAAACCGCGGTAGAAGCGGGACTTAACTTCTGCTCGGTGTAAAAGTACTAAGGAGTAAGGCTTGTCAGCCCGCCGCCCTCCATCGTGATTCTGGATGCAGGTCTAGTCTCACCAACTCGAGTAAGCAACTCTTACACATGAAGTAGCATCCTAGCTGGTGCTGGTGCCCGTACTGGGGATACTCAGGAGCCACCTGAGCAGGGTACTGGGCAGCCTGCTCTAGGTGGCCCCGCTCTAGCAGGGGCTTGGAGCAGGTGGTCCCCAGAGGTGCCTTCCAACCTCAGTCGTTCTGTGATTCTGTGAAGTGGGCATTTCCCGGTTCTTTAGTTGTGATTATGCACTTTAAATGTGAAAAAGGTGATTCAAGTTACTTGCCAGGACAATAGGCGAAGGGTGATTTGTGTGTAGACTTTAAATCAAACTTGCTGTCATGTAATAGCACGTTGTACAACCATTTCTTCCGATATTTTAATATGCAGCAAATATTCTTTGGAAATCAGTAGACTGAAATAAGCATTAATTCTTAATGAGTGATCTAGCCATTGTCAGTTATTCTGCTGACAATATTTTACATAAAACACAAAGTCAGTTACTACTGTCCTTCTTGAATTATCTTTAGGCACGGATGCAGAAAGATCTTTGCTTACTGGATGTAAAGCATCTGTCTGGGAAAGCAGATAGCAGCAGTGAAGTACTGAGCTAACGAGTCTTATTTCTGAGCCAGGTATAAACTTTTCACATGACTCACATGTGAGTTTATTTTGCTTGGTAGATCGACATTTATACAGAACATGATACAGATTCACAGGTGACTGAACAGCAACAGAGCTGGGTTGCAGTTCCCTGCGGCTATCTGTTCAGGCACATCCTTTCTGCATATACTGGAGTTTGGTGGTACGAAGTTTGTTTAGTTTTTAATATCCATTTCAGGAAAGGCAGGTATGTGTAATTTTCAGTTTGTTGCGTGCATTCATACCTTGATTAGTTTAGTGGTATACATTTAAAAGGGATATTGAACAATTTTAAAGTTATTGCAGACTTCATTAGCTTAAAAGTTGTCAAGTGATTGTACTAACGATACCATAGATCAATTTCCAAACGATAATATCACAAAAATCCTAGTGTTACAGACATTTCTTCCATGGCAAGGAAAATCAAACGAAACCATAGGAATGCAACTTATCTTGAACTACAGTATGTATAGCAGACTTGTAAGGACTGTGTTATTCTTGTTGCAGTTCCAAGAAATTATGATCCTGTACTGCATCCTTTTGAGGTTCCACGGGAATATACAAGAGCTCTGAATGCAACAAAGCTCGAACGTGTGTTTGCAAAACCATTTCTTAGCTCACTTGATGGCCACAGAGATGGAGTTAACTGCATGGCCAAACACCCAAAGAGTTTGTCTACGGTGCTTTCTGGGGCTTGTGATGGAGAGGTAAGCTGCAGTTATGAACCACCATAAAGAAAAGCCCCTTTCTCCCCCTTTTTTAATGCCCTATTTTATCTTTCTTTTGTTTCTTTGTACAGCTATAATACCATAACCTTTCTCAGAAGTGTCCACCTATGCAGTATTTCTCAAACTGCATGTCACGACCTTCTAACATGTAAAGAATATCAAAACGCTTTAGGAAGCATCTCTTAGCTCTACAGTTCCTCTAAGTTAGATGGTGAAAAGCAGCTGTCATAACTGGGTGAAAGTGTTTACACAAATCTAGGAACTTACGGTAAAATGTGAACTGGAAGTAACATTCAGTTTCTTGACATAGAGCAATAAGTGTTAAACTAGGGATCTCTATGGGTCTTTGCATTTTTCCACATGCCACACAGGCACACACTTTGAACTGCTGCAAATTCGGAAGAAAACTAATAGTTTTAGTATTATAAATCTCTCTAGTGTTCAAGCTAGCTGTAACATTTTGTTGCAATGCAAGTGTCTTTCATGTCTGAGTTATGAACTGCAATCGTGGCTTGTAGAAAATGGAACTAAATAACAACAGAGTACTCTTCCATTATTAACAGGTTAAAATTTGGAACTTGACGAAGCGACAGTGTGTTCGTACTCTACAAGCCCATGAGGGCTTTGTGCGGGGCATGTGTGCTCGTTTCTGTGGTACCTCATTCTTTACTGTAAGTATAACCTGCCTTCTTAGTACAGTCTAACAGCACAGAACACCTGGTGACCATCTGTTTTTTTAGTCAGCAATTTTACTGTCATCTTTGCTGTAGAATATTTGAGTTTCACTCATATTAGAACTTGCATGTGTTCGTTCAATTTGCCGTATGAACCTGTCAATCTGTTTCTGATTACAGTTTGTTTTTGGTGCTATGATACTTACATTATTCAAGACTGAAAAAAATACACCCTGGATAAGAAGTTCAATTCTATTAATAAAACTATTAGTAAAATTTATTAGTTTAGATCAGCTGCAACTGATTCAGTTAACAGCTAAACTATTTGGCAAGAGTATGACTTCCTTTTTGCATCAGAACAATTCTAAGATGATAAAAACAATTTTCTTTGCAGATTAGGAGGTGTCCAGGTTTTGCTTCTTGTGTGCTAGGCATATAAGAACTGCATTAGCTCTTAGATTTATTTTTTTTCTGAATTAGAAACCATCTCACACGAGCATTAGTAGTGGTGCGAGGAAAGTTGTAGCCGAAAATGCTGTAAATGATGCCAAATTAGAATCCCCGTTTGATGTTCCTTCTGCCTGAAAATTGGGAGGGGGGAAGAAGAAAGAGAACTGGTGCTGTCAGGAGAGAAGATGAACAAGTTTAACTCATATATGTATTTTTTTAGGGAGGGAGCAATATTTAAATAATATTAATAAATAATATTAATACATATTTAAATAATACTAAAATCTATCACACACACACACAAATCTGCATGTGACAATCCAGTTCAAGCAAAAATAATTTTAAGATGCTCAGAAATGACTTAATGTGTCAGATGTTACCAGTTCAAGCTCTTAACAGTAAGTCTTCAGACTGGACCTTCTAAGTTTGTGGTAAAGTGTTGTGATAATGAGAACTAACCCTTGCCTCAGATGTATAAAACAGAAAATTGAAAGGGAAAGAGAGAAACACTCTACACTGGCCGTTTCCTTTTTCATTTTGAAAGATTTCCTGTTCTTAGTTGCAAAGCAAATTAATTAAATTAAGCAGAATGAATTCTTGTAAATCTGTGCATGTTTTTCCCAATATTTCCAGGTTGGTGATGACAAAACTGTGAAGCAATGGAAAATGGAGACCCCGGGATATGGAGAAGAGGAAGAACCAATTCATACAATTCTTGGAAAGGTAGGAAACCTTAATTTTGATATCCCTTGTCTATTCTTTTGAATTGTTTGAAGCAATTGTTATTTAGCTTTTGGAAGAGTTAGAAATAGGTTGATATTGTAATGGATTGTAAGATGATAGCATCAAATTTTATAATGGATCTTTTAAAATATCTTCACTTCCTTGTATTTTGTTTACATATAAATAGAAAGAAATACCTCAGATGCCATTGGAGACTGCTGAGATCTGCCTGTAGCAATCCTTCCTTTCCTGGGGACTGGTCAAATCTTTCTATAGTCTATTACTCTTGAGCTGCATGTTGTCAGTGCTTGGTGTGCATAAAATAATATTGTTCTCATGTGAAGACCTTGCAGCTGTTTAATACAGAATTTTGACTTTATTTTCTGTAAAATCAGCCATGCCTTTGTCAGTAAGTGGGCTTCTAATGCTGCCATTGTTGGAGATAAACACATTTACAATGCATGCATATTAAATGAGCATGTAGAAAAACAGTTGATTATATAAGAATACATCTAATTAGACTCAGTTTTCAGGGTCCAGTAGCTCAGTTTTCAGTCATATGAACAAACAAAGCCATGGCAGACTCAATGATCAGCATGTTGATCTTTGCTGTAAGAAAACATACATACTTATGTGTACATTCTTTTTTCTTAAGACAGTATATACAGGAATTGATCACCACTGGAAAGAAGCTGTTTTTGCCACCTGTGGCCATCAAGTAGACATTTGGGATGAACAAAGGACAAGTCCCATGTGTTCTCTGACATGGGGCTTTGATAGCATAAGCAGTGTAAAATTTAATCCAATTGAGGTAATATTTTGGTCATGTATTGGAATATCAATGCTTTTATTGATTAGTGTAAGACCTAAGCTGTATTCCTCTTATCTTTAACTACTTTTTTTTCCAAAAGTAAGTGTCTTTGTGTTTTAAAGTGTGGGTATAATTAGTCATGATGATTTTGATAGGTACTATACCTATTTTTATCTTTTTTTTCCCCTTTTAATGGAAGAGGGGTGAAAGAGATGTATTGTTGTGGGGCAGCAGAAAACAGACTACCCTACATGTCATCTGTTTCAATCATGTAAAGTAGTTTTCTGTCTGTGGTGCTGTCATCTTGCCCTTTATTGTAATTCCCTCTGACAGTCTCATCTCGCCCTCCAAAGCCTCCAAGCTTTGATCTTGTATGGTAGTTCCTATGAAGTTGTTGGGTGGGTTGTGCATGTGGGTGGGTGAAATGCGTATGAGGTGGTGCTTGTTACATAGAGAGGACTCCCTGGATTCTATATTTTACTGAGAAAGCTATTTAAAATGCTTGGGTTGGATAATTAACTGTACATAAAGAACTGTGAATGTATTTACTTGAGCATAGAAAATAGGAAGTAACTGACTTTTTGTTTTGTTTTTGCCCTAGACTTACCTTTTAGGAAGCTGTGCTTCTGACAGAAATATTGTGTTGTATGATATGAGACAATCAACTCCATTAAAGAAGGTAACATTTTTCTTCCTTTTTATCTCTTCTTAATAAAAGCTTCTGGCAGTGATATTGCTAGATAGTCTGTAGGTATTGATGAAGATAAAGAGAAGCTCTGAACTGTGAGCTCACTGAGTGTTCATATTCTTTTAGTTGTCTTAGCTGAGTTAATCTTGGAATTTAAATCAGAGAGAGCTAAAAAGGCCCTCTCTGTGTTCAAACTGGCTGTCATCCTCACTCTGTTGTAATTTTTGATGAAGTGCCTGATCTGACAGCATTTTCACAATAAGAACTTTATGTTCATTATTGCGTTGTGTCTGTATGTGCTTTTTTTTTTCCCTTTTTCCTTTCCTTGCCAGAAGGAAACAAGGTAACTTAAAAGGCAATTGCTTAGACCATTGGAGAGCCTTTTTCTTCATTTCCTTTTTTTTTCACATGTGTGAAAATAAGTCCTTAATGAACTACGTTTTCTGAAGTGATATAATCTATGCGGCTAGTATAAAAAAATTCAGAAATCCTTTGCAGCAAAAACAATATTACATACCATATTTACATACGATATTTACCAATAAGATGAAAATTCTTGTTCACCCTTAAGGGAATGTATGTATTCGTTTAAAACAAGAATCATTCATATCCAAGTGTTAGCTAGCTGGATCATGTTTAGTGTTTATTGAGCCCCACAAACATCTGAACAATTTTGCTTCTTGAGGTATGTTATTCTGGCTTGTGACTGTACACTTAATATCCTTCAGGTATGATGTGTGCTATCTGCAATGACTGTGGCTAGTGAATGCTGAAATGCTATAATGACACTTAAAATAGTCATAAAATAGGACTGTTGTTTGCGTAACGGTATTTCTCTCCCTGTGCACTAGTAACTTTTGGTGAAGTTTAATTTAGGACACTGAGAAAATGTTCCTTCTGATGAAAATGTGGGAACATACATCTGGGAAGTAGCAATCAGGAGGTTAATCTTTAATCTTCCCTGGTCAAGATTTCCAGCTCCTGCAAAATGAGGACAAGAATAACTGAAACACATTACATGTATGATATAAACTTAAAATTGTGACAAAAATTCATTCTGATATTACTGGAAGATTCAGCTCCCTTTCAAAACGGTCAGGCTTGTTATGCCACACCTCTTTCTTCATATTTTTTTTTTCCTAACCTATGGCATTTAGCTGATTTCATCAGCAGTAGTTGCATTTAAACCAGTACCTAAGACACCCTAAGAAAAGGGTGCTCTGTGCAGTTCTAGCTTTACATACAGTAACAGCTGCATACAGCTACGGTTCAAGGCAATTTAAATTGCTCTCAATACATTAATAGTGGCATTTTGGATCAGTTCTTTAGCAGAGCCATCTTCTGACATTATTAGGACATTTTTATTATTTCTGTTCTTATTATGGCAAGTGAAAGTTGTGAAGTCCTCGAAGATTTGGCCATCTTGTTTTAGTTATTTTAATTGTAAACACTAACAAGATTACTAGAATACAAAAGTAGATTGCCCAAATAATTAACCTCTCCTCCTTTTCTATCTGCAAGGTAGGTGAGCAATTTGGATTGCTGCTTGAAATTTCAAGTAACAGAAAATAGAGTTCCTGACGGCTGTTCAAATACTGAAGTTGTCCATCTTTAAAACATCCTAATCTCTCTCCTGCTGTCCCATGGGTTGCACAAGAATGACTTTTAGTTTTAAAAAGTACTTTTATTAAACAGGGATGCTCCCCTTCTTTTTTCCCTCCACCTTTTTTAGATTGTTCTCTACTCTGTACTTGTGTAACATCTCACCATCTTATTTGTCTCTTGCCTAAACTTAAGACTTCAAAACTCATGGACAGGCCAAGCGGGCAAAGGAGCTAGTACTTCGTAACTTGTATGTAGTCATATTTCCATTAAAGAGGAAATTTCTGTCGACTTCCAAACTCGAGGCAATGTGTGATCTGCCTTCCTGGCTGCTTCAGCAGTATCACAGCAGCACCAGTATTTCCATTAAAGAGGAAATTTCTGTTGACTTCCAAACTCGAGGCTGCTTCAGCAGTATCACAGGAGCACCAGGAGCCAGTGCCTCCCCAGGGGCAAGATGACTCCATCAGCACCACCCTTCTCTTACAGCCACAGAGCTCTTAGCTTTGAATTCAGAGTCAGGCAGACTTTCAGCCTGTTTCTGCACAGAAAACAAAGTTTCCCATCTCAGCAGAAACTACTCTGTCTGCAGGTACAAGGAGGTTTTGGTCAGTGTCCATCTCAATGGAACCCAAGAGCAGTAGTGTGGCCTAGAAAATGAGGATTTGTGGAGAATGAAACATGAGAATGTGCACACACTATTAAAGTCACGATCCCTTTGGAGGGTGAAGCACTTGTAACTTGCTTTGAAATTTTGTTTGTTATTTTAAAAGTTATAATTGCACAAATGTGTTGTTATATGCATGTGAAGTTATGTTTGGGCTAGTAAGCTGAGAACAAAAATGAGGTTTCAAGTATTATAGGATTAAACACCAAAATTTCAGGTTTTCAGAATTTTCAAATAGGATTATTGTTGGTCTGAAGTGTAATGAAAAAATTTGTTTAGAGTTGTTCTGTCTTTCATATGATGTCTGCAACTATTTATCTGCTTTGTCGGGCATATTGTGTGGAAACTATTTTTAAATACAATGGTTGAGAGCTCCAGGAGCTGCAAGAAGCCACCTATGAGGTGTCATTCCAAGAGCTGAACAGCTCCTGCCACCCCAGCACCCTCTTTTCCCAGGGCTGCTCAGCTGCCATTGCCTCTGCAGTCCTCCAAGTTGAGGGCTCCAGTATACGGCTTCCTTAGACTAGTTGTCCCATCCACTGTTAACAAAGGGGGAGGATATTTTTAGGGCCATCTTTAGCTGTCATTGCTCCTGCTTTGAGCCAAGCTGGCCTCCTTGTAGCCATCTGCTTGCTAGTGGCAAGCAAATCTTACGGAGGTGAAGGAACTGATTTGCTGCTGATGCAGTGGCAATGGTGAGTAAATTATAACACATTGACTGTTTCACTGCTTGGCACTTCTCAGGAAAAAAAACAAGAAATGGCAAATGACTTGAAGAATTCCTTAACTGAAATGTCTGCAATAAAATAACAAAGGGATAGGAAAAACTGAACATCAAATGAAATTATCACTTTGCAAATGCTTGTTCACATCCTTTGAAATGGATGTTGTATAAACAATCCAGCTCAATTAAATGTTTAATTAAAGGTTCCTGCAAATAGGATGGAGGGTTTCTGAAGGTTCCAGGTTGGCATGTTAGTTTTTGGGTAAATGACAGCTTGAGGAAGATTTACTTCTAAAATGGCTTGTAGAGAAAAAAAAAATTATTGCAGGGAGTGAAGTAATGATCAGGGATAGGAAGTCTTCATTTCTAATTCTAACACTGCTAACGAAGTCACTGTTTCTCTATGCTCTTCTACAATTCTGTATCTGGAAAGAGAGAGTTTACCTGTCAGTAGCGGCATAAGAAGCTTTGTATTTGAGGCATAGCTAGTGTTTTATTACCTTTAACAAGGTAGCAATGTGTAAATATATTTCAGGTTATCTTGAAGATGAGGACAAATACATTGTGTTGGAACCCCATGGAAGCTTTCATTTTCACTGCTGCAAATGAAGACTACAAGTAAGTATGATCTTTTGATCATTTTGATAATCCTGACCATGTCTTTAATCTTTGCCTTGGCTAATTATTTTACAATGTATTTTTTAAAAAACTACTTAAACTCTCTAAATCCAAGTCACTTAAGTAATGCCATAAATTAGGCTCACTATTTTTTTTTTTTTTAAATAGTGCTAAGATGCCTCTCTGTAGAGATGGGGGAAGCACTGTAATTTAAAACAAACAAAAAACACTACTCTATCGTAATAAGAAAATGTACTTGAACCAATGCAAGCATAGCTTGCAAAGGAACCTTGAAATTAATCACTATTGATCCTGCAATATAAGTGTTTATTTTCTTGCCAACTGTCATGACAGTTGATATCTTACACTGATCAGCTATTTTGATGGGAACATTTCTAAAAGATTAATCTTTTGTGAAGCAGTTCCAGAAACTTTGCTTTATCCTTTCAGGGTCTTGGAACACATTTTTGCTTTGTGACAATACTATTCATGTGAACAGCTAAACTGATACTGAGAAAAGCTGCCTCAAACTAGGCCATTGCAAAATGTGCTCCGTACCGTTTCTTCCAGGAAGCCAGTGATCTAACAACAGATCACAGCTGCCTGCTAGAGCATAGGAATTTTATCATTTATCTTAAGGTTGTTCTTCCAAAGAAATGGAATCTGGCCCATACCTTGAAAGTAGATATTGAATTTAATATACTGCTTTTTAACTTTTTTGATTGTGGTAAAGTAAAGGCTACCTAAAGTGTTTGTTTATAGCCAGCTTCTTTTTGGCTCACTATTTTCTAAAAATGATAGCTGCTAGCGTTAGGGGCAACTGTCCTCTAAAACTAAAGCAATTTTTCATAAGGAAAAAGTAGTACTTGCCAGTTAGCTATCGTATAGAAGCCGTTGGACTAACGTGTACTGTACGAGTGCAGGTGAACTTTGTTCTGCCTGCTGCAGTGCTGAAGAGCAAGGCAGCTGTGGTCCAGCAGCCCTGCAGCTGTTTTTCACGTGATGCTTTTCTACAGACGATCTGCTCTGCTGAACCAGTAGCCCCATGTGTTGAGGGATTGAGCTTGCCTTGGACTCCTGCATTCTTTGCTTAGCTGGCCTCCTTAGGAAAGGGAACCAAGCACATGGAAATGTCATAGTAGACTTGGAGTTATTAAGAGATTTGTTTGGGAAGATCTAGAAACCTTGCAGAGTTGATGGGTTTGACATAATGGGAATGAAGGAGGACAGTAAGGACAGGCGCTTGGAGAAATAACAGGTTCAGTCAGTGACTCCAGAGCATATGCTCATTTCCCGGAGAAGAGATAGGACTCAGCTACTCCCTTCTGCAAGAAACGTGGATCCATCCAAAAACTAAAGACATGGGCTTGGAAACTGATTTCAAGCACCAAGTATTGTATCTTCGTTTATCTTTCCAATATTACTAGCAGTTTTAAACCTTTTTTTTTTTCAGTATGAATCTATCTTTAAGCATATTTGTGTGTGATTTAGGTAGCTGTTTTCCAAAAATGTGCTAATTGCTTAAGGTGGTAAGATGTTACATAGCTGGTCTTTTTCTTTCAAAGCTTATACACTTTCGATATGCGCTACCTTGCCTCGCCTGTGATGGTGCATATGGATCACGTGTCTGCTGTTCTTGATGTGGATTACTCACCCACTGGGAAAGAATTTGTGTCTGCCAGCTTTGATAAATCCATCCGCATTTTTCCTGTTGACAAAGGTCACAGCAGGTGAGTGTTTTTTTTTTTCTTTCACCTCTAATTTGTGCACTCTATGGTCTCCCTCCCTAACCTTCAAAATTCTTAATTCAGTCATTAATGTCTTCATTGAGGTATTCATTTTCTGTGAATATCTATCTATAACTTGAGAGTGAGTACTCGTGTAGTTGTCAGATAATTTTGAAATGTGCATTAGCATACAACTTTTATTTAACTGATATTTTTTATTACAATTACACTGTGAAACTGTGTAATTTCTCACCTTTGGGTGAAACTTCTCAAACATGCTTTGTTGTTTTTGTTTTGTTTTCTCTTTTTCATACAAAGATACCTAGAGGGAAGGTTGTAGTGTTAAAGTAACATTGGCTCTTTATACACAGGGAAGATTTGCTTCCTGCATTTACTATATCCCCTGTTAAAACTCCACAAATCCATTTTCTTGTTTTTCTATTTTCTCAGGCTTTCCTTGACGTTATTGCTTTCCAAATAGATTAAATATCTTTTCTGAATTATTGTTCTCAGGTATACTAATTTATATTTTACCAGGATGTGTCCCATCTTATTTCTCTTTCTATATCTTTATTGCATTTAGTTCCTTTTGTGCTATATCTGTGCTATCACTGATGTTTGCAGTGCCTCCCAAGATAAAAGTGTTTGTTTTATAGGGACTGTCTTCATCCTATATGGATGATTACTAAAGACATTACATGAGAAGCATGATAATAAGAATTCTTTATGATCTCTTTGGGACATTTTTGTGATCTAATTCACTTCCATTTGTTATTACCTTCTGCTCGTGCTTTGTTAGCCAGGTTTTGATTCATGAAGTGGTGCCTTGAATACAGCTCAGCATGAATTAGTTTTTCATGCAAGATTTCATAAGGCAGTATATTAAATATTTTGTTGACGTTCAGATTAGATCTTTGTGCACCGTTATTACCTTTTTTTTTTTTTTTCCTATTTGATGAAAATCAAAGCAACTTATCTGGTCTGTCTAGTGTCATTTGTTCTTCATACCCTGCCTTCATTATTCTCTGTCAGTCNTTTTTTTTTTTTTTTTTTTTTTTGCCTTCTCTCGTCTTCTTTTAAAAAAATTTATCACTTTCCTTCATTACTGATAGGGCTGTTTCTGCTTTCTCCCTGTCCTACAAAAATGTTTTAGGTAGGAGTGTCTATGAGCAGGGATCGTGGCTGTATTCCACCTCACTCTTGACTACTGGTCCCCTTTAATTTCAAAAACTCTTTCAGTGCTTTCTATTATTAAAATAAAATTTAAGATTCAGAAAATCAATATCCAGAAGAAATAATATAGATCATGGAGATCACTAAGTTCAGTAAATTCTTGGTAAATGAAACTATTTTTCTATAGTCCTATTCAGTAATGTTTGATCACTATAATAGCATATTGGTAAAAATGAATATGGCTACCTTACCAGTGGTATACAACACCATATGGATGTGCTGTTGGTAGATAGAAATTATCTACCTATAGGCATATATTAATATGCATAAATATCATTAAACATAAATTATTCAGTATCTTTTAAAAAGTCAGAATATATTTTTAGAAGTCAGAAAATATACTGTAGTTTGAATGGAAAACTTTGCTATTTGAAAGATATTGCTAGGAAAAGGAATTTTAAAACACCTTAATGTTTTTCTTTGCTTTAGGGAGGTATATCATACAAAGCGAATGCAGCATGTCATCACTGTGAAATGGACTTCAGATAATAAATACATCCTGTGTGGCTCAGATGAGATGAATATTCGTCTTTGGAAGGCAAATGCTTCTGAAAAACTGGGAGTGGTAAGAGACTTGTTTTTTGTTAACATAAGATAGGCTGTACTTTAGTGTATTACAACCATTTAATCTAAACTTCTAAAACTCCTGTTTCTAAAATAAAATTTCAATGACAATTTCCCACTTTTCATTAGAAAACTTGCATGCTTGCGTGCATAACATAATATAGCTCATGTTACAGCTACTGCAGGTTTTCATATTAAGCAGATGACAAATTATATTCCTCATTGTTGTTATGCAAACAAGTTATTTGTAATTATCAGCTGAAGCTAGACTGCAGTCTTCTACGTGTGCGCAACCCCTTTGCGGTCGGTGGAGGATGCCTTAGAGTTTAGGGGCCAGCTCTGTGCCACTGTCGTGTCTGGCGCGGCTTGTGGTTATGTGAAGCTCCAGTAAGTGGGAGCGTCTGCACTAGGAGGGAAGAGGGATGGCGCTGGGAGAGGGGAGTTACCTGCTCATTCCACAGACTCAGCAATATTCACTATGGACTTCACTTTTGGATTCATTTTTCTTGTTGAATGTGCAGTCCTTGGCAAGTATACCATCTGTTTACTTGTTGGTGCATCATATACTTACTGGAACACTCTTTTCATCTGGTCTAAAACTCTTTATTCACCACCACCATACCTAGTGCAGGAGGAGAGTGCTGCCTGTCTCTACCATGTCGAGAAATTGCTCTTTACTCCTCTTTTTATGTGAAGCACAAGCAGAATATCTAAAACATCTTTTTCATGTAGGATGATTGCTAATCAGCAGATTGGCAGTGATGAAAAAAAGAAGATTCATTCTTTTGACTACTAGATGGCAATGGCCTTTTTCAGTATTTGCGTCACTGACAGTTGACTGGGGATGTCTCCAAAAAAAAGACAGCCGGACACGGCTGTAGGGTACTTGGTGTAGTCTGCGGATTAGTACTGTTGTGGTCTTTGATCTCATGAATCCTACACAAAATAACCTGGCCATATTGCTCCATTTTTTTAAAATATATTGTAGCTGCTTGACATGCCTCTTGGAGGTTGTGCATAGGATTGATTGTGTTCTGCTCATGTGAGATCATTCTGATGGAGCTTTTGTAGCATGCATGTGTGTAAGAGGTTGTGAGTGTTTCAGATGAAGACTTGGAGCCCCCAAATCCTGAGGAGGCTCAGTTCAGTTACATGCCACATGTGGGCTAAATGTCACTTTTGGTCCATTTCATCAGAAATGAGTCATCCCATTCTTCTCGTCTTCTAGAATATTCTAGGCTCCTTGTCATCCTATCTCCAAAAAAAACAAAACAAAAACTATTTTTGGGGGGAGGGAGAGGAAGACAAATCACCTTTTAAGAAATCAAAAATAAGAAATACAGGAAGAAATTTCAAGGGGCATAATCAAGTATATAGGAGAACGGTATTGGAACTTTCACAACGTGGAAATGTGTTCAGTGTGTGGTGCTGTTAAGGCCTTGAATTGAGCAAGACAGAAATTGCAAGTGTCCAGAGCCACTGTAGTTACTACAAGAACAGTTTGGGAAGCACTATGAAATTCAGTTTTTCAAGTGTTCAGAGAGTAACTGTTGCTACCAGAGACTAGGGTGGAAGCTTCATGTCTTGTCAGGCTCTTCAGTACACACTGGAAATGTCACTTGGATGCAGCCAGCTGTGCCAATACTCTGTTTGATCCAGTCTTGTAGTTTTTGTGATTCTTGATGTTGTAAGTGTTGATGCCTGTTTGCTGCTTTCCTTTGGTTTTCCTTAGCACAAGCTCTTTCGTTTTCCAAGGACTGCTGTTCTTACCTGCTCATTTAATAAATGTCCAGTTGTTCCACTACTTTTTGAGCATTTTCAACTTTCAAAGCTGACCACGCAGTAATTCTGTCGCAGGTGTCAGAATATGTCTCAAATGCTTAGTTGCTTGGCTCTGCTATTTTTCTTAGCTGAAAACATTTGATTGAATGACTCATCCAAAGGTCACTGTATTCCTAATAAAATGCCAACATCTTGTAATACATTGTATTTCAAGATGGATATTTTTGGGCTGGGAGTGGGTGGAGACTAGAGTCCAAAAAGAGAAAAGTAAAATGCTAATCAGAAATTTTCCCTTTGCTTTGGTGAGCACTCCAGTCCTCCTGGTTTGCAGGATGCTGCCTTGCAAGGAAGTTGCCGTGAACACGTTGCCCTCATTGCGCCCACCTCACGCGTATTGCAGCGGTTGCGGAGCTCAGCTTCGTGAGCACAGCAGCCCCAGCAGCCACCCCTCGTGACATTGTGACACGTGTGTTCCCTTCCCTTCATTAATGCATTTGGCAGCGCACTTGTTATCTACAATCAGCGAAACATTAAAGTGAGATGCCAGGTCCCTGCCTGGAGGAGCTGGGGCAGGCGGCATCTCTGCTCCACTGGCAATTCAGGCTGCATGCATTTAGGTAGGGGTAACAAAAACTAAGCCTTTTTGTAGGAGCTACCACAGAGGTTACCTTAAAACTGTTTAGTAGATGTTTTCTGAAGTAAAAGCTTAGCTTTTTCACTGTGAAGGTAAATAGAACTTTTTATACTTTTTTTTTTTTCTTTTAAAGCAGTAAATCTGTCGCTCTGCATGTGCTATCAAGGAAGATGGGAATAAACAAGGCTAATAAGATGCTCCAGGCTGCTCATACATAAAACCTTGACCTGTGAAGTATGCAAAGATGCTCTTCTACTGCGATCTTGGAGAGGCTTGGGGATGCTAAAAGGTGCATTGCCTTTGCCCTGTAAGGAAAAGGAGAGAGAAAGCACTCTGTATGAGTGAAAAGGCTGGAGAAGTGGAACTAATAGAATAGGTTTCAGTTAATAAAATAGAATTTATCTAATTGTTACAAAGAAAAATTTAATTATTACAAAGAAAGGGCTAGGTTGGGCTTTTATGGATTTCAGTGATAGCAATGAGCTATCAGGAAAGCTTAAAGTTTCGTTTCGCAAAATACGAAGACAGTCAGCTTTCATGCAGTGTAGATGCTCTGCAGCATCAATTCTGGGAGTAACAGCTACCAAATCTGCTACCTTTGTTACTTTTCCAGAGAAGTTGAGGATTAGGACAGAGTACTGCGCTGCTAAAGGAGAAAACTTTCTTCCTAGGAATTTTTTGTGTTTCAGTAAGTGTAAAGTTACATTAGTATATGAAGTGAGCATAACAGCAGTGGAACAGAGGTTTGCTCCTTTCTCACAGGCTGCACACCTAATAGCTTTTGTGTAAAGCATTGAAAAAGATTGCACGAAACTACAAGTTTTGGGTTTTATTGTAGCAAAGTGCATTAGCAGGGAGAGCATCAAAACTGTCGTAGTGACTGCGTGTCCTCTCCGTCTGCCAGCATGGAGCTCCGCTTTGTGACAGGGCAGAAAAGCAGCAGCACCAGATACTGGATGACACGGGGTTTATGATTAAATGCACGTGGGATTTCATGCCTTTAGCTACAGTTTTGTGCGCTTAATGTCTTCATTGCTTTTCTTTTGTGCTCTTCACTTAGAGATAAAGAATCACTTTGGATTTGAGGAAACAAAGAATGATAAACTTAATAGCAACAAATTTAGAAAGGACTTTACAAGGGAACAATGGAAAAATCTTCAGATAAAGACAAATTACAATATGGAAAATTGCTGAAATATGTTTGCGTTCCAAAAATATATTGCATCTGTGCATTATCTGACTTAACCTAGAAGGCAACCTGGGCAGGATAGATAATAGCCTCTTCATACTCCCTTCCAGAATGGACGTATCAAATATTGTGGAATTTTAAAATACATGCACAGTACAAATATAGTCCATTTTAAGGGGCATATGTTTTGTTGAAGGTGCCTTTAGCTTTTCAGTCAGGGAAAAATACTTAACCTTCATCTTGCTTATAGGGAAAAATAACTAGCCTTGTCACCTCAAGGGGGGGAAAAGCTGTAAACTGTTTTCTTCAGGATGCCTTTACATATTACTGTCAACTTAGTTGTGTTTCATGGTTCTTTTTTCCCCATTTTTTCACTCTAGATATTGCTGTGAAATGCTGTTTCAATCCTGGCATGAATAGCTGCCTTTCTGCCCCAAACCTTGTGTAGAAAGTTGCACGTTCATTTTCTGACCATATGAAAAGTCGCACGTGACCTTTGAGTGTTTGCCTGTCTTTCACAGCATCGTAAAAATCTGTCTGTTACGTAGTACTGTATTCTAGCCATTACAAACCAAGTCCTT
Source organism: Crypturellus undulatus (assembly GCA_013389825.1). Classification (NCBI taxonomy): domain Eukaryota; kingdom Metazoa; phylum Chordata; class Aves; order Tinamiformes; family Tinamidae; genus Crypturellus; species Crypturellus undulatus. The sequence goes on along the minus strand of VWPW01012452.1, from coordinate 23,094 downwards.
AAATCTGCTAATTTGAGCTACATTTCCAGGATTTTGTGCAGCAGGAAGTGCTGTGGGAAGAAATGTTGTTCCCTTCAGCTGTTGACCTTTCTAGAATGACTTTTAGGAGAGAAACTGGAGTTTGTTGCATTATCACAGTCTGCTCCCTTAGCTGCCTGCTGTGTTTGATGCATAGGCACCAAGTTGTCATTTCCACGTGACTTTTTTTATTGCTATGTAGGTGAAGGCCCACGTAGCACTACCTTGTGCAAGGGACTTGGAGGATTTGCAGGGGGATGGGAAGTGATCAGGTGGGCGCCTCTTTATGCATTGAGGTGCCTGTAAAAATCCATCTGGAAACGAAATCAAATATAACCACTGCTTCGTCTATATTAATTTTTTAAATAAGATATGCGAGGCATACATTTAATTTACAGATTCTCCTCTGTCTGCAGAATCATCAAGGTTACACTAAATCAGCAGCAATTTGCTTCTCTTAAATTAAATTAAGGAAAAATCATTGCATTTAATTAAAATAAAAGCTCCTTAATTTGGATTATGTGGCAGTTTTCTGCAGAGTAGGAACACCTGGGACTTGCTGAGAATGAACTAGCTACTCAGCCATGCTCAGGAGAGGAGTTTTACTAAAGGCTGGGGGGTGCTGGAGTTCTGTGGGGGTTAGGATTGGGGAGTTAGGATTCATTTGCAATTTGAGAGCTTATGTTAAAATTAAATCTTTCCACTTACCTTTATGAATAAGAATATGTGGAGAAACAGTGGATAAGAATATATCTGTCACTTTGATACCCAAATAGAATTTTTTTGAGTGATGGATTTAATGGCAGCACTGTGTCTAGTACCCATTTTTTTTAGTGTTCCAAAGGAGAAAATACTTTACCATCTGCTTTATTAATATCTTGCTTTCAGACTATTAATGGTATTTCAGAACAAATTGCTTGAGTATGGAGTATTACATAAATTCTGTTGAAATATATATATATTTTTTCAGAAGTCACTTTTAAAGGTGATCTCCAAAACAGAAAATAATAGAACTTTTTATACTAGCAGAAGCCTGCAGTTTTTAGCAGAAGTTGCTGCTAAAAACTGCAGGCTTCATGAAATAGATGAAATTTGCAAGTTTTGTTTGCTCTAGAAAGGTGTCCTGTTGTCAAAAACTCAGGTCATCCCTTTTCATGGCACTCCACAGAAAGCGAGAAATTAGTGAGAGTCAGACATAAGGGTGAAATAATAAAAGTAGTCTGAATTACCGATTTCTGTTTCAAAGACATGAGGTACAGGTGGTAGTGGCTGAGGAGAGGGAAGGATACGAAGGGAGTTTAAATGTTTGAAACACTCATCGCAAACTTGGCTCGTTGGGAGAGGGTAGGAAGAAGATAAATGTAGCAGACCTGTCGTTAATCTGAAAACCTCTAAATACTTTGAGTTAGAGTTTTTTTTCTTAAAGCTTCAGTGTCACCTGCTACTTTTGGCAAAGTCTGAAAGTGCTCTAGAAACTAAAGACCCGAAATCCCTGCAGATACTACAAAATCTTGTCTACCTGGAACTAAACATTACTGCTTAAACCAACCTCCACTGCACTGACCCTTCTCCTTCCATTGTCATTCTGTGGTAACACTAGTTTCACCTGCGTTTCACAAACCTGTGGCCCTGAAATACTTTCACTGCATGGTGAAAGCTGGAGCTGCACGTGTGCTGTACAAGCAGGCTGAGACTCGCAGGATCGTATCTATACTGCACTTCCTAATAGTTTTTTTTTTCTTTTTTAGTGGATCAAGGCAAGACTTGGGTCTGTAAAGCTTTCCATTGAGGCAATTCCTTTATAGCGTTTGTACTTAACACTAGCTCCTGATTAAAATGTCTGAGAATCTTTGCTTCACAACAGAAGTTGAATGTTGGCAGAAATTAGAAGAGCAAATAGATTCTCATCAAGAAGGAGAGAGAATAGAAATAGCTGACAATGAAACCTTATGTACAGCACATTAAAATCTGATTTTAGGGAAGGTGGTTAGCTTTGATAACAGTGTGTGTGTTGTGCTTCTCCACGTAGCTTGTGCCCCGAGAGAAGGCAGCTATGAACTACAACCAGAAGCTGAAGGAGAAGTTCCAGTACCACCCGCAGATCAAACGTATCGCTCGGCACCGCCACTTGCCCAAGAGCATCTTTACCCAAGTGAAGGAGCAGCGCATCATGAGGGAGGCTCGGAGGCGCAAGTACGTCGCTTTTCTGCCTCTTTTCTTTCTGTAATAATGTAACGTGTCGCTTTGGCGTGTGTGTGTGTGTTATGTGGTTTTCAATATGTGTTTGAAGAAAACAGTATTAACACTTTGCTGAGCACTGAAATGTTTTTTTCCTTCTCTTTGTCTCCAGGGAGCAGAATCGCCGCAAGCACAGCAAGCCGGGCGCCGTGCCTGTCGTGTCAGAGAAGAAGAAACATATTGTGGCTGTAGTGAAATAATCCCCCTACCGTGGGATAGAGCGTCTGTGGCTCCAGTTCTTCTCCTTGGTATCTTTCCATCAAAAGAAGAACGAATGAGATTCAGAATTGGCAGCAGCAGATAACTTAGTTCCATGTACTAGAATCATAAAATCAGTTGTCTTTACACAGACTCTTGTCTGTGTAACACAGAAATCTAATGAAGTAAAAAAGTGACCATAAAGCAGTGGGCTAGATTGTGATTATTCCAACTGGCCAATATGTTTATTGCACAGCGATAGACAATTTTCCTTCTCTCTAAAAGGACTTCAACAGGGTTGTCAGACATCTTTAAACACATTAAGAGTTGTGTTCTATTGTCTTAACTGTACAAGACTCGGCAAAACTTCAAGCCTGTTAAAGTTACTAAGACTAATAATTATGTTCTTGAAGAAATATCTTTTTTTCTTTAGCTTATTTAAAACTTACACAGTTGTTACCTTTCATCCAGGTCTTAGAAAACCCCCAAAGTTCTTTAGATGATTGTTAATACCAATCTTCTGTTTAAAGTTTGTGTTAGAAAATCTTCACATTTTTAAAGGTACCTGCAGCCCAGAGGACTTTCATCATTTATGTAGAAAATGTTCTGCTGCCATTTGGGTGGGTTAAACTGAGCTTTTTACTGAAGATACAAAATTCCTCAGAAGAACAGGAAACTACCAGAATTCAGGTAGGTATCTTAGGCTAAAGCCTTTCTCTTGGAAAAATGTAAGATACTTAATGACAATAAATATTATGATGGATTCTTGGTAGGCATCTTCTTTTTAATGTTATATAACATTTTGTGTGCAAAAGAGTTTTTTTCAGCCTTTGCACAACTATGTAGTCTGTAACTACATTCTTCTGTCCTCCTAAGTTTATGCCCCCTACAAAAAAATATGGACCCGATAAGAATAAACTTTATAATTTAACTAATTTAACTTGTTTTCTGTGCTTTTGTTTTCCTTTGGAAGTATCACTTTGAGCATTTGATGCAGATGTAGTGTCCTGTGTATTCTGTCTGCTGCATGTGTATAGATGCATACATGCATCTGTAACTCTTTGTTACATGCGTCTCAGTGCTGCAGGGTGAGATTCCTGGGTCGTTATGGCGGAATTGGAGCTGTTTGGTGATAGGGGCCCATAGTGCAGCTGTGTTCACTGTCCCCATGGTGTGGGGAGGGAGGCCAGTCCAAGATGCGCAGGGGGATGAGCAGCAGCGGAGCAGAGCGGGGAGGGACCGATGCGCCAACACGGGCACTCTGCGCCAAAAGGGCGGAAATATGGAGAAGGGGCTGCCCGACGTGTGGCCCGTGGCCCGGCCGCAGGCGGGCCTGGCTCTGCTGGCTGCCTGGGACCTGTGTTCTGCATTTTGACAAATTTAAGCCTTTTCGGCCAGGTGGGGTTGGGGGCGTTGGCGGTTGAGTTCTTTACAGACCTTTGGATCCCAGTGATGCTGTTAGGTCGTGTTCACCTCTGGTATGAACAACTCCTGCCCCTTGGAGCTCATTGCCTTGGGGGCAAAATTCTGAGGCAGAGCAGCAAGTGCTGGGCTGCGGAGCCCATTGGGCACCCGTGAGGTGCGTTGCCTGCTGGGCTCCTGACCCTCAAAGAGCTGCTGCGCTGTGTGTTTCACACAGCCCAACGAGTGGAGCAACATAAAGGATTAAGGTCAGCTAACACTTGCTCAGGAGATGCAGCAGAGCAGTGGAAAAAAGAACCTTTGAGGTTGAAGGTGTGCTTGGAGGCTGGGCTTTCCTTCTCCGGAGCCACCACGTGTGGTCTGTGGAGTTCATGGCCTTTTCAGCAAGTAGGGTTGTATCAAGTAGGGGTAAAAAGTCTGTTTCCCCAAATTGAGTCTTACCACGTGTCCCAAAATGTGGTAATTGTGAAACCAGCGTAGGAAGGGGCTGGTGGCTCCAGCTGCGCGTTACCGTCTGCAGCTCTGCAGGTGCCATTCACACCCTCTGCTTAGAGGAACGCCAGCCAGGAGCTCCTCCTTTCTTGCGCTTTCTGCTGCTGTTCAAGAAGCCCCTTTTCTAAATCTTTACAGATAATCTGCAGCACTTTGTGGCTGTCTGCCAAAATAGCTAAGGCAATGACACTGAAGGGAGGTTTTTTAACAGCAGTCGCCAAGTGGTGCCCTGTGCTCCCCAGAAGGACCTATATGGACAGATCTGTGGGGCACAAAGGTGTGTTAAAGAGCTGGGGCTCTCACAGGGAGGCTGGAGCACATGGAGGGGAGCACCCGATTTCTTAATCACGTTAAAGGAGTTACCTAGATTTATTATGTAAGAATATGGATGCATGATTTTACATGTATGATGGTCAAGTTGCAGGGGGAGTAAAATGTTTAGGGTTTTTTTTCATATGGTTCAGATAAGATTCAGAAAACACAAGGAGACATCTAACACTGTCTTCACATTTTTGTTATGGCTGACCTAAAAGGAAAAAATCATGGACAATTTTCTGAACCAAATACAGTGGCTATGTACCTACTACTGATGAAGAGCAATCATTTCTTCATGTATTCTGTCTTTGGGGAGATATATTCCACTTAAAGTCTGTTTTTAAAGGAGAAAAACTTGTTTGCTATAGAAATATTTAAGTCAGTATTTATAGTTTTGGTGAATTTCAGCTGCTTCATGATAAAAGACTTCCCATGGCATCATCACAATTTTATCCTTGATTTATTGTTGCCAGGCTCCATAATGATATTGGAATAAAATGTGTTTTGTTCAGTGGATGTTCTGGCTAACTGAAACAAGATACGTTGCCGCTCGGATTTCTGGGGATTATAGGGAACGAAATAAGACTAAAGTTTTTGCCTAGGTTGGCTTTGCCGGTGGCTCCTGGACTCTCTTGGCGCCACTCGTGGCACTGAGCGCGGTGGGCGCCCCCGTGCATGCAGCCCCACAGGGCCGAGCGTCCGTGGCGCCGCGTGAGCACAACGTCCCCTCGCGGTCTCCGCCTGCTCCCCGCCGGCTGCCGCGCGTGTCCGGAGTCCCCAGCAGACGCCGCGAACCTGCACAGTGCCCGTTCGCTGGGAGCCGCTTCGCGGGCACGCGGTTAGACCCTGCAGGGACTGGCACCCGGCCCCCGGTGTCCCTGCTTGCTGCTCCCTGGGCCCTCAAGCCCCTCAGCTCTGCAATCCGGCTCCAGCGGCTGCTCCTCGATCCTCTTGTCCCGCTCATCGGTTGGGCCAGCTTGGAACTGCGGGCCCTGAGGCACAGGTAGGCACACGGGATAGTACAGGATAGTATATATCGTGTTTATAAAATACGACACCTCTGATAAAGTAAAAGAGAAAAGAACAGGAAGGAGTACTCAAATTAAGTGTTTTACCCCTGCAGTGATTACTCTTCAGCAAATATGGTCCCATTCTGGGACCATATAACCCCTGCACCAGCCTCATTGCTTTGTTGTATCACTTATTAATGGTTTTACCTATGTTAATATGTAATGGATGAACCTGTTTTGATTTTTAGTTTTAAAACATCTGCTAGAGGACTGAGCTTGCTCTTCCCATGTGCCTGTGTCTGATTTAGGCTGTATGGATACATAACAAAAATATTGATTAACTTAATCCAATACAGGGTAAATCAAACAGCAGCAATCATTTTAATGTGGATGAGTTAACTTACAGGTTAGTTTTTAAATAGTTATCTGTTTATGTATGTATGTGAATAAATTCAAATATTTTAAAAGATCACTTTTCTATAGACGTAGCTGTATTCACAGTTTCTCAAAACATTTTCTTTGTATTTAAGATGATGATGAAAGGGATTTTTAAAGTTTATTATTTTGTTTGATACAGTCAAGGATTACTTAAAAGAAAATAATTTTAAGAGAATAAATAGGGAAAACTATAAAGATGCTTTGCATACATAGAGAGCTACTGTTTAGATAGAGAGTCTTGGGGCAATAAGGGAAGTTCTCTATCTGTTTTGATATTTTACCATCTCAAAAAAGCGAGTTTAATTTCCTGGATGCCTGCAGAGTGAGAGCAGCAACCGTGGCCCGCTTGGGAGAGCGCAGGCACCCGCAGCCTGTGGGGCCAACGTGGCGCTTCTGGTAAGGGCAACGTGAGCGCTGGGCTGCAGGAAGTGCTCTGCATCCAAAACCTGCAGAGTACCCTGCACACCGGCTCGTGCAGAGACTTTGATCCCTTCACCTCTGCCACTGTCACTGCAAAACCGAATTTATTCCTAGACACAGTGCACTCTCCTTCCGCCAGCCCTTACAACACCATCCACAAGTTGCTATCTGCTCCAGGACGTCACCGACATCCAAAAACCTTTGAAGAAAAGATGAATGCGATTCTGTCACTGCGGGCAAAGTCTCCTTCCGCCAGCCCTTACAACACCCTCCACAAGTTGCTGTCTGCTCCAGGACGTCACCGACATCTAAAAACCTTTGAAGAAGATGAATGTGATTCTGTCACTGAGGGCAAAGAGGCTGCCGTGGATAATGGTTTGTGGGAAACTTAAGAGCACGGTGTTACACTAGAGAAAGACAGAAGGGCATTTGAAGAAGACAGACTTCAATTAGGAAGAAAAGACTGTGTTGTGCTCAACTAAGGTTTGGGGAGCTTGAGAAGATACGTGATGAAATCTAGGACAAAATCAAAGACCCATAGCTCAAATGTCACCAAATAAAATCTGTTGAGACTGGCATTTCATACTATATTAAATTAAAGAAACACTTCCTCTGAGTTGGAGATCATGTTCCTTATAAGCCGTCTGAAACAACTCTAGGACTTGCTTCAGTGAGTACAGCTCTGCATGCCTTTAAGCTGTGCCTTGAAAGTTGGATCTGGGATCTCAATGAAACTCGGGACATAAAGTGCGGGTTTTAACCCTTTTTTTTTCTTTTTTTAATAGATAAATAAACATTCATTTTGTAGAAGTCTGGGGTTGTTTCAGCAGATGCAAATATTGTGCCGTTGGTAGGTAGATGGAGACGACTGGGAGTTTATAGCATGGTGCTTCACATTTTCTGCTTCCAGGGCTTGTGGGGGTTTTAAAAACAAAGATCAGTCTGCAGACAAAGGACTATTGCTGTTTATGAAGAAGTTTAAGATAACTGCGTGGAGATAGTGTTTTGACCATCATTGTAAAAATGTGATTAAAAAATTCAATATGATATAAACCCACAGATTTAATATAGATTTACAAGGCATTTATCACAAGACTCACATCCAAGTCTCTGTCTTGTGAGTGAGCAGAATACAATTCTTGAAAGCTGGAGATCTGATTTTTTTTTCTGATTACTGTAGAAGCCAATTTTTGCTCAGTGACAGAAAAATGCCTTAAATTTACAAATCAGCACATAAGTGTTTGTTTCTGTCACATAACGTGGAGGCTGGGAGTCGGCAAGGGAAAAGGGGATCTGCTTCCCTTGCTAAGAAAGGCTCTTACATCGAACGCTTCCATGAGACAAGTCACTAGCCCATGCTGATGGAGTCAGAACTTACCAGCTTCAGGTGAACCTTTGTCTGTAGTGGTCCTGGTTTAAAAAGAAATAAATAATTGAAAATTTAAAATGTCATAATTGAAAGCTCTCCTATTCAAAAGAGAGAAAGAGATTGAAGCATATGCCAGATAAGAAAATAAGGTAGTGTGACTGTTGCTGTACAAAGTAGGTAGATTGTATCTAAAAATCATAGAGCAGAATGACTTTGTCTTGCTCTTAGCAGAAGCTCCAGTGACTCCAAGGGGTGGATCCAGTGTTCCCTGAACAATGTTTGACAGTATCTGGGAATCCAGTCTCAGCACTGGAAAGAGTGTCTCAGCGTCTCCGTTCTTCTTTTACAGCCTCGAGCAAATATTCCAGGAGAGCAAGACAGCAGCAGCTCTGTCATCATTCATTTCTCTTCTCTTCCACACTGTCCTGAAAGAATATTTATCTGCTGTTTTCCTGCCCTTTGGAGTCTAGCATAGTGATCGAATGGTATCAGAGGATGGAATCTCTTCTGTGTATTGTAAAACAAGCTTTATCAGAGGATTACAGATTCTCCACCAGAAAGGTTTTCTTTCCCTCTTTTTTCTTACCTGTTCCCTCCACATTCTGCTTCTTTAATAGCACGTCAGAAGTTTGGTTTTCTGTATGATCGTAATCGGCTTTGCTATCATTTAGCAAACCATGATTTCGTTTTAGTTCACTAAACTATCATTTAGTTTTAACTGAATAGAAAACACAAATATTTCTCACTTATGGGTGCTTCTATCATGTAGGATTAGGTGGTGGAACATTATGCTAAAACCTCTTCAAAATTACAATCACTAAGCACTGAAAGGCATCTGGCTGCTTTAATCGCTTTCAAATGCTCACAAATGATGGGGCTTCTGGTGTGCCTAGTCCTTGGGAAACATTAATGGAGAGGAAACCTGGCAACAAAATAGTTGGAGGATCAGAAGAACGGAGAAGTGGAAGTCTGGATTATCAGACTACAACGAAGTTCTGCAGACTGGCCAAAGGGGATGAGGTCTGGCCCGGCAGGAGCTGGGGAGTGTCAAGTCACAGATGGAAAACGAAGGAACATGTAAGCAGTTTTTTGCTCAACTGGAGTAAAGATGATAGGGAAAAATCACTCTCTCTTATGCCATAAGTATGTAAGGTGAAATATTTAAAGTGCCTTCATTATTTTTTTTTCTTAAATGGGAAAATTTGAGTCTGAGGGCTAAAAGATTCATCAGCTCAGCTGCATATCTAAAGGTATCATATTTATAGACTAGCTATTTCAGGAATGGAGCCTGTGTTCTTTTGCATCACTTACGGCAAAATATAACCTTGGCAAACAAAACCACTGGCAATATTTGCAGTTGCGTCATTCTCAAGTGAGTATTTAAAATCAGAAAAATGTTAGGACGTTCATGATAAGCCACTGTTTTTACATAATCCTGTCAGTTATGGCTGTCCAGTTGCTTCGATACAATATCTTGAACAGAAAATATTCACTATCAAAAGTTAAAGCAGCATGGAGTAGTTAAATGGATTATGATATTGATGTCAAACTGTGGAATAAACTTAATACAGTAATTGGGTGTCTAAATGTGATTTAAAAATAACATTTAATCAGAAGGGGTTTTTTTTCTCCCCAGCAATAAAAAGAATAAAAGTAGGAATCTAGCTCAGTGACAAATCCTGAAATTGTGGACAATGAGCGGTAATTTGCTTTAAAAGACAAAAACCTTTATGACTCTTCTGCCTTATTCTGTAGAGACTCTTTTATGTGAACTGCCCTAGACGTAGATTTTCACTGAGCTCTGTACGCCGTAGAAATGTCATAGTGAATTTTGGACTGAGTTGGGTAGTCATGCTAAGGGATGCATTTATGGTGATAGATATGAAAAAATGAGACAGAACGAATTAGAACTAAATGCTCAAAAAGAAATTTATTAAAAGAAAGTTTTGGTAGAAATGTTTAGTAGTCAAGAACTTAATCAACAAGATGGGAAGAGCTGAAATACCGTTCAGCGGGCTGCTAAACTAACCAATTAAATCTTCCAAGCAGAGATCTGAAGGCAGAAACTGCAAACAAGTGAGACTTGTTTTATCCGACTCTCTTAATCCAACCCACTTTTCCCATCATCAGATGTGCAATGTAGCCATCAGCTGTCTTCAGGTTGTACTATCACAAGCCAACACCTTCATAGTTTTTCCAAATTTTGGCAAAACCATTGCTTCAGTTTCTGCTGCTGAGGTTTTTAGTTCCCTCGGCTTCCTCTCACTTTCTCAGCATCTCTCACCTGATGCTCTCCAGGTGCAGCCTAGATTCATGAGTCTTGAGCCAAAAATCCAGCATACTTTATTCTGGGCAACTACTTTTCTCTGAATAACCAAGGGAATTACCAGCACTGAAAGCAACTTTCCACCCATCACTGTTGACCCACAGCTTTAAGTTTAATGAGAAGCTACCAAAGATTCCCACTTACTGTGAGGGGTGTTAGATTTCCCTTTGGAAACTGGCCATGGAAAAGCAGTGCTCTTCACTTGAGGCATTTTCTCACAGAGGCGATCATGCTAAAGTTACTCTTAGGTAAATGACATAACAGCTCTGAAGACTTCTCTCTTGCAGAGAAATGGACTCATCCAAGATCACAGTGATTTTTACAACCTTTGGCTTGTGACCTTAGCATGTTTTATTCAGTTCTGACAGGGCATGGCTCTTTAGCTGCATGGTTTTTATTGATGTCTTCAGAGGCAGGTGTTGTCAGCAAAGTCCAGAGCTCCCAATGCGTGAGCTGACCGCAGAATTGCCTTGAAGATTTGTTACCTCCAGAAACTAAAGGCAATGAAAAGCAATATAGCAAATTCAACGTTAACTCAAAGTTGTCTGGTTGGAGATCTTGGCCCACTTGATGAGTTAGTGAAACCACAATGTTTTCTGGTGGTTGTACTGGGCATCCCTGAGAAAATTCAAGGAGACCCTCTCTGAAAGTCTTCTTCATTTTCTGTTCCTTTTTACTGCCTACTTTGAGCAGATGAAATCTATTTTATCCTGCCTTGTGCCTTATAGTTCTTTTTTTTTTCATTCCTACTTTCAGTCTAAGGGAAGATGATTTTCTCACAATTAATGTCTGATTGAATCGTCCAAACTGATTTTTTTTTCATGTGGTGGGACAGCATGCAATGAAAGTCTCCTGTTCATCTTGAATTTGTTTTTAGATAGTATGAGTATTTTTTCTTTTCTTTTTTTTTTAATAAATTATTTCTAGCTATATTTAAAATCACTAGCAAACTTTTTGTGATTGGAATCCAGCCATCACAAACCCTGTATTTGCTGTCTTTCAGTGTGATTGTTCTTGATAATGATATATTGCCTTTTCCCATGCATTCCTTTTTTTTTTTTCCATTTGTTAATTCTGTTTTGCCATGTGCATTCGGGAGGTTCTGCCTGGCCTCCCTGATGATGACACTGTCATTAGCATTGTGGTGACCCATCCTTTCTTTTTCTAGCCAGTGTAAAATTTCAAGATATTCTTAGTTCTATTAACATAAGTTATCTTCAATATTAGCTTATGTCAAAGCTAGAAAGTATGCCTGTCATTGTGGAAAATCTGTTTTTTCAAAAGCTTACATTAAAAATCCCCTAATTCCATTTTCTTGCTTCTTCTGCAGGTATTTGCTTTAATTAATTTTCATGATGGCAACTTGCACGTGGTGCTCACTGTCTGTGCATGCAACCTCTGTGCCCAATACTCAGCGCAGGGAACAAGAGTTTCTGCAGGTTAACAACTGCCATGCCCGGTTATTTTCATAGCCAATTTGACCATTCTCAACTTGCTTGAGGTAATTTTGTGGGCAGGAGGAAAATGTTCTTGCCACCAAGAGGCGACTTGGTTATCAAAGCTGTGTGAGCTCTTTGGGAGCGCTGCCACGAGAGCCTGTTGCAGGTGCTGGGTCGTGCCGCCTGGTCCGTGTTTTGTCTGTCCACGACCACCCATGAGAACGTGGGCAGGCTGTTAGTGAGCGGCTCCAGCAGGCACTAGAAGGTGCATCTGAGAGGCAGGTTTTCCTCCTCGTGTGCTGCCTCGTGTAGCTGTCTCTTTGCTGCTAGTTGGTTCCTGGTCTGTCTACCAGGGCTGTTTGCAGAACGGTACTTGTGAGTGGCGCAGCTCTCGCTTCCTCCAGCCGGGGAACCTGAGTAGTTTGTGATTTTATTATTGTTCCTCAACTTGGTACAATCTGTTCCTGACCATCTGTACTCACTCATGCTGAGAATATCAATACTGTAATTTTCCATCTCCCTCATAACTTGAGCTGATTCCTCCAGCTTGAAGCATTGTACATGCCAGGATCTTACACCCAACACAAAGGGACTCTGGAGCAGCAGCTACTTCAAGACACCAGCTTCTGGCGGAGGCAGGATTGGACAGATACTTGTCGTGCAAATGTCGCACATTAGTGGGGAGTAGTCACTAATCCAAGGAGCTGAGATGGGAATTGTCATGGAGACGGAAATGAAGACATTGCTGGAATGTTTCTAGAGAGGGAGGCGGTCAGCCCCGCATCCTGCTCCCGCTCTTGGAGAACGGACATTCACGGCTGTCTGGCCTCTATCTTGGATGTGCCCGGCCTTGGTGGTCCTGTCAGGAGGTGGCATCATCCTGCGGAAACATCTTCCGATGAGAGAGTCTCCCAAGCAACCCTCATGCTGCAGGTACCGGCTTCAGAAGGGGGGACACAAATGCCTGCCTGCCTGCCTGCACGCGGGCGGCGCGAGCGCTCCGCGTCGGCCTGGCCATTTATACCCCAGTATTGGTTCTGTAGCACGGAACTAAACGGGCTAATATAGCCTCTCTACCTGCTCACATCTTGTGCTTAGAGGATTTTGAAAATCCTGTTCTCAGCTACCACCTAATTTCATTTACATAGAAAACGGTACAACTATTGTGTTGTACCTGTACCTGTACAGCCTGGTGGACTGTTTTGTGGGTTTTTTTTTTTCCAATTTTTTTAATATATTGTTTTGAAGTAAAAAGCTTCTAAATGGCATGTGATTAAAAATCTGATAAATGATCTCCTTTCAGTATTTAGTATTTCAGAATTTAGTATTTCAGTATTTAGTATTCAGCATAATCTTTCATGAGATTCCTACCAATTTTCAGAGAAACAGCTCATTTTCTGTGAGAATGCAAAAAAATACAGATGCATAATGAGCAAGAGGTTTCAGTGATGTTATAAACAAACAGGAGTGAAGTTTAGATACTTTATGGTCCAGTTAACAGAAACTCTCAATAGAATTATATCTCTATAAATCAAAATTTGGCGGTTGCTTATTTTCTATATGTGGTTCTGACTCATGAATCTATGCCCTGTAGAAATTTCTATTCCTTCTTGAGTCATGCAAATGTTCCTTCCTATCACCCCAGATCTTGTTTTCTTCGGTGATTAGCCCTGTTGCACCCTATACTGTTGTCACGTATTTTTTACTTCATGTAGTGTCACCATTTAGGGAAACATTTTTTGCATTGATTTTTATTCTTTTTCAGGAAAAATACAGAAATTATTAAACTAAAAATCTGAGAAATACAGATGAAACCAGTACAGACCAGCTGGAACAAAATAGGAAAACAATAATATAAACAAAAATGGGGTATTTTATGCTACTTTGAGCATAAGGATTTGAATGCAGCAAAATGTCACTGAGACATCTTTGTCAGCTTCTCATCATACAAACCAATATAGGAAAAAACATGACGTAAACAAATGGAGTAATGCAGTTGTAGGATACTAAATCATGGCAGCAACAGGCTTCAGGGCAGCATAAACAGGGAAACATATAAAACTTTAAGATGCTACATGAGGTGGACAAAATCACAGGAGACAACTTTCTAACTGCAAATTGGAAATGGTTCTTTCTGGGGGATGCAAGAGCTGTGTATCCAGTATTCTGCAATGCTTTCTAGATTTGAGTCATCAGCAGCACCATCAGCTGTCCTGCCGTACGCTGCCACCACTGCTTAGATGCAGCACTTCATTTCCAGGCACCAGTACAGATTAGGGGTTGACCTGCTGTAAAGCAGCTCTGCAGAGAGGGATTTGGGAGTCCTGGTTGACAACAAGTTAACCATGAGGCAGCAGTGTGCCCTCGTGGCCAAGAAGGCCAATGGGATCCTGGCTGCATGAGGAGGAGCGTTGCCAGCAGGTCGAGGGAGGGGATCCTGCCCCTCTGCTCAGCTCTGGTGAGGCTGCACCTGGAGCACTGGGTGCAGTTCTGGGCTCCCCAGGACAAAAGGGATGTGGAGCTTCTAGAGAGGGTCCAGTGTAGAGCCATGAAGATAATTAAGGGCCTGGAGCATCTACTGTATGAGGAAAGACTAAGTGAGCTGGGCCTGTTTAGCCTGGAGAAGAGAAGGCTGAGAGGAGATTTGATCAATATGTTCAAGTTCCTGAGGGGTGACTGTAGGGAGGATGGGGTCAAACTCTTCTCAGTGGTGGCCAGTGACAGGACGAGGGGTAACAGGTATAAGTTGAAACATAGGAAGTTTAATCTCTGTGTGAGGAAGAACTTCTTTCCTGTGAGGGTGACAGAGCCCTGGAACAGGCTGCCCAGAGAGGTTGTGGAGTCTCCTTCTCTGGAGATTTTCAGACCCTGCCTGGATGTCACCCTGTGCCCCGTGCTCTAGGTGTCCCTGCTGGAGCACAGGGGTTGGACTAGATGATCTCTGGAGGTCCCTTCCAACCTCAACCATTCCGTGATTCTGTGATTTCGGAAATCCTATGTTGTATCTGCTCACGGAGGTGAAGGGCTTAACATCATCTTCGGTAACAGCAATGCTGAAAGCGTTGGCCAACTGGAGTGCTTTGAGTAATAGGCAGGAAGGCAAAAATCTAACTGCTCATTCTGAAAAGAGTTTGTCTGGTTTTTACTGCAGTGTCCTAAATATTACTATTATCATTATTATTGTATTTGGATAGGTTGCCTTTGAAGTTGGATCAAATGTTCTGTCTTTATGGAATTTATTTTTCTCAGTAGATGCACCAAAGAAAGTGTGCACCAAAGCCTCAGCTTTCAATTTGGAAACTGAATCAATGGTCTGTGTGGTTAGAGAGAGCAAGGAGGAGGAACAGCTTCATCACTGGTGTAAATGATTAATACTTTCTTAGAGAAGGCAGCTTGCTGTTTTAATTGAAACTTGATGACTTGAACAGCAACCAGGTTTGAGACTGATCTATCAAATGTTACGTGCTCTACATTTCCTCTCAGGGTGCAGTGATTTTCAGAATGGAAATAATGGCTCACTTCCCCATCAAATTCATTTTTATGCCTCTTACAACTGAGTATTGGACTTGTGTGTGTTACAGGTTACTACCTGGTTTCTGAACTGCTAACAGCCATTAATGCTCTTCAGAACAATAATGTTTAGCAGGTGAATACCTATAAATGAGGCAAGCATTATAAGACAGGATTGTATTACTAAAGTAAATGCAGGCCTTTGAACCTCAGTGTTGTTGGAAACCTTTGTGCTTTTGCACACTCAGTGGATTTATCTGCCCCTTCAATTCAAGTGTAGAACAAATTCAACTCATTAGTATGGCAAGTGCTAGAAATATTCAATACTTGCACTATTTTGCTCTGTGGGACACCACACAACTTTGCTGTGGAATTTCTCCTCCTGTAAAAATACAGCTGTGGCTGTGAAATCTTTCTGCACTGTGTGTCCCGTTCCGTATTTCTGGCATGTCAGTTTTGTACTACTATCCTTAACTGCAGTTTGCTGCTCAATGAAATAGAGACTATGCAGCAGTTTTAACTCAGTAATTACACTTTCTAAATATTAAGTAGTTAATGGTTGTGGTTTTGTCCTTTCTAACTCATAGAAAGCTACTTTTGAAAGTATATTCCACTAATTTTATATTAGGTGCAAAAAAGGCAAGGCTGGACTTCACAGCATATAGGCTGAAGTACCATCTCTGTGAGAGATTCCTTACACACCAGGACTGTGCATTTAAAGACAGAAATTCACTATACTTCTTACACACTTCTCTGAAATGTAAGAGGAAATCTAGCTCTTATTTTATTGCCTCTTCCCCAACACCCCTTGCCTCCTTTTCTGTCAAAATAGAAAACATTTTTTTTCTGCCCATCCAGAAAACAGAAATGATGTTTTCAAGCTGCTTCTTACTCCACCTATTCTCAGGAAAAGAAAAGCTGGAAACAAAACTAAAACCATAAAGTTATCATCATTAATATTTTAACTATTTTTGCTATTGTTCAGCAAATTAACTTTTTTTTCACCGGAATTTGTATGAGTCAGGAGAGGTAATAGTTGTAGTTAAGAGGTTGTATTTGTTCTTAGACTGACTAATATTGCTAGTAAAAACAGCAAGTCTTTGTTCACACGTGTCTCTTTATAGAATGTATTTATTTCCTGATTATTAGGAAATTATCATAAATATAACATTAAGTAGTAATTATTTGATTTACCTAATGAATGAATGCCATTTTAACCAGTATTGCAGAATTCTGTGCAGAGCACAGAACACAAAGGAGGGAGGCATTGTAGTGTTCCCAGGCATTTGCTGACTCTAATTTGGCCTAATGCAGTTTTTCCCTTAGCCTAGTAAAATGACAGAGTTGATTAATGTTGATTAATATTGTTCCTAATATTGTTTCATGCTGCACTATATGTCTGATTTTATCAGAGGTATGTCAGAAAGTATCATGGGGAACTTTTTCAGGAAAAAAGTACTGAAAGTGCCAAATGAATGTTAAGGATCTCAGTACATAAGAAATAGGTTGTTGTCCAATTACATATTAGTTTTTTGTCATTCTAGTGCCTTCTGCCTCCAGAGATAAGATGAACTTTCACAAGATATTAGCTCCTTTATTCATGTGTTGGAAGCTAAAATTGTGATGAAA
This sequence comes from Crypturellus undulatus, assembly GCA_013389825.1. Classification (NCBI taxonomy): domain Eukaryota; kingdom Metazoa; phylum Chordata; class Aves; order Tinamiformes; family Tinamidae; genus Crypturellus; species Crypturellus undulatus. Next base: position 6,270 of record VWPW01012452.1, on the reverse strand, counting down.
GATTCTTTGCTTGAATTCAAAAAAAAACAATGTTCTGTCCCTTTATGCCTTTAGAAGACGTTTAGCAGTGCTACCAGTTCTGCCTTTACCTATTATGTGAATTAACTGGAGTTACTGATTAATTTGGTGGTCATATGGCAGATGTGAAACCTTGACAGGTAGATTTCTACACAGAAAATACGATATGCTGAGCTTTAATTACTGTCTCTTTCAAGCATGTTTTGATTATCAAAACTACTACATTGAAGGTCTGTGAGAATTAGCCTTACTTGAAAACCTAAACTGCTCAAGCCGATCTGGCCTTGGATTTGGAAGAAACAAGCAAAGTTAAACCAATGTTTTCTATCTGTCACCAACAGAGGCCTGAGCTTGAAATGGGTGCAATGAAAGAGGGACCTGAGTGACGGTTTGATTTTGCATTTATGGACATCACCATCTCCACTGAATATTGTGCTAAAGCTTAAAGAATTCTCTCCCAGCAATATCCCTCTTCCTACCAAAGCATCCTTTCACATTTCTTCAAAGATAATTTAACTCATCTGGGGCCACAGTCATTAAAATGCCTTAATCATCCAAAATCTAATCATATTTTGGTGATGTGCCTGAGACACCTTACGTGGTGCAACACTGCAGTTCTTTATGTTAATTTGCTTTGATTTCATCTGAGTTTACTACTAACTCTCACTCTGCCTTTAGTTACATGTAGCATGGCTCTCTGATAAGTATTAGCAGCCTCTGATGCACCCACGTTACCTACGACATAGGTATCTACCCTATGATTCTGAGATGCAACCCAGTTGAAGGATTAGAAATAGGACTGAACACTGAATCAACACAATGCCTACAGGACAGAAAAATTTTGAGATTAAATGGTCCTAAGATGATGTCTATGGAAAAAAAAAAGTTCACTTCTATTTCTCATCTATTTATATAATGTTGCTAACTTTATCCTCCTTCTATCTTGTAATTTCAACACATACATTTACCTGAGTTACTCACCAGCTGCAGCTTGTCTATGGCTGACTCGGAGCTTCCTAGGCAACAGCTTGATGTCCATACTATTTTTTCTATAAACATCTAGACCACTGGGGTCTTGATACTGGACTAGGCCTTCTAGGCATTACTGTCAAAATAATAAGGAATCGTTGTTCATTACTATTCATAATAGTTGAGAATATTATCATTTATAATATTTAACAATGAATTTACAGAGACAGAATCACATGGTAAACTCCATTAAAAAACAAACAAACAAACAAAAAAACCCTCCCATTTCTTTCTTGTTTAAATTCAGGAGAATTTGGGACTTTCAAGCTGTCACTACAACAAGAATGAATATATTCCTGTGATTTGGAACAGGATACTCTGTACCAACTCTGAAGGACAATCTTATGACTGAATTAAAAAAAAAAAAAAGTCACACGGGGCTGAAGAATCCTGACGATCCTTCCGAGGCAGCTCCTGTTTCAAACAATTAGCAGGAGCCAGAGAAGCAGAACTGCAAGGCAGAAAGAAGACTCAACCCTGCAGCAAGCATATATTGGAAGACCTGATAAAGTTCTAAGCCCTGACTCTGACAATATGAGTTGGGAAAGCTCCTGTTTTATGTATTAAATAATTTTTATATACTCAGTATTTCTGATTTGGAAAACTGCATAGTACCTGACAGCTTCGTCAGAGCTAAACCATTAAGAGGAAATCAAAGTGCCCAACTTGGGGACAATTTTTAATACCATTGAAGGGTCAATGCATGACCAATAAAAACAATCTTTAGTATGGTTGTAATACATTTCCAGCAAATTAGCTGGAGAATTTCAATACTCTTGAAACAAAATCCTTCACTTATCCTTAACTTTAGGGTATTGGAATTCATAATATTGCCCAGTTATTCAGAAATATCAGTTACACAGGTTAAACGGCTAACAGAATGCTGGGAAACATGTAACTGAAGAACCGGACTTAGGCAGAAATGTTTAGCTTCTTTCAAAAAAAAAAAACCCTTTGTGTTTTAACTAAATAAATGGCCTTCAATCTAACCCTGGTTAGGAGGGATCAATTAAAATATTTTTCCCCTGTACTGTAGACAGATCATTGACACCACTGTGAATGTACTTCATCAAGTATATTTGACAAACAGATATGGGAAGTACTGTGTAGACTGAGGATAACCCTTATGAGAAGTGAAAAGTAACGAACACAAACAAAAACAAAAAGCTTTTATCCATAATCTATCATTCTTTGAATCACTTATGGGAAAGTATTGAACTGAAAGAACAAATTTCTTAGAGCAGAAAAGATATTACACACAGTAAGCAAAATGCCCCCTGAATGAAACCAGATGGAAAATGTAGATAAAGTTATACAATATTACCAGCTTCCTCAATTTTTCACAGGGTAAAGCTGGGAAAGATCCCAGACTGCATCAGTAAACCAGTCAATGACCGTTTTGTAGCATTGTTGCAATATAAAGGTTTGTGCTTCCTTTGAGAAGTCCTTTGCAAAATACTTGCAGGAAGAGTCCTATAGGATGCGTTTCTTGCTGAGTGTACATCTGATTTGATCCATCAAGAGTCTGTACACCGGAGGCATTCTATCAAGCACACATTTCTAATTTTCTCCAGTCCTTTATCCATAGCAGAATACTACAACATTCTTTTCATACCAGCTATGGAAAGGTATTTTCCAAATGAACGTTTCAAGTTGGGACAAAAATAATGGAAATTAAAATTAGTTATAAAGAAGTTCTCCCCTGTAGGAAAGATTAGAAAGCAGATGTTAACCATACCTGTCCAGGAAAGAAAAAGGCATAGAATAATTTAATGATAAACCTACTGTTTTTTTACTGTTGTAGTTGCTGTGACTAAAGAAATGGGAATAAATATAGTGAGAGACATGTTGTAGTGATACATAAAATTAGGTTAAAACAAAACTTTTAGCTTAAGAACCTCTGTTGTGTAACAGAGCTGGAAAAAAAAGTAGAAAAAAAGCTGGATATAAAAAATCCTGCTGTAAATGCATTTAGATAAATTTATAGAAGTCACTACATGACTTCTATAAGGAGAAGGAAGGTTCCTTCAGGACCAGGAAAGCCCTGGTACCTCTGATACGTAAGTGGTGTGCGTTTCAGTTGCAGGCTATACAACAGGAGAGCAATTACAAGAGAAGAATGTAAACCAGGAATGTGAATGTGATTTTGCAGAATATACTGAATTCAGAATGACAGGTGATAGTTGAAATGAACAGGAATGGCAGGTACTCAGAGGCATAACTTATGAAAGCGAAGGCCAAGATTCACTACTGAAGGAATTACAAAAGTGTTCCCTGAAAATAAGCTCCATAAATGAGCATACTACATAATAATTTGTGTTGTTGGTTGACTGTAAATTATTATTGACACAATTACTCTGGAGTAGGTAAAGAAGTTTGCTCTGGGTGTATTTTCATCAATATGTGATCTGGACAATGTAAATAACAGTAACAGCATGAGACAATTCTGTGCAGCCTGACACAAACATGAACAAATAATGTTTCTACTTGATTGCAGGGAAATGAGAGGAATCGTAGGTAGAACAGATGAGAGAAAAAGGGAAGGTAGCATAAAAAGGTCAAATAGAACCATTTCTTCAGTGAGTCATAGGATGTCTTCTGCTTTGAATCCTCTATCCTTTCAAAGCAAATAACTAGATAATATATGGGGATTACAGTTCCTAGCCTTGGATTTATTTGTTTACAGTTACACTCTTAGTGGCATAGAATTCAGTGGGAAGAGGGTAAATATTAGAGAGAGAGAGAGAGAAAAAAAGAACTATTGAAATTCTACAGTCATCTTGAGAGCACATATTTGTAGCTTGAGGATGAAAAAATACAAACTTGTTGAAATGATTTCAGTGCAACACTACAAATCTAGAAAATTCAGAGGTCCATTTCCACTGAGAAGAAATTCAAATGAATGAAATAATACACAAACCAAAATCAAAGTAGTGTTTATAGTTGAGAAATGGCACAAAGTATTTCTGAAACAGCTGTGTACCCTGGCAGGGTGGAGAGCTTGCATTAAAGTGGTCTGCTTATTTCTTTTTCACTTATACTTAGAAACAATTGAGTGATCTCTCTTTTTCCTCACTTCCCCGGGATAAAATGTCATTTCCCAAAAGGATTGGTCCTGTTAATTCTTCCATTCAACATCTATAAATTGAAATGGATTGTACTATCTTTGGTAATTTGATGACACAGTTCTACACTTCCTTTTCTTTTTGACTTAGATGCCAGATTTATCTAGTGCCTGGAAGAAACAAGGAACTGGAGGAAAGCCAGTTGGCTGGCATCCAGCCTGGAAGGTGAAGGTGATGTTGACTGGAAGATCAGAATGCTTTGAGGACTCGGTGAAAATCATGTAGTTTATAAGGGTATCTACTCAATTGTGATATGCATTGTACCTTCTATAAATTGGTTTAGGTATGCAAAGGGTTTACTATACGCAAAGGAATAATGAGTAAATTACATGAAGAAATGGAATAGCCTCTTTTCAGTTAACAGTGTCAGTGCCACTTCTCGGACAAAACTAAAACACAGTGAATAACGTGGTACAGGAATGGATAACCTTAGCACAGCTCACCTACCATGTTCTTGTGGTGACCTGCTCCTGCGGCACTTGTTTTCCCAAAGGAATGAAATCTTCAGCACGGTGTTTGCCACAGCATTTCCTTGAGTTAGTGAACCGACAGCCCGGAACTCCATCCCTGTGGACACACAGTTAGTGATGACCAGGGCAGTTTCCAGGACGGGAAGAGGAGCCTCCCCTCCTCACGCAGGCCCCAGGCTGTCCCTTAGAGCCATCAGAAGTAGCGCTGGCCTCAGTGTGATGCACGGTGGGGATTTCAAGTGGCCCAAACTGAACCTGACAAACCCACCTTGCTCTAACCCCCCGTGCTCACACGCGACCAGGGCGCGTGTGTAAAGCGCCTTCGGGCTCGTCCACGAGAGCGCAGCGGACGCTGCTGCAAACGGACTGGAAACCAACCCAGCTGGAGCGATTTTTCCAACACCCTTGGAGACGCTGCTTTCCATTCTTTAGGGCTGGGTGGCATTTGGGCAGTTTGGACGGGCTCCCTTTTCCAGAAGCTATTTCTGGCCACCACGATCGCGGCGAGACCCGGCGCGAGGCCGAGCGCGGGGCTGCAGCGGCGGCGCCGGGCTCGGCCCGGCCCGGCCCCACCTGTGGCGGCTCCGCGCCCTCCCGCGCAGGATTTCTGCCGCGCCCATGTCCGTGCGCGTGTGAACACCTAAATAACTAATAAATAAATAAATAAATGACTGAACACGGAGCGGCGCCCCCCGCCCCGGCGCCGCCCGCGTCGCTAGGCGGCGGCCCCC
>VWPW01012428.1:0-17047 GCA_013389825.1 Crypturellus undulatus | reverse complement strand
CCCACTAGAATGGAAGAAGTTACAAGAGTTCTGCAACTGCAGCCTGCAGACCCGTTTCACCAGCCCAGGTTTCGCACCCAAGCAGCAACTCAGCGCTGAGGACACGGGGATCTTTGTGAAACCAAAGCAGAATGAAACCCATCGTCTTGCTTAAACCCTGTGTCAACATCTTGCTTTCTGAAATCTTAAGAGCCTGTTCCGCTCGCTCTGCCCGTTGGGCTTTTGCACTTCCACTGCCTGGGCACATGGCACAAAACTACAGACCTTTATTCATATTTTAGCGCCACAATTATTTCTGCCATCCTGGTAATCCTCTGTGTACATCAGAACTAAGACTATGGTTCAAGGAGAGACTGAAAAGCTGTGAACTCAAGTCATGGAGAAAGCAAGCAGTTTCCTTTCCTCCCCTTCACGGGTTTTAGGTTGCAGTTACATCACTTCCACATTCAGGGACAGGAAAGGTCACACTGAATCAATACGAAGAAATCACATGCTGCATTGAGGGTTTTATTCTTCATTTAAAGACACACTACCCTTACAAAAAAAAAAGTTCCAGAGCCATTTTTTGCAGGCTAGCGCTTATATTTTAACAAATTAAGCAAGCCAAGCAGTTTACTTAAACTGAGGATCTTTAAATGCAGTTTTAATAATCCAACTCAAGTCAACTTTGTGCAACTAAATCGCTGCATAACTTACCATCTTCCACTCCTAAAAAAGTATGTTAGAAGCCCTGAGCATCTAAAATGCCTTTTTTCCCCTTATGCATTCCCTTCTCTTCTTCTAACTAAAGAAGTATCATTTCTGATTTAAAGATCAACTCCTCAATGCACCTGTGTGGTCAGACCTCTTATTTGAATTCACGCTCTGCATAAAAGCAAGATGTTACGAGTAACATAATCCTAAAGAAGGAGCAAGTTGGAGTTTTGCTGCAGTTGGAGGGGCAGGTGAACATACCACCCGACCCCTGAAAAGTCAGGGAAACACGAGTAAAGAAGAAAAAAAATCACTTCTTAAAATTTAGGTTTTAAATCATGAAATATGAAACACCATAAGATCATAAATAAAATTAACTGGTACAATGGTACAGGTGCAATGCTTTGCACCAAGCACCCTTTTTTCACTTTAACCATCTTCATTAAAAGATTTCTCAGCAGTTGCAAGAAGCACCATCTTGGAGGAGCAAATGTCTGTGATTTATACCACAAATGGGCTCATTTTCCAGTTTGCTTGATAAACGCTCCAAGGAAATCTGCCGTGAATCTAATCAGCCTGTGTGCCCCGAGAGCAGAGGTGACATCTCCTGCGTCTGTGCTCACAAATTATGTGAGCAAGAAACACCGTAAGCTCCTGATTCCTCACAGCAAACATTTCAGAGAGTATTATACCAACTCAAGCAGGTTTCTTGACACTTCCTCACCCCTTAGATGTTTGTCATCCGAGAAGAATATCTGATAGCCCACAGCTTAGTTCAGAAGATGGAAACTCAGGATTTGGGGGGAGGATAAGGCAGCCCGACAGCTCTGGGACGTTCTCCAAGCTGCAGCTCGTGGAGCCGGCGCGGGGTTTCGGTGACAGCAGCCGGGGAAGCAGGAGCTCCGAGGCGAGCGCAGCAAAACCAGCCGCTCCGCGAAGCGCCGCGGGCCGGGCAGGAGCCGCATTACCCGCTGCATCTGCCCTGTCCCTGCAGATTTACTGAAGGAGCAAGGAAACGCGCGGTGGTACAGGCATAATCAACAAAAATGAACTAAAACTAAGAATTGAAGAATGGAAAATCGTCATATTATGGTTAGGGAAGGCTAAAGGGAGGAGAAGTAGCTTTTTCTTTCTGTATGTTCTCTGGTCTGAAGTGCAATGGTCCCCTTGAATGTAAGTGCTCAATAAAGCACTTGTAACTCGCACACAAGGATGTGCAGGTTCAGCCGCTGGCCTGGGTCACGAGCCCGAGTTTCTCTTGGGAAGCCAGAAGGCGACATCTGAATCAGCAAAGACCTTTCGTCAGCGCTCATTCCGGCCAGGCTCTGGTTTCACAGTCCTCAATCCGCAACGCAAGGTCCCTGCGCACGGGGAAACGGCCACAGGTTTCGGAAGAGCAGCCACGACAGGCACCAACACTCAAGAGCGGCAGCCAGATCCCAACCTGGATGTCCACATTCCCGTATGGATCAAACCAAGGAGCCCAAAGGGGATGCCCACGGACATCCTCACTATCCATTCACAGAAACAGTGACATTGAAGTCAATCAACACTGATGCAGAACAGGACTGCACAGGCACAAAACTACACACCTAGATACTATTTTATTTCCCTGATGATCNACTACACACCTAGATACTATTTTATTTCTCTGATGATCTGCTAAATTCCAAGGAGGCTGCAGATGCAGCCTTCACAATCAGAGCTATTTCACAATTAAAGCTGCAGCATAANATCAACACTGATGCAGAACAGGACTGCACAGGCACAAAACTACACACCTAGATACTATTTTATTTCCCTGATGATCTCCCGTTAAATTCCAATGAGGCTGCAGACGCAGCCTTCACAATCAGAGCTATTCCACAATTAAAGCCGCAGCATAAGAAGAGAGCTCAGAAGTTTTCAGACACTTGAAGATTACACGTGACATCTTGATTTCTAGGTCAGTTATATAACAAGCCAAACTAGCTTTTAAGTTCCCCTCAAAGCTTGCTCTTCTCTCATTTTAATTCTATAAATCCTTAGGCCACTTTTGTTAATATTCCACAGCAGGCACTGAAGTAGCAGCAAATACTCCTCTGTGTAATCATGCCTTTTAGATCACTGACAACAGCAAGAGACTGAGTATATTGGCTGATTTCCACACCAAACAGATGACCAAATAGCTGCAAAACCTTATAGGAAACCTATTAAAATAGCTCCTAGGGCCACAGTGAAGAGCAAGAGCCTCCCAGCCTTTATGTAACATGAAAGAGGGGCACCTTGCATCAAAACAAGATCTGCCACAGGACTGATTTAATGTACACGCAGACCGGACTACGCTTACATAACGCATTCTTTCCAACGCTAAACTGAAGGCAGGTTTCATAACACATTAGTGTTTACCAAGACTCCAGGTACAGCTTTGGCTTCGGGGAGAGCTTAGTTTGTGAAACAAGTTTCAGAAGTGGTTCAGATGCCACTGCCTTGTCCTGCTTGTTCTTTTCTAGCACGGAGCAATCACAATCTCTTTACTTCCTAGGGATAGAACAGGCAAACAAGACATCTTTATTGTCAGAATGGATTGTATCGCTGCCACAAAGATAAAATAATGGTTTATTCACAAATTATTTGAGTGTTGGATTGCCTGGGTCATCTGTACATGGAAGAGCAAGCTGAAAAATCCCACCACCAGGAGCTGAGTAGTAGGAGGCTTCATCTTATCAACCTATAACTAATCTATAGACACATAACTGTAAATCAATTTATAACTATCACAGTCTATAAAAAGTAGTTTCTGAGGAGCCCTGCATGCTAACTGTGGAAATGAAAGCAGTGACTTGGTAAGACTGCTTTAAAAGGAAGTTTCGACATTGGTACCAAACTTGATTAACACGTGAAGCCTCCCTATTTTTAGATTTAAGGGCAAAACAGGCAGGCCAGCTTGAAAGTATAAAATTACCTTTCACTTCTGGGTAGCATATTTCATCCTTCTACGTTTCTGACTTGAAAAAAAACCTGTCTGGTGACTCTGGAGCCTCTCCTGCTCTGTTTTGATCATCATTTTACATTACGCTGCTTCCTTATATCAACAGTCTGCCCAAAAGAAGCTGGGCACAACTCGTAGCAATGCCTGACACCAGCCTTTCCCCTGACCAAAGTAAATGTGGTTTAACTCTTGAAGTTTAAATCTTCGTAACACTTAACAAACAATCTGAGTTAATTCCTCCTGCAAGAAAACATCAAAGGGCTCCAAAAGGGCATTTTCTGAGCTTGTGACACGGCACCAAGCACCCTTGTTGTCTGCCAGGACGGCGATCCCCAAGCACGGGATTTTAAAGCAGGCAAAGCCAGGGAAGCTTCCACATACATTCCTGCAAACAGCAGTTGCTGCTTTGTGTTTTATACGTTGCTGAATAGCACGCCAAACCCCATGTCTGCTCTAGAAACCAGGGACCTGAAGCTATTTTGCAGCATACATATAGCTTTAGTTAATGAAAATAACTTTACAAGGCAGAGTGGGTCCACTAAGAAGCGTATCAAATCCGAGGAGGGGCAGAGGAAAGAGGGGATGGAGGTATTAGGTTTAATTATAACTTCTGCCTATAGAAAGACGTCCTTAAAATAACATGTCTAGCCACCAATGTCTGAGGCTATTACAGCATCCCAAGCGACAGCCTCTGCAAAGAGATGAATTGCATTATTTTAAAATAAAAGGAAAGCATCTCTCTGCATAAGCAGTGAAAAGCATCATCATCACTGGCATCTGTAGCAGGAGAAAATCTTTCAAGCAAATCCCAGCCCCAAATATCGACTTGTGAATTACCTGGATAGCCCATCTGCGGTTTCCCATCAGCCAAAGGCTGCTTCCAAAGAGCAACCACTGTCCGGAGTGTCTCCACATTAGAGGTGTCGAAATAGCCCTGATTCACACGCAACCCTGAACATTCGGGCACGTAACTAACACAGCACTAATTAAACATGCAGTAATTTCCTCCAAAGGAAAGGGTGGGGTGAGACAGCCTACGAGACTCATGAACAGAAAACACGAGCGCCATTAAACGCGTAAGAATTAGTAAGGACCGACCCAGAAATACAGTCTCTATCTTTGTGGTATAGATTGCACGAGTCTGAACTATTTTAATGTGCCTATTCCTACCAATTAAGGAATTTCACCTAAACCAATTGTTTCCTCGTATACACAAGGCAGTTTGCTGGCCAATGTTGCTCAGAAAAAATAAGGTTTTAACCATGATTACGGACACAGTTTGTTTAGTCACCTGAAGACACCCGAACAGCTTTTGTATTACAAGTGACAAAATTACAACCAACTGCTGTTTAAACACCTAGAGACTAATGGCCAGGCGACTTTGCAACAACCTTCCTGGAGAGCTCGAGGTCAACTTCAGCTTGACAGAAAGCTCAAGGCATTTCCCTGCTCATGATTTTGTTTGTCCACATCAAACTCTTAGCTGCTGCCCAGAGCAATGACTGTCCCGTTAGGAGCAGCACGTGAAGTATTCATGAATTAACATCTCTACCTCTGCATCTACATGAGACTTGTAATTGCATCTTTAAATTAAATCCCAGATTCCAAGTGAAACATCTAAAATAATAATAAAAAAAGATTGCTTTGTAGTGTTTGATCAGAAATTCAATTTAAAATAAGGTTCTGATTATCTGAAACTTCTAAAATATCTTCAGAAACATCAGCTACTGGGTGCTTCATACATGATATATTTTGCTGATGTGCCAAGCCACCACATTTGCCCACTTGGGTACAGATTAAATCTAAATTTGCTAGAACCTTAGAAGAAGGCTTCAAAACATCCTGTGTGCTCTCTGCCTGATTTGGCACCAACTGTGTCTGGGCACGATTCACCCGCACGATTAGACAGGACATCTTGAGGGGCAGTCTAGGTCTCAAGGAGCCCATCGACAGACAGCAGGAGAGGAAAGACTGCTATAGATTAGATAGCACTGAAAAGCAAAGCTAAAAAAGATGAACTCTCAGAATTGTGGAGTACTTTAACGATCACCAACAGCTTATTTTGTAAAGTGATCTGCTGCACTGCTACATTTGGCTTTAGGCTCCTATGTTTTCTTCTGCTGTGCATCACTTTGTTCTTCACCAACAGAACCCCCCGGGGGCTACAACCCCCTTCCTCCTGCCCCCAAGCCCTCACAGGAGCCTGTTCCAAGGGGTGGCGTGTTTGACCCCAAACGACAGCCCTGCTCCTGGAAAGCGCAAGTGCCTTTTAAGCTGAGGGATCAACGGTCTCTAAAACCCCTTAGGGGCTGAAAGGGCCCTCGGGTACCTCGAGCCGCGGCTGGCACCGATCCCCGAGCACCGCTTTAGGGAGCAGCGGGTTTATAATAGAGACAACGAAGCAGCGCACGGGAGACACCACGTCTACCCCGGGGTGTGGGGGGCAGACACCACGTCTACCCCGGGGCAGGGCGGGGCGACACCACGTCTACCCCGCGGCGGGGGGGAGACACCACGTCTACCCCGGGGCAGGGCGGGGCGACACCACGTCTACCCCGCGGCGGGGGGGAGACACCACGTCTACCCCGGGGCAGGGCGGGGCGACACCACGTCTACCCCGCGGCGGGGGGGAGACACCACGTCTACCCCGGGGCAGGGCGGGGCGACACCACGTCTACCCCGCGGCGGGGGGGAGACACCACGTCTACCCCAAAGGGGAAAGGACACACAGCGGGGCCAAGCCGCGCCCCCCAGCGACCTCCCTCGCCCCGCGGAGGACACCAGAGACACCGCGGACCCCCCTCCTCCCCGTCTCCCGGCCGCGTCTCACCGGTGGCGGCGGCGGCGCCTCCCGCCCGCGCGCGGCTCCTCACGGCGCCCGCCGCTCCCTGCCCTCCGCGNGCGGCGGAAGGGCGCGCGCGTCATCTCCGGGGGGGCGGGGCGCGGGAGGGTGCGCTGAGCGCGTCGGGCCTCAGGCGGCGCCGCGGTCTGGTGNGGCGGCGGCGCCTCCCGCCCGCGCGCGGCTCCTCACGGCGCCCGCCGCTCCCTGCCCTCCGCGGCGGCGGCGGAAGGGCGCGCGCGTCACCTCCGGGGGGGCGGGGCGCGCGGGGTGCGCTGAGCGCGTCGGGTCTCAGGCGGCGCCGCGGTCTGGTTAAGGTATCACCGCAAAACCGCCGTTTTCTTCCCTTTTTATTCTTATTTTTACGGGTTTTAGCCCGCTTGGTGACGCAGCCACGGCTCGGCAGCGAGGCCAAGGCTGCTCGCGGACCTGCCAGGGCAGGAGCTTCAAAAACCTGCAGAATCCGTTAAAACGTGGAGAAATAGAGAAATAACGAGGCCTTCCCTGGTGCTGTGCGTGAAGAGCAGGGAAGAGGCGCGTGACAACAGCGGTACCGAGCGCAGGGCTGACGCCGCCATCCAGAAACACTTGTTCCTTGGGGGCGCAGGGGTCTCCTAGGGGGTTAAGGGCCCTGGGGTGGTTTAAAGGCAGGTGTTACTTCAGGAAAGCAAAAAAAACGGCAAGAAAAGGGGTATTTTTATTCCTGCAGGGCTGGCGCTGCGGACGCTGCGTAAGAGCCATCCGGAGGCAACAACAGACAAGCTGCTATTGCAGAAAAGCCTAAGGAAGAGCCTGGTGTCTTAAATCCCCTTCCCAGTCCTGCCAGATAAACTCAGGTCACACAGTAAGTGCGAAAGGGGCAGGTAAAACCTGGAGCACATTAGCCAGATTCCAGCAATTTTCCGTTTAATATATTTTTACTTCACAGCAGAAACTTACACACCATTTACATATTTAAAATGCATAGATTATATATTTCACCTGAACCGAAAAAGCCAAATGTGGTAAGAAATAAAATGCTGCAGTATCTACTGTATTAAATATCACACATCAGCTTATGTCAAATAAACACATTTGGAGATAATTCCAATCCTTAGTATCCAGAGTGGATTTTCAAAGGCATTGAGGGTTACAATGCATAGAGACATACAATTTATAATTCAGCAAAATAAAATCCATTTATAAAAGTCACAGTGAAAGGATAGGTAAACATACACTAAACTTGTGTAAGTAAGAGGATTAAGAACTGTTGTGGAAAGCAGTTTCCAGTTAAGAGACCTATATACAGAAATAAATAAAAAAATGTAATTATCCTCTGAAACGTAGCTTATTTGCAGAAAGAGAATGAAAAATTAGAGGGCTTATTTTTAAATGATGTTCCCATAGCGTAGAACTCAGAACTATGCGAGGTCCCCTCTGTTGTGCAGGAACTTTAAACACAAACAATAGTGGAACCAGAAATAATCAAAAGGATCAATTAACTCCAAGGCTCAGTTATGCCATCAATACGTGAAGGCAGCAGGGTCCACGGACTATCCGTAGCTGGTACTATGAGGATAGTGAAAGAAACATCATGTTCCACGGATTGTGATGAGTTCTGACATTATTTTTTTTTTATTCTTTGCTGTTAAATCTGGCGAGTCTGGTAGTCACCTCCTAAAATTAATCCCTGTGCTTTGTCATACAGAAAAGACACTCCCACGCAAGATGTGGTGACATAGAAGCCCTCAAACCCCTGAGCAACCGGTGCTGAAACTCAGCAGCATGAGGTGGCAGCCGCCTGCCTGTCACCGAGTGCTTCCCAGTTCAATCCAAAGCCACTAACTGTCCCCACCCGCCCAACGTGACACAGGACAGAACGGCGGAGCTTCCAGAGGGACTGGATCCTCTGCCTGAGCTCACAGATAAACAGTGATGAATGTTCCTCTGCCTCACAGGAGTTGAAATAAAACCAACAGATAAAATCCTCTGTGCAGTGGAAATCGTCAGCTCCCATACGAGACATTTCCTGTTGGCATTTCCATCAGGTCACCTGTGCCTGGTCTGTGCCTAAACAAGAACGAGCAGTGAAAATAAAATCATGCAGGAAGGTTCCCAGCGGTCACTAATTCAAAAATGAGCGATAATGCCAGGAAGTCATGACTCTCTACTATACTGATAACTTCAAAAATAATAAAAGAAGCAAATGAGAGTGAACCACAGAAAAAGACAGTGCATGCAGTTATCCTCCAGCTGCTAGCAAGCTATAAAGACCCTCCAAATTGAAAAATGCAGGTGCCTAGCCTAAATATATATCTCTATTTAACAAAAAGAAGCCTTAAGATTTAGTTTTTAAGCTGTTTAAGTAAAAAATAAAATGTAAAATTCACAGGATTATGATTTTATTATTAATTAATCAGATATTTTTGTCAGTCATGAGAATGTCCCTCTTAGCAACTATCATTTGCCAGCTTGTAATACTAAAAAAAAAAAAAATCCCTTTAGGGTAAAACACCCTACAAACAACTTGGAGGGTGCAGCAGAGAGATGCCCTGAGAACTGCATTTATTACAGATAGAGCAAAGGGTGGGGAACCAGGGGAAACGCACTCAGAGTCATTATCTCATTGCACATCTTGTGGCTAAACCCTTGCTCTTCTTATGCCTCTTAGACTTCATCGGAAGAGTGGAGATGGGGGCATGTGGAGCAGGATCCCACTGAGGTCTTCCTGCAGAGTGGGTGAGGAGTATCCCTGGGGAAAACTCCGATGCGGAGCTAAATCCTTCGCACTTTCTTCTTTTGCAATAACCAGTGAATGTTTAATGCACAGGACACACTTGAAACACTCCTTCCTGCACAACAGCGATCAGCACTACTGATTAATCAGTCTCAGAGTCACTAAGAAAAGCAGAGATAATCTGGGAAACATAAATGAGAGCTGCCCAACTTCCCTGACAACAACCTGGAACAACCTGGCTCAAAATATGTGAGTTTAAGAAAACAAACATTTGAAAGTTTGAAATCTTGATATCCTTCAGTTTACTGGGATTTTAAAAATCTCTTTAGCAAAGGCCATCGCTTTACACAGATCAGTGCATTTCTCATGTGATTACAGGTCCTTGACTTTGCCTTTCAAGGACTCGTACTAGCCAGATCCAGCCCTGTGACTACCCTGTTTCGCTGCTAAGTGAGACTCAACTTGGCAGAGCACCAGATTGGAGGCTGCAATGGGATTATCAAGTATGGATTTGTTTAATGGACTTACTGATAAGAAAGCTCTTCTAAGTGCAAGACTTTACCTTTCCATAGAGTGAACACCACAAGGACGAGGGCTTTTAAAAATGGGGGCAAGCGGTATTTAAAGAATAAGCAGACTCTTCAGAAAGCTGATACTGGTAATTTTTCTCAAAAGAAAATGTGCAGTGGGAAGATAGGAGAAAATTCTGTAATAGCTCAAAGGCTGGTCACATGGAAGATGCCAGCACCTTGAAATCCCAGGCAGAATGGATCTCGGGAACAAGTTCCTCAGATTATTGTAGAGTGTCATGGTATTTGGTTTAAAGAGACCACACCAAGTGGGAAAGTTAATGCTGCTCCTTCTTACAGCTCTTGAAATCAATGGGCATTAAGTGGACACATTACATAAATGCTGAACACACAACACTGCCCATAAAGATCTTTATAGGGCATTTCTTGAGTGCTTTACAAAGACAAGAGAGTATCCTCATTTTACAACTGCAAAACTGAGGTAAATGTTTAATAATGTGCAGTCAAAATGTCCAAGTCACTTAACGTAAGAGCTGATAAAAGGATCTCCTGCTTCATGTTAAAAAACACCACATATGCAAGGGATGTTACACAAGGCCAGTCTTTTTAACCGTGTTTAGACATGCAACAATCTAAATGCAGCCAACAGTTCTGCTTTTCAAATAACTACCCCTCAACTGTCCTACCATTATCCTGTTACTCAAAAATAAAGCAGAGAAATCACTGCAATCTAGATATACAATTTGTGCTCTGAAAATATTTGAGAAATTTTACTGGGGGCTGGGGAGGGGGACAGTGTTACTTATTAGATGCATGTTCCTGTACATCATTTAGGGAGCAAAAATGGCATGCACCCTGTCCCAGAGTGCCAAATAAGAAGTATCTCTCCTTCGAGTTGAATAAGCTAAATGCACTGACATTTAAGGTCTTTTTGATAACCTGCACACGTGATACTCATATCAAGATTACATTGATGACATGAAACCATTTTTTGCATTGCTGATTTGTCCAGGAGCACGGTAGCAGCTCACACAGGATTTAGGGGTGGTGGTGGAAAAACAGTTCTGTAGATATTAAAGTGGTGGAAAAAATAAGAGAGTGGCCCAGAGAAGCAGGTTATGTTACAGCAAATCTCTGGCCTTACTAGGTACGAAGAAACATCTTAAAGAAAAAATAAACAGTATTACATAAGCATTTAGTTTAATTAGGCAATTACATGATATTCATGATATACAAAACCATCAATCATCTTAAACATAATTTAGTAGATCAGCTACTCACATTTTGGTTGCAAACGAAGATTTTTCAAAAATTATGCCAAGAAAAGATAAGTCAATAATGTTATATAAACCAGTTATTGAACCCCCCTGACATCCTCCTGCACAACTCTTCTGTTGCTGTCAAAAAATGAATACACATTAGGCAATATAATCTAAATAACTGTAAACAAAGACTGCTTAAAAGAAGTGTAGTCAATAGCAATATTGTTAATTTGCACAAATAACAAGACGTGTATATGCTTAATGAAAGCATGCTGGCTCAAATCTGTGGTTTCTTTTTTAATATTGCACTTATTTTGGAGGATCTGAAGGATGAAAGTTTCAATTAAGATGCAACTGATATAGGCAAAACAAATAATTTTCATCTTTTTGATTAGATAATCTTCCTTACTTGTTCTGGTTTTAAACCAGGAAAGGTATATCAGTGCATGAATATTAAGAAATAGCAAATGTGATTGGAAACAGTTTCAATAGTGTAACACCAGAAAAATAATTCAAGCCAGATCCAGAATCCAGAAACACAGTTTGAGTTTGCTCCCTTTCTGTAACTAGTGCTGATATTCAAAATCCAGAGCCATATCCCATGAAAATACTTACATGGGAAATGCTCAGTAACCGAACAAAACTGCAGTTCTCATTATAGGCTCTATATAATCTGAAGCTGAAGACCTTTAACTTAAATCTTTTAAAAATATGTGCAGCCAAAACTTTCTCTTCCTCAAATTTAAGATCTTGTGGCATTTTATTAGAATTTGGGGGTACAATTTAAGATTCCCTGAAAAAAAAAAGTCAGCACAAAAGTGAAGGAATGATGCAAGCTTCTTCTCACTTTAGGGAAACAGTATTAATTTCAGTTCTTCTTTAGGGTTGTGAAGTATAAGTTCAGTGACTTACATGACTAACATGAGGTCAACATTTAAGAGAACAGTTTCAATCAACCTAATATATATATGTAGTACAGAAAATTCTTATATTCCTTCCCTATTCAATCTCAAAGTTCTGGACCTGAAACTCAGCACTTGAAAATGATCCTTTATTACAAAACATATGGAAATGGATAGAGATATATGTCCCCATCTCAAAAATAGTTTACTAAAAAAATAAAGACATAAAAGTATAGAGGTTAATCAATGCAAATAGTGGTTGTCTTTAAAATAATTTTACAAGACCATCTAACTATAAAGTTGTTACGATTATTCTAAAAATTCAGTCTACTGAGCATTTTGATTATCATTATTAATTTAGGTTTCTTAAAACTTTTTTGGTCAGAAATTTAATGAAGCAAGCTTCTTGGATTAATTAATCCAGTGGAATGCAATATGAAAACATAATATTTACTTTCCCTCTTTCCCCAGGATTATTTTGCATTCCCTTCAAGTGGGGTATTTTGAAAATATCTGAATTTTCTATACCCCATAAGACAGTATGTTCAGATGTACAGATTTAACTTTTCATTCTAGTTGTAAACTAGTCACCTTCAGGAGATAGTTACTATGGTCAGAAGTGCAACAGTTGCCTTCTGGAAGAGAATATGACTCTCCAAAGGCTGCCTCTTTCAGCCTGGAGACATTACTACCCAGATACAGGGCTGGGTAATTGGAGAAACGTTTAAATATGCAGACTAAAAAAAAAATATATTTCCTGACATTACACCAGGAAAAGTCAGCAAAAACATTAAGAATGAGAATTTTCTGAATAAGGTGAGGCAAAGGAAGCACTTACCTAGTATCCTCATTCAGCTCTAACTCTAGAACAAAGTTTAATATCACAAAATGTAAAAAGAGCCCGTTGTAAAATAATACACACTAAATATTCCTCTTATTTTGGTAATAGGAACATACATACAGGGTTTTCTCATTTACCAAAAGCCTTTGCAAATGACCTGATACTATAGAGCTTCTTTTTTGTTTTTGTAGATACTGTAAACATTTAGAATTTCTAAGGCTAAGAACAGGCACAAGTCTTTTGTGAACAGTAATTACTCCTAAAAGCATTAAGGAATATATTCCAAATCTGCTATTCCTTTTCATAAGAATGGAACTAATTGAAATATAACATTTTAATTCACAATGCAGATTCCTAATTAAAAAAGAAATACAGTTTAATAATCACAACGAATAGTAATATATAGGAAATACGTTTTTCTCCAAAAAATGGTCTCTTACGTCAAAATTACATTTCCAGAATCTCTGTATTGGGTGTTACTCACTCAGCTTTATAAAGTGGCAAGTTTAAATAGTGACTAAAATATTTCTAAGTGGGTAGAATTCAATCATGCTGTGTCAGCATTATTAGCACCCACAGCTTTATAATAATGCAGGTGAGATCTGTAATAACCATTTTGCAGATGTATGACACTAAAGCCACATGGTAAGTGGCAGCTTTTAAAAGACGTCAGACACTCCTCTCTGTATAATTTCCATGAGGTGATTTTGTTTTGTGCCTCGTTAAGGTACCTGAGCCAACAGTCTTGTTTCAGGCTGGTTTTTCAAGATCTTACTCTGTCACAGGTTCCCATTCGCTGAGCAGCAAAGCATTAGCCAACATTTCAGCAGACTGATTCCAAGGTAAATGTTAGCAGCAATGCATTTCCAGAGACACGTTGCAGAAATATTAACAGCAATTGTCATCTAGAAGTCCTTTTTTTAACCCCTGCACCATTCTGGGCAAAGTAACTCACCACCAAGTAATCTTGAATTCATAAATAGGACGCTTGCAGTAATAGTGGTTTATCAGGTGTTTATCGCACACACCAATGCACTGATGATCCACAGTTATCCCTCTGTCAGACAGGTCTGTCACGATACAGTGCAGCAGATCGTACACATCAGCCACAGCCTCCCAGGGGCCAAAAGATACGTCCACTTCGCAGTGATGCTCAAAGAGCTTCGTCTCACTTTCGCTTCTTTCAAAACGCAGAGAGTTGAAGTGTGGGCACTCGTAGGGAGTGATGGGCATCTCTTCTTTGAAGACACAAACCTTCAATTTTGCAAATCGCGCTTTTCTTTGCATAGCTCTGAGCTTCGCTATTTCGATTATCCGTTCCAAGTGATCTGAAAAACAATAAATGTTTTTCAACCAATGAAGCACCTTGTAAAATAAAAGAAATGCAGTTTGTTCATAGAAAATGCTATTGCAATAATTTAACAAGTCATTCTTAAAATAACATAAGCAGCAATGGGAATCTTCACGTAGCCAGACAGAGTCTATTAATTACATCAGTTTCAAGCTATCTTGTGAACTTGATGTTCTTTCTACATGCCCAAATTTATTCAATTGCAGCCCTGAACAGAACAAATGCAGAGGCAGAAGAATGTTCTTATTCAATAATAAACCTTGCATGTTCTGGTCTGGATCCTGTTTCCTTTAAGACAGTGTTAAAATTCACATCCTCAGACAATGCAAGAACAAATCTAACTTGTAGACATCAAAGATCTAACGAGTTAGAGTATGAAAGGTAAGAAAGAAACTTGTCACATATGACAAAAAGCTGAAAGTGGCCCTGAAAGTAATATTTATACCCCTTGATTTGCGTTACAGAAGCACAATTAATGCTGCTTCATTTATTTACCTTTGTAATATGGCATTAGGCCGAGGAAAGCTTGTCTAACTTTTTCTCCTTTGAGGGGCTGGACATCCTCTAGGCAGTCTAGCAGGGGTCCGATGGAGTAATATTGAGCTTCCTTGTAGACTGACCTCACTCGCTCTCTTGGTGGCAGCTCACCAGATCGCAGAAAGTTAAGGATCTCTCTAAACAAAAGGGGAAAATCACTCCTAAGTGCAAAGTTTCTTCAAAAACATTGTTTCAGGTAGGGAAGCACAGAAAACACTGGATATACACGGGTTACTCTATTCGCATATATACCCTTAGATTAGGCAGTAACTGAGAGAATTGCAAACTATATTGCCAGCACGTATTCTTAAAGTATTTTTTCCTTTCAAGTCTCCAATTCAGAAAAATCCCACCAGAACTCCAGTAATGCCAGAACTTATTTCAAAGAAAACACCAAGACATTTTTAACAAGAAGCTCAAGGTGGAGTAACCACTTGAAACAGGATGCACAAAATCTTCCATGGAAAAGACTGAAGTCACTGTATTTCAAACTCAAGTCTGTACAAAATAAACTGTTTGATCTCCCTGGAGAATTATAGGCAAAGACCTTTTATGCCACATAAATCCAGGATTCTAGTGGTATGGATGGTGCAATTGCAAAAGAAATGTTCTCTTCATAGGATCAGGGCTACATATTCTTATATAACTTAAAAAAATCCTTTTGATGTAGTTCTGAAACCATTTAAGTTACAAGATTTTTAATTGGGAATATAAGCATTAACCAACAAAATCTGTTACTGGCCATATCAAGTAAACCAACATTACAGCAATTTTCATTATAATATCAACAAATATACCAAGTGGTAACTTGGATCTGGATTCCTGTTGTATTTTGAATTCAGACTGGTAACATCACAGCATCACATCACTCTTCTATCTTTCCAAATGTAAAGAAATATTTATTTTCAAATAAATCTAGTACCTTAATCTATTTCATTTTCAGATTAAGGTACAATCTAAATGAACTTGGAAAAAGAAAAGCAAAAAAAAAAAGAAATAGAAGCTGTATGTAAAGTCTTCTTTTGGGTGAAGACCTGAAGCTTTAAATATTACAGGGAGTTATGTTTAAGTATTCTAGCAATTTCACATCAAGTCAGAATATTAGTATTAACATGGTTAATTAAATTGACAATAAAAAGAAAGCTACACACATACTTGAAAGTTTCAGGAGGAGGCCTGAAGATGAAGGAACATGGCACTGCCAGCAAAAATTTATTTTCTTGGAAAGTTAAAACTTCCTTTGAACATTTAATTTTTTTTTTCTTCAGCAACCACTTGGAAAGCAGGTTACTGAGGACACTGCACGTACCCAAAGTAAGTTCCATCTCTGTCAATAAAATATCTGCCTTCAGCGTCTGTTGGAATATAGTGTCTCCCACTGAACATAGCCGCCAACATTGTGTCCTCATAACGTCTCAGTGTTGACAGTCTCGTTGTGAAACACATCCCTCCTACGTTGAGCGGGACAACTTCTGGAAACTGAAAAAGCAATCGCATCATCAGAAATGAGCCTGCAGTGCCCTGCACACACATATAGGCCAAAATTATTAGAACTTCCAGAAGAACTTCCATTTTAGGGTAAAATTACAAATAAAATTTGGCAAAAAGGCATGTTTAGAGGCCTTCATTAAAAGAGGAGGAACATCCAACCAGCAGATCTTCTGAAATTAAGATATTCATACAACTACCGGGCTGCAGTGTAAAATGAAGCATTAACCAAGAGTCTTCCCGTATCGTGATGTCTGCATTTATTAGTTTGAAATCAGAAGATGGCATTTGACAGAAAGGAGCGAGCACAGTATGTCAGGTTTTGCTTGAGACAATTTTGAAGCAAATTCAGAAAGGCTGGAAAGATTAAGAGGGAATTCACGTTGGATAGAAACAGAACAGGCACGGAAGGCCATCTCAGCAGTACTTTTGCTAACACTAGTAAAGGAGTCAGAAGAATGGCAGTGTCAAAGAGAAGAGTCTGTCAATGTTTTGTTTTTCCCTCTCCAAAAATAACAGTAAGAGCATAAATTAAATTGTGACAGGAGGATTTGAGAAGGCAGAGAAGCTCCAAACCTGAATGATGCAACAAGAGCAGAGGCAGCAATAATTTTGGAAGCAGCACAGCATTTTACAGTTTATTTTACATATGTTCACCATGACACTTGTTAATAATCTTTGCTGTTTTGACATAATTTGGTCCAACAAATGTCCCTGGCCTGGCCTGCTCCCATAAAACAGTGAGATTCAACGTATTAACACCTTGTATCCTCTGACTGGCTTCCGGGTAGGATCAGCGAATGTTTTCATTCTAGTTGGAGATCTGAAACAGCAGTCATGTCCACAGCTTTAATACCACGTATTCATTAAAAGCATGAAACCCTTCTCCTTGTTTTCCTTTATTTTTTTTTTTTTTT
>VWPW01012424.1:3915-35904 GCA_013389825.1 Crypturellus undulatus | reverse complement strand
GATATTTAGAATCTAAACCAAATCTCTTGAGCGAGAAAGGAGAAGATCTTGGCGCTTGGTTGGAGCCCGCGCTGGAGGTTTCGCAGGTCATCTGAGGGCCTCGCGCATGGGTACAGCCTTGGCCACTGTTTTTCCAACCAAACCCAGCTTGGAAGGGCTGTTTCTGCACCCTGACACAGCAGAGGCCCCAAGCTTAATGCTCAAAGTACAATAAAAATCCCCTTTGATAAACAAATTCACAATGGTCCTAATAACACCAACCCCTTTCCTTTCCTCCTCTGTAAAAACCAATGGGGAAGACTCAATGAGATGTTTTTTCCCCCATCCTATTTCTGTCTCCATCTCCCGTTTCCTTCTATCCAATATTACCTTCCAAATTCCAGCTCTGATCCTTGGATAATTCAAACATATTGCATTGCTTTACAAACTGTGTTATTTTATCCCTTTCACCTGCCACTTTTCTTTTGGATAAACACTCCTAACTCCCAACCCATCACTTTAACTCTTTGACTGTCACTGCAAACGGAGCCAGCCCAGACTTTTGCGGGGGAAATTCTTCCCTCTTCTTCTCTGCTCTGCATATTAAGCCAAGCAAAAGCTCACCAGCCCTAGCACAGTCTTTGCATCATTTTACGTAAGTTCTGCCTAATTATTTCACCAATTTTGGAGGTTATTGTAACCATTCAGGCTAGATATGTGCTGTAAACCTGTCTTAGTTGCAGCTTCTTGTTGAGAGCTAGATGTTTCTCTCATGTCTCCTGCCCCAGCGATCACCGCTCAAGACTGGCCTCATCTCTTGCAGGATCCATGTCCTAGGGCAGTATCTTTGATTTAGATGCAAAGACAGTTCTCAAACCCTTTTCCCATCCCAATATGATGGGCATGGACAGTACCATGTGGAGCAACTGAGCAAAACGTCCCCAAAAGAGGAGCATTTTCATGGTGCTTCACCCACACCTCACCCAATGCCACGTTCTGCCCGTGCTGTTGGATCTTGGCTGGGAATTGCCCCAGCATCGTCCCCATTACCAGTGGTTTCCTGAGGAGCCAGGGCAAGTCATGGGAGAGCTGAGGAGTGACAAGTGTGGGGCAAAGGGAGACGTTTGCAAGCTAGAAATCCCCTGCTGGGCCATGTCCACCCTGTCCAGGACCCAGATGGACCTCCTGCAAACACAGGACCAGCTAAATTGGTCACCGTCCTTCAAAACAACTGCTCCCCTCCGACTTCCCGATCTCAGGAACCTTAAGGCCTGTTATATTTTTTACCCGCATCTGCTCCTTTAGGGCACTGGAACAAAGTAGGTTTTGGGCAGGGTGTGCTAAAGCAGGAGAATCTCATGACACCTTAAGCGAAACCTTTGCAGGGGTCTCCAACGTTAACGTGGAGACCAGCAGGAGCTGCGTGAAGGCATCTCCTGATACCTGCCAAGAGATCACGCCCTTCCCATCATCTTCCTCCATCTCCTAGAGTCATGTTTAGCACCCTTTCTGCCACTATTTTGGAGGAAAAAACACCCAAATATGAGGGTTTGGGAGAGGATGCCCTAGCACATCATGGCATGTCCCACCCCATCCCACCACCACCACTGCCCAAAGCAACCTCAGGAGTCACCGCCGGGATCTGACGGGCTAAAGGGGCTGCTCGGCAGAGATGCGCCGATCGCAGCCGATCCGTGTCGCAACGTCTGAGTCATCCGTTTCCTCCCAGTCACCGAAACGGCCTCAAAGTTTGCACAGATGGTGCTTAATCCCCGCTTGGACAACGCGAATTTGGGCTTTTTTCTTTAAACAACGGTTTCTAAATGAAGGCCAAGGGAGGGAGAGGGAGGCAGCAAGGGGTGGGAGAGGGCAGAGGCAGGACGGAGCCTGATGGGTCGGGCAGCACGAGCCTGAAATGACCCAAAACAGCTCTGTGTTATCCCAGATGCTCAAAGCATCAGCATTTCTGCACCAAACCCTAGAGGAGTAGACGCCCAACGTCCCCCAAAAAGACCTGAATCCCGGGGCTGCTCAGCTTGGCCCTTCTCCTTGCGGTCCATCACCGAGAAGTCCCAGGCCAAGCGGCGCGGCAGCGGCTGGGGGTGCTGCACAGTCCCGCTACAAACGGCATCCCTCCGGCCAGGACAGATGCTCCAGGATGACTCCCAGCTCCAGCAAGGGACAGTCACCATCATGCAAGGATGGACAGCAGATGCTACAGGGCAAATCTGGCTCCCCCAAAGGGGGACGATGCTGAGGGATGCTGCATCCTGCGTGAGCACCAGAGCAGATGGAGGTCTTGGAAACGGTTTCCATGTTACCTGCAGCTGCATCAGGGTCTTCTCCTGCCAACCAGACTAACATTGAAGGGGGAAATGGACCATTCTGCGCCACCTCTCTGACTCTGGAAGGAGGTAGTGGTCATAAGCCAATCCATCCATGCAAGCATCCGACTGCTCCTGCACCAAAACCTCCTCTCCAGCATGGGCACACGGGAGGAGACGGCTCCTTCTCCACCTCAATAAGCAGATCCCAGCGGCTCGGTTCCCGCGGGAGCCCCCGCGGCGGCGCCCTCGGGTCCCCCGTGGCGGCGGCTCCAAGACAAACAGCGCGCGCCGCCCCACGCGCATCCGCCCCCGCGTTTCGGCGGGCCCGGGCGGCCCCTGCCAAGAGCAACAGCAAAGAAAACCCGCCGCTGCGCCGGGTTAAGAGGCGGCCCCGGAGGCCTTGGAGCGCGGCGGGCTGCAGAGAAGCGGCCTCTGTTAAGGATCCGGGTCAGGCAACAAGGACACGAGTATTCGGGGGCCGGCGGAGGGAGCGAGCGGCGGCCGCGGCTGCTTTGGAGCCGGCGGCACCTGCGGGGTGGCCGGTGGCCCCGGGCGCTGCCAGCTGAAATAACACCCGGGTGGTTGGGAACGACGCAGCGGCCGCGGGGCCGGCCCGACCCAGCGGAGCTCCGCGGCCCCCGTTGGGGGCCGCGGAGCTCCGCTGGGTCGGGTCGGCCCCTCGGCCGCCACCGGGACCTGAGGGCGACGGAGGGGTCAAGCTCTTAAGCCTCCGATGTGCTTAAAGCCTTAAGCCGCACTGTGATCCCAGTGGATGAGTGGCAGCGGGGATGGCTGTGTCCCCCCTTCCTTTCCGAGGCTTCGCGTGGGCACAGCAGTGAGAGAGGGGGCGAAAGCCTTGGGGGATGTCACCAAGGGCTGGAGTCACCCTCAATCTCTCCTTAAAATGACAGTGGGTCCCGTCCCACCACCTCGACGCAGCCAGGGTGAGGAAGGAGTCACAGCAAGGGATGAGGCTCTGGATAAGGTAGAGCCTAAGAAGAGCTAAAAACGGCCAGGAATATGAGGAAGCTGCGGAGTGAGGGGCAGCCGAAGGCGAGCACAAAATGGGCACGAGGGGTTCGAGGAACAAGGAAGGGGAAGGGGGTAGAAGATATCGGGAAGGCAGAGGGGCAACAGCCCTAAGAGAGGTCTTTGGGACCATGGAAAAGGCTGGGGATGTGCAGGAAAAGCCTGGCTGGACAGCGCGCTCCTACGGGCATTACTTTGGGGACAGGATGGGGAAGCAAGTGAGTCAGCCCCATAGGGAGCCCAGGCTCTTCAAGCCCCTTCCAGAGTGGAAGGGATGGTGGCACTGACCTTCCTGAGCCAAAACGGTGCTCCGGGATGTCCTCGGGGCTCAGAGGCTGCTGTATGTGGCTTGGTTTCACCTTCCATCCTCGCTCCCAGAGTCACCATCTCCTCAAAGGCTGAAATTGGGTCTCTCAAGCAAGGGCTCACCCAAAACGCTGCTTCACGCTCATCGTCCGGGTGCTTTTGGGGAAAGCAGGGGGGACAGATGAAGCCGCGCTGGAGCCAGGATAAAGGCAACGGGAAGGGAGCGAGGAGGGAGCAGGCTGCAGCCTGGCCTCTATCGCACGGGTGTTTCAGCCATTCAAAGGAGAGATGGAAGCTGGAAGGGTCTGCGGAGGCAGCTCCTGCATCCAGCAAGCTCCCAGATTACTCGGGTGATTGGGAAAGCTCCTGAGCTTCTGCGGGGATGTGGGTCCCGGGGGGACATTGGCACTGGGACGTATCAGCCCGGCGCATCCCCATTTCCGTGCTCCCAGTGGGCAGACAATGCTCCCAGCGTTTTCCTGAAGCTCCTACACCCTCAGTCTGCAAAACAAGCGGCATCTTCCCCTCCGGGGAGAGGCACCAGCGAGCACTGGTGCCCCCACACAGCCCTCATCCCCAGTCAAGGGCTGAAGGTCCTTGGGGGGAAGCAAGAAACGCAGGGAAGCACAAGTGACTCTGCAATGGTCCCTAACCCCTTTATTTCGCTCCTTGTCCCCCTTAGCAGAGAGCAGGGCCAGGTCGTGCGCACACGGCCACCTGAGCCCAGCTGGACACGGCGCACAGAGCCCCATAACCAGCGCAGTTTATGCGTGCGCTGGCGGCCGCGCTGCATGCAGGGAGCTGCGGATGTCAACGCTTGCACAGGACTCACGGCCAGGGCTGGCGGGCCCCCGGCAAGGACAAAATAAAACAGAAAATCCCGAAGCCGCGGGCGGCTCCTTGGCCGCGGCGTGGAGCAGAGCTTTACGCGTTTGCCATCTAGCGGGCGGGAACCAGCAGGCAGCCCTGCCCAGGCAGGACGGGGACGAACGCTCGGTGCCCCGGCCCACCCGGCCCCTTCGGTCACCCTCGTGGTCCCACAGGGGCAACAGAGGCAAAACGGGGCCGGGGCAGCAGCGGGCAGAGCACCCGGCTGCCCAAAGCCTGGATCTGGAGATGGGATATGTCCAGGGACACAACTGTGTCCTATGGATGGGATCAGAGCCTGCAAAGCCACCCCTGGAGATGGAGGGTGGCCACATCCCAGGCACTGAGGCCACACGTACACCCCCTGTCCCCCAGCCTCTAGGGCGTTTTTAGGACCATAAGGAAAAGGGGACGTAAAAAAGGAAGGAAAGCAAGAAAAACAGCCAATATCGTGCACGGGCACTAACAAGTAAACTGTTTCCATTTTCACCCGCTGAATAATTCCTGCAGAGGGAAAACAAAGTTTGTTCAGCTGTAGCGAAGGTTGAGCAAACACGACACTAATCGCTTTTGCTGCGCCTTCTCGAGAGGGCCTCGAGCAGAGCGGTGCCGTGTCAGATAAACCCCCAAAAACCTGGAAAAACCCTGGGAAATGGCCCAAGAGATGGTGCCACTTTACTCCTGCTGAGAGAGGGGGTAAAGGCCTTGGGTGACAGTCAGGATGTCACCGAGGTCCGGGGACACCCTCAATCTCTCCTTAAAATGACAGTGGGTCCCGTCCCACCAGGAGGCACCTCGATGCAGCCTGGGTGAGGAAGGGGCTCACAGCGAGGGACGAGTCTCTGGACAAGGCAGAGCCTAAGAAAAGCTAAAAACGGGCAGGAATATGAGGAAGCTGCAGAGTGAGAGGCAGACGAAGGCGAGACAAAATTGGCATGAGGGGTTAGAGGAATAAGAGAAACGGGACAGAAGATATCGGGAAGGCAGAGGGGTAACCAAGCCGTAGGCAGGGAACAGAAAATAACGGGAAACTAAAGGGACAAGGAAGACATAGGAGGAGGAACGGGCAGAAGATGCTGGGAAGGCAAAGGAGCCACCTAGAGACTGGAAGAGGAATGGGACAGAAGATGCCAGGAAGGAAACAGTGTAACCACCACAGAGGAAAGGGAATGACAGGGGAAGGGGATGAAATCGGGAAGGGAAAGGCACAACTGAGATGTAGGGGCAGGAATGGGGTTAAGATGCTGAGAAGATAAAGGAGTGACCAGGACACAGGAACAGGTAGAAGATGCCGGGAAGGCCAAGGAGCGACCAGGACGTGGGAGAAGGCGGTGGGAGTGCACGGGAGCCCTCCCCGGCTTCCCTCCAGGCTGCAGGACGCCCCGCGGTCCCCTCAGCGCTAGGCGGGTGACAAATGACCGGCTCTGTTGTTCAGGCACATACCACATCGGGGCGATCAGTATTTGTCAAGTCCAAGAAGAGAAATGTATTGCGCAAAACATTTCAAGGTTTATTTTAACAAGGCCTTAAAATCAGTCAGTGCCAGGCCCATAAGCACCTCTGGGACCGCTTGCCGCAGCTTGCCAGAATAGAGACTTATTTTTCTTCCCATTCTTAATCCAAAGCAAGCAGGAAAAGCCATGAGGATAGCGATAAGGACACCGTCCCATGGCCACTTTGGGCCCGGGTACCTGCCTGGTCTGTCCCCACAGATTCCCTCCCGAGATGGAGCAGGAGCAAGGATAAGTGTTACGGAAACGGGGTTTTCTCGTGTTTCAGAGTCAGATCAGCAGCTGCTGGAAGGCACCTAGTGCTGTCACCTGCCCTGGCTGAGCGCATCCGCCACCTCTTGCACGCGACACAGGACGGACAAAGCTCCAAACGGCTCCCAGGCAATCCTGGCAGCAGGAACCAAGGCCACAGCAGCTCTACGATGCCCAGGAGCCCTCTCATTTGCTCTACAGCAGCCACCGTTTTCAGCTCCTGCAGCACCACGATGCTTCGGGCCTGCAGAGCCATGCAAGCTCCATCTTCCCCCAAGATCTGAGCCAGGACCAGGACAAATTCAGAGCCGGTGAGACAGCTACGAGCTCCTTTCACATGTCAATACCTGCCAGCCCCGCTCCGGGCTTGCTAAGCATCCTCTGCTCATCCTCACGCCGTCTCTTGGCGACGGCCTCGGCAGGACCCACCTGTACCAGCACTGCCACCAGGGCTGCAGGACAGCAGCACGGACAGGTCAGAACACCAAACCCACATCAAAATGAGCCCTGGTGCGGGAGCAAGGGGCTCTCGCTCTTCTTGCTGGCCTGTGTAGGAAAAGGGGCTGAGAAATCAACCCGTTCATATGCTGGGACAGATGGTCGTGCTGCTCACCTGCCCGTGGCAGCGGCACCCAGAGCGTTGTCACCTCGAGGAAGCGTGGGGACAGCATGACGGGAGGACACGGCTGCACCAGACGAGATATCCCCGCACGGAGAGGAGTGTCACTTACCTCCTGAGAGACCGCCAGGCCACAGTTCAGGCACAAAAACGCTCCTTCGAACGGCCATGCATGGGGTCTGCTTTTAGGGGGTAAACCCCACTCTGCACCCATGGCAGTGGTTAAAACAAACCATAAAACGCAGTAAGATGAAAAACCCACAAACTGTTTGGGCCCGGGAGCCCCCAGCCTCGCTGAGGAGCATGCGGCCATGGGGCGGCATCTGAAGCTCCTCTTAGCTCTCATAGGTACCGAACTGTGAAGAGAGGGAGGTAAAACCAGGAGACAAGTGAGTAGTACCAGGAGAGCAGGACATCTCGGAAGTCTCCCAACTAATGGAAAGAAGGGACAAACAGGTTCAAGCAAGCAGCGAATCATGAAGAGGAGGACAAGACACCTACCTGCTTCACCGCTGCCGCAGTCCTCGGCGAAGGAACCCCCAGATGCCACCAGGGTGTGCAGGGAAGTCCAGAGCTTCCCCGCAAGTTACACAAACCTGTGCTGCAGGTTAGCCCAAACCTTACCCAGGAGATGCACAAAATTCAGCTCCCAAAAGGGACAAATCTCTACCTGGACTACGGCAAGGAAAGCAGCCAGGAGCCGGGTCTGCTCCTTGTACCAGCTAGGACTAACTTACTCTCAGTTTAACCACTTTAGAATCACTTTTTTTTTTTTCTCTCTCTTTTAAAGCAATATTTTCCTCTTTTCCATTCAACATGTAGCATTAAGGAGAGCAGGAAGAGCCATCTGAATGGATATGGAGACCTCAAGGAGGAGTCAAGAGGGTGAAAGAGGAGCAGCAAGGAGCAACATTCCCCAAGGGCAACAAAAGCAGCAGGGGCAAGAGACACAACTCGACTTATGGGACAGGACCCCAAGGGACCCCGTGCAGGACGAGCAAGAGGCTCCTTCGAGAACCGAAGGCAGCGCTGACTCAACAGCTCTTGCACCAATCCCGCTCCGAGGCTGTTTTTAAAAGGAGGCAGCTGCCACCAGCTGCAAGATGAGACCTAGACGGTGGCCGAGGAATGGAGGACGTAGCTGCCCTTTGGGTCCACGCCAAAATCATCAGTCTGTTTTTAGCTACGGCTACAGCAGCTACCAGCACAACAGAAGCGGCTCTGCCGGGAGAAGCAGCACCCGCCGGCCACACTGCAGATTTTGGGAGCCCCCTGTCCCATAAGCCCCTGCCCAGCGCTGTGGACCCAAGCTCTGAGAGGTCGGGACACATCCCAGGCCACATTGGCCAGGACAAAACCAGCTAGCACGCAGCAGGGACAGCCCGGGGACTCACCTCGATCCGACTCAACGCATGTGGCCGACGCACAGCGGGTAGTGCAGCAGCACCGGTGGAGATGCGGAGTTTTTCCCAAGGTCACTGCTCAGCACTGAGGATTAAACGTGCTCCTCTCTCCTTGCACAACAGCTCAGCTGACGTGCAAGCTCTATACACAAATCATTTCCATATTTCCACTTTGTTTACACCAGGCACCAAGGCAGACGTGCTCACAACAGAGCTGTCCGGCTGCACTCACCTCCCTCAGCTGCGGCTCCTGCTCTGCTCTCCTGCCTCCTCCTCAAAATGGTTTCAGCTCCATGTGACTGGAAGAAAAGGCCCTAGAGTTCACTCGCTTCAACGCAGGAAAAAGCATCCTGCAAGATATTGCTTTTGGTCCAACTACTGAACACGATCATCTCCCTGTGCACAAGGGCTACAAAGCAAGAGCACTGAGGCCAGAGCTGGGGAAAAGGGGACAAGCACTGCTTTCGGAGACAACAAGCAGCTGCTGAGGACACGGAGCCAAACTGCTTGTTTGGAGTGAACAGAAGCAAAAACTCCACCTGATTTCAGCAAATGAAGGACTAGAAACTACAGGGGTTGGTTGAAAGTCATCCGAGACCACAACTGGCTAAGCTATTCCTCATGCAGGAAGAAGGAGCAATTTAACAGGAAAAGTTACACAACCAGCTAACTAGACCTCACTTATCCCATGCTCTGCTCGTGAGTCACTGAGTACCTCAGAAGTCTTTCCAGGTGAGCAAGCAAAGAGCACTTGAGCTGCGGGTATCTTTTCAGATAGGAAAGTCATGTTTTAAAAGCAGCAACGTGAGACAAAGCTGCTCGCATCGGTACGAGCTCGTCCCTCTCCACCAGTATTACAGAAGTGCCCAAAGTCTCTCCCCCAGCCACAAGCTCTTTGCTTCCTAAGCTGCCAGCTGAAAACTGCACTAACCAAAAGGTTTACCCACTTTTGCCAATTCTCCAGGAAAGGCTTTTTGGTTTGCCAGGCTGAGCTGTGCACATGAACCAGCATGCAGCTCTCTGAGCCAACATCTGCAGGGAAACGAGACGACAGCAGCTCCTGGGTAAAGATGTATCCAGGACAGGAAGAGCAACAGGGCAAACCTGCTCTGCAAAGCAGCAGGCCTGAGGCATCCTCGCTCCACGGGGGAGGCGGTTTCCTGCCTGGTTCCAGGCAGGCAGTCCACAGTCACCAGTCCTGCTGCTGGATTTAGACACATGAATTCAGTTCCGCAACCAGGAGATGCCGCAGCCCGCGTGTCCCTGCTACGAACAGACGCGGTGGCTGTCAACGCTCCACTGCGGCTAAGGAGAGCGAAAAGCACACGTTTTATACAGAGCTTTAAAGCAGCTGGTGCTGAAATCAAAGGAAATGACCTTTCACAACCTCTTTGAAATGTGTTTTAATGGTTAATACAAGTTACGCATCGACAGCGCAAGACCACCGATTCTTTGGAAATTAGACAAAAAGAGGCATAATAAACCCAGGGTATTTTTTAGGGAGAGAAGCATGGTGCCATTTGTCTCCCCCATCTTTTTATCTTATCTGCCCATAAAGAGCAGCAGAAAACTTCTGCAAAGAGCAGCTTCAGATGTGCAGGAGCTCTAGGACCTGCTTTTAACATGCACAGCAGCAGGTACTCCCTTCCAGGGTGTTTAAGGACCACCACGGCCCCTCTTAGGGTCTGGTAGGAAAACAGTGGCTCTATGTCAAAGATCAGAGCAATCGTGACAGAACTGAGGCCACAAGCAGAGACAAGGGAAGACACGAAGCAATGGGATAAGGGATTAAGAGGAGACCAAAGTGACTTGAAAAGAAGAGGGTGGGAGAGGAGGGAGGGCTCACAAGGTATAAAAAACATAATTAAAAGCCCTTCAAACGCAAAAGAAAAAAAAAGGGAAATAACTACCCTCAGGCAGGCTTGTGAAGATATTTTATGTTTAATACATCTGAAAAGAATGCATATACAAAGAACTTCGACGTGAAAAGCACTGGTTCAACACTAATGAGTCTACAAGAATTAGAAGTTTGGGAAAATGGAGAAGATTCCGTAAGGTTTTTTTTTTTTTAAAAAAAAAAGTTTGCAAGCCAAAATATAGTTTTGGTAAAATCCCTATGAACACTGCAGTCCAAGAGATCCTGCACACAATCCTGACCGGACTGGAGCCCCTCGTACAGGTTCCAAGGTTACTTACAAGCACAATGCAGAAAAGGGGGATTCCTTTAACTGGTCCCTATATGGTGCCACACTAAATACTAGAAATCCCTCCCTACGGTTCCTTTCCACTGACACAGGTCTATCTTTCCACCCTCCTTGAAGGAAGCTTAACCATCCAGTAAAAGATGCACCATCACAGCTCAAGCTCATTTAATACACACCAGGCCTGTTCAAATAAGTGTATTTGCTGGTAACTGGAAGCGTTTCCCTAATTATTAAGGAGTGGTGGAAGGTGGATTTATTAAAATCCAACTGAATCAGCTGGCCATGCTTAAAGAGCTGCAGTTATTTCTTCACAAGGTGACAAAAGGTTGCCAAGAGTAGCGAACTACATTCAGGTGTAATGGCAATTCCAGAGAAAACAGATTCTCTAGTTCTTAAAACTTCTTAACTTAGAGGAAGGGTTAGAAATTTACGACCTGCACAGTGGAAAACCAGGGGAAGAGATACAAGGCAACTTCAGAGGAGATGCAGATACTTCTTCTACACTTCTCCTTAGAGGAGCACCAGGTTGGGACATCTTAGTTTCCTGAATTTGTCTTTAGTACTAACATCTGCTCACACCCAGGCTGCTGGCTGGCTGTAGAAACAGCTCCAGAAGTTCTTGTAACCAGAACCAGGTCTTACTAGACTGGCATAAGGGACAAGGCTTCAGTAACACAGCCCAGAGTTAGTCTGTTACAGAAAAAGTCATCACAAGCATGCCTGGATTTTAAACAAAAATTAGAAACAATAAACAAAATAAAAACTAGTACTGATCAGTGTTTTCTGATAATACATAATTATTCAAAATTAACTAGTTTTTAACTGAATTGAAGGGGCACTGAGGAATAAACACTAACATTCTCATCTCACACAGGGGTCGTGTGGGAAAGATGGGAGTGCAGGGCCTTTGTCATTATTTGCAAAAAAACAGACAAATTTTAAAATGTGTATCTTTAGTTTGATTTAAACATTGCTTTTAGTATGACATCAAACACCAGCTTTGCAGAAGGGGCTGTGGAGGGACGTTCATAGCAGCACACACCTGCGAGTCTTCTTCGGCTCCGGAGGCTCCAGGGCAG
Organism: Crypturellus undulatus; assembly: GCA_013389825.1. Classification (NCBI taxonomy): domain Eukaryota; kingdom Metazoa; phylum Chordata; class Aves; order Tinamiformes; family Tinamidae; genus Crypturellus; species Crypturellus undulatus. The sequence goes on along the minus strand of VWPW01012424.1, from coordinate 24,328 downwards.
CCAATATCGCCTCGTCAAATACATTCTTTAGGCCTTTCTGAAAAGGGGTAGAGAGAGAGAAAGGGGCAGTCTCATTTTTGAGTCTAGATACAAACAAAATCTCCAAAAGCCAAGCAGCAGACAAAGCCCTCTAAGGACAGAGTGAGGTTCCAATAGTTTTTTTGGTCACTGGGCTCTGTCTGAGCTGTCTTGCAGCGGTTAGTTCCTTAAAGCAGCCCATTTCACAAACAGGAACACGGCCTTTTGAGAGCAGGCCAACAGACTTCACCAGAAACAAAACACACACGTACCCAAAGTCATTTCCTCAAGATTTTTTTTTTTGATTACTCAGCTAGTGCCATATTTCACATGCTATGAGAAAGCAGAAGAGAGTTCAGCTGAACAGTGAGGCCTGGAGCACGCCGGGTGCCTCAGCACAGACCGGAGGACTAGGGAGAGAGGAGGACACAGGGCGAGCAAGCAGCAGTGCTGCTCCGAGGAGCCTCCCACATTTCCAGTGGTTAGAAGTAGCCAGGAGGAGCTCGGAAGCTGCACACGGGATCAAAGAAGTCAAGACGGGAGGAGTACGTAGCGGGCACTGTACATTGTATAAATGTTAAACTGAAGCCAGGAAGAGCAAATCGGAATAAAAGCTTCATCAGTCATTTATACAAACATCTGCGGTTTTTAATTTCAAAATTTAAAGAGAACTACAATTGATGTTTTCTCCTTGAAACAATAAAAATCAGAAGCACGAGAGTAAGAAGCAGCTTTACATCTTACAGTAACAGGCGTTCAGAATCTATCATTGAAATGATCTACCATGTTAGTGAGAGCAAGGATTTTAAACAATTCATCAAGCAGTAGCAAGTACATTGATATTTCCTTCCCCCAAGGACTGACAAATACTCCACTACAGCACAGACAGCCAAAGCAACAGCAACAGAAAGAATCTCACCGCACAAAAGGAAAACCAGAAAACCCTTCACATTACAGCATAACTTGCAGATCACCGTTCCATGTACTTTTGTCATGCAAATACAGTTAACAAGAGTCACAAACAGAAACTGAAAAAGTCTCGTTTCTTCCAGTCAGATTCGAGAAGATCAAACATTGTTTCTTATTCCTTCAGTGTTTCTTTTTCAATAACACTATACCCAGGTTCTTTCCCCCAACAGCCTAAATCATAAAGCTACCCACATCTGGCAACCCAAGCAGCAGAGAGCTAAGCGAGTCCAGTTCATGTTCCACGGTCACAATGTTTTGCTAAAGATCTTAAGTTATCGCTTGCAGTCCGAAAAGCTAATACAGAGGTTGCTCTAAGATGGTAAGCAGACACAACAGCTTTCAATCAAGGTGGGTTTATTCCTTTTTTTTTTTTTTTTTTTTTTTAAACCAGATTTCTACAGTAGTGGGACAGAGGAAGCAGCAGCAAGAGGGGAAGGAGAAAGTTTAGAATATACAGCACTTCCTTTTGGGCTGAGTTTCCGGAGGCTCGAGGGCAGCTAGGATAGCCTCATCAAACACATTCTTCAGACCTCTCTACAAGACAGAGGGGAGGAGAAAAAACAGCAGCCAGGTTAGAGGATTAGAGAAAAACAAGCAGATACAAGAGCATTCAGGATTGAGCAGGCTGAATTCACAGAGGCAGTAAACAGATTTACTTTGCAAAAACAAAGTAGATCTTGGGAGGAAATCTCATTTTGATGACCCAGAAGTCAACACTGGAGACACACAGGACACGTGACAGGCCATCGAGTTAGACAAAATGCGTACCCAAAAGGGCAGAGGCACAGACAGAGCTGCAATTGGTGAGGACAATCAGGCAGGGGAGGGAGAAGGGAAATTCAGGGTTTCCATTAGGTGCTGAATATGTTCTCAGCAAGTTCGGAGGGCATTTGCCTCTCCATGGGTATCGATAAAGGTCAGGTATTCACACCACCCTTGGAGCCGTGCGTCGCGGCTAAGACAGTGCCAGACACACTGACTCCTCCCTCCCAATGGACACCCAACTCTGCTATGTGAATTCAGCCCTGAATAACTGAACATCTCTAGATGGCTGGGGAAGGATGAGCTGGCATCGAGGCAGTATCTGCCCACTAAGCCATTGTCACTGTCACACATGAGCTATGAGCCCTTTGAAGGGCGACGCAGCACCTTACCAGCACTGCTGTTTTGACATGGACAGGCAGCTATGGAAATGGCAGGAAATTTCAGTTATTCAGCTTAGTTACCAAAGTAAGTACAACCAGTGGAGTTACAGGAAGACAGAGACAATGTTGGAGTTGGAATAACCCAGATCCAACAGCAGACAAGCAGTTCACAGAGCTCTAAGAGATCTGCAGGGATCACACTGGAGCACAGAGCATGCGCTGCGCTTGCTGCAAGCGAAACAGAAACACTGCAATACGTTACCACTCCCACACAACGCTGCCCAGCTACACCTGGGAGCCAGGGGAGACACCTGGCTCAGTTTGCGCTAACTGGACTCGCCTAAATCTACTGGCATGAGTACAACCTTGCGGAGTTCAGAAGAACAGCTTTACATCAAAAGGAAAAAGAAAAAAAAAAAAAAAACAAGGAAAGTTGGAAAAAAAACTTTGAAAAGGCTGCAATTATTTACAGGAAGTCATTTAATTATTCAAATGAAACATCTCTCCCTCACTGGTTTGACTGGATTTTTTTTTTAAGTCTTTAATCTTGTTTTGCTGAAGCATATACATGGGAGATCTCTACAACAATTTCATCTGAAAGCATTTAAAGTCCAACACGTTATATGCAAGATTAGGACTTGAAAGCCTAAAAGCTAAGGAAATTAAGTGCAATCATTCTGTATATCCCATTTTGTATATCCTTCCCAGTAGCCTAACAAAAGAGCTAGAGACTTCAAAAATGCCTATAAGAAGTCTAAGCACTAATTAAGTTTTCTTTCTGTGTGAATAAGGAAGTAGGATAAACTCAATTATACACTGTTAGGCAGATTACAAACCCATGCAAGGCAAAAAAAGTCAAGAAGCCAGATCTTAAACGGGCTGTTCACAGTCTCCTCCCTTGTTTTCCTATTGCACTGGAGAGATTTATTTATTTTAGAGAGCAGAATTTAGGATTTGTTTTGAAGTATCTAGAAAAAAATATGGGATAAGGGCCAGACAAACAGGATGGGGACAAAACTATTGCGAAAACGAAACTGGAGTCACAAGCCTGAATGATATAGGAGTAAGCACATTAGAGGAGATTTGTATGGCATCCCTGGCAAACGAGCCACAACCCTGTCACTTCAAACCTGAACATCCTCCCCTGGAGTCCAACAGGGAGCCAGTTTAGCTCAGGTTTCCTTTTTCCACTTTCCATGAGGGGGGGGAGAAAAAAAAAAAAAAAAAAGAAAAAGATGAAACTGAACACTCAGCATTACAGAGTCAAGCTCAAGCAAGAGGGGAGAACCTCTCTGTAGAGAAAGGACTTAGAAATTCAGCTTCTTATACTCCTCTACTACCTTGAGGCCATGAGACACTTCCACACCAGACAAGTTAAGATCTTCCTCACAGGAGGCTGAGGGGGAAAGTGACACACACCCCAGCTACAGCCTTTCAAGGTTATTTGCTACAATGAGGTCAAATCCACCTGCAAATTAGTTGGGAAGACTAGCGTGTTCCTTTTTTTTTTTTTTGTCAGGATGAACTGCAGAGATTAAAGTTGGGTTAAAGAGTCAGGGATCACCCAACTCACGCTAGCTTCAGCTAAAACCAACTCCTGCGAGATTCCCTTCCAGGGGAGGCCTACCCCAGGGAAAGGTCCCTCCTGGGTAGGAAAGGCAGCTAGATCAGCACTGGGAACTTCAGACATCCCTCTGCATACAAACAACCTATTTGTTTGGCATTTACTACCAACAGGCTGAGAAAATATTCTGTGGGGAAGAAAACAAATGAAGCAAGAAGAATAGAGCAGAGGCAAACGGACTAGTCCTGCAGAGGAAAGGCTTTCTGAACCCCTCCTACCATGTTATTCTCCATTTCTGCAAACATCAGTGGGTGTACGAGCACTAGCAGTGCTGCGGAAGAGATTCAAGCTGAGCTTCCGAGTACATAAATCTGTTCCTTGCCACAGACTAAGCTGCATATCTAGAAATAGAAAATCCAGTGTTTATCTACACTTTTTATCCTATCAACTCTTAAAATTACCAGAATAAGTGCTTTTGTGCAAATTGAGTAGACTAAACAAGGCACAACTAATGCTACAGGGGTGTCACAGTCAGCAATAAAGGACAAAATTCCTCCTATGCATTTATTCAGCTGACAGGTCCTACAGCCTAGTAAGCATGTGGTTGTACCACAGACAAAAAAACAGGGTAATGAATGTTTCAGGACCAGAGTATGACAGTTTGAGAACAAATAACCCTCAGCCTGCACGCAGGCACTAAGGGAGCCAAGGCCACCTTTAGATCAGGGACTCACAGGACAAATAGTTTGCCTTTATTCTAGCTGGTCAGCCAGTGTTTTACACTCATTCCTCCCCTATCATCTCATTAGCTTAAAGAGAAAAGGATTATTGGGCTTTCTGATGTCACGTCAGCAATTTCAGCAACGTTTTAGACTTGCCGCTGAGAGTCAGTTCACATAGCACCAGTTTGTGTCTGAAGAACTGCCTCGTTGGTCTGTCTCAGCAGCACTTCCATCTTAAGGCAGACACAGGAAACGGAGCTCACCACAGATTGCACAGTAAGAGAAAGAAACTCTCAAGACTATGAAATGCTTTCTCGCCCTAAAATTAGAGAAACTGACTTTTCCAAGAGGAAACAATCCACCTATGAGGTTTCTTCTTTGCCTACTCTCTCTACTAGAGAACTGAATTCTGCCCCCTAATCCACTTATTGGTCACAACACTTTAATTTTAGATAATTGGGCAACATTTTCTCCAGCACAAAAGCAAATTCAGTCATTAGCCCCTCCTCCCTCTGTCTCCCCTCTACACTACGCCTGTTCTTCACGTGATTTTTTCTTTGTACTGTTTCCAACTCCTCGTGCCTTAGAACAATAGGACAAAGAAAAAGCTACTGTTGTCAACAGCAGAAACAGCTCACAGCTTTTCACATGCCATATTGAGCTGTTTTTCCCCTTATAAGTGAAGAAAATGAGGAACACAAGCAAGCAGAAGTTATCAAAGACCAACTCTCACCTGCGTAAGTGCAGAGCACTCCACGTATTTGACAGCCTTCAGGTCCCGGGCCAGTTTTTCAGCCGTCTCTGGAGTTATGGGCTTCTGCTTGTTCTTGGCAAGTTTCTCAATTGTTGAAGGATCATCTCTGAGATCAATTTGGGTGCCAACAAGCAGGAAAGGAGTTTTTGGACAGTGGTGAGTAATTTCAGGTACCCACTAAAGAAAAAAAGAGACAGTTCTTGTTACTAATCAGCTATTGAGGTAATTCTTCAGGCATTTCCCATGTCACTGGAGCTGCTTCCCTTTCAGGCAGGGCTTAACCAACCTTTTCTTTCACATTTTCAAATGAAGAAGGAGAAACCACTGAAAAACAGACCAGAAATACATCTGTCTGCGGATAGCTGAGGGGTCGTAATCTATCATAATCTTCCTGACCTAAAAGGAAGGAATGAACACAATATTAGAAAAGATCCCCTTGGAGCCAGGGAGCAATGAAATGCTGCCCTTTTCTAGGTGGTTAGGATATACATTCCAGCACAAAAGCATTATTGTGAGCAATACTAACTCTTAAGCAAATACACTCACCCTGAATCTAAACATTCAGAGAATCTAGTTTTCAAATACAGAATTCATCCAGTTGCTATGTAACAAAGAGCTGGTTAACAAAGTCACAGAAGGGCAGGGAAGCCAGCTAGGAGTGCAGTCTAGTAATTTTTCAGATCAAACACCCTCAGGCTGCAGAACACTTTCCTTGATTAGAACCAGAAATTGCAGAACATGAATCCAGTTACAAGACAAAAGTTTTCTATACGTAGTCTATTTATTAAAAGCATTTTGCTATTAAATTGCATGAACAAGCAAAGACTGAAGGTACGGAAGCAGCATGGAAAAAAAAAGGCAATTTTGTTCACTAGCACATCTTGACTTACACTTGCAAACAACTGATAAAATATCTTTTGAGTAGGAAGAGCGAAGAGGACTAGTGAGTCCTCCCGTAGCATTCACCTAAGAAGGCACTAAAGCCCCAGCAGGGACCAGGCTTGCCAGAAGCCAGGCTCTTTCCCTTGGGTTACAAGGCAGTGAGTAGTTCCTGCTGGACACTATTAGCACTATCCAGCTACCACGCAACTTCAGTCTTACAATTCTTCCGACTCAATTTTCATAATTTCATAACTCAAAATACTCATACTTGCAAAGCAATGTGGCTATTTAACTTTTTGTCTGGAGAGATTTGCAGCGATTAAGTCTTATAACAATGAACAATTAAATAAAAAAAGCCTACAGATTTAATTTTAATCTTAAAAAAAAAAGAAAAAAGCACACAGTGTAATATCATGAAACTCTGAAACTTCATACATCATCCTGATTTAATCCACCTTAAAAGGGCAGAGATGTGCTGCATGTTCTTAAATAAGATGTTCTAACGTCAAACCTGAATGTCAAGACAGAATGATTAAAACTAGAATAGTTAGAAAAATACACGGATTTTTATGTGCGTTTAAAAATACTTATTTAACATTTCTCCTTTAACATTTGTTTATGAAGGAAAACCTCTCATTCTCCAATTACGTAGATTAAAGGTAAAAGTCTGAAGCTTGTCATCTCATGTCATAAAATAAAACAGCTCTTAAAGAGAAGACTTTAAATGAACTTAAATTAGCAACTCCCCAGAAGCTGGGGGTAAGAAGCAAGCGTTTTTCTTCTCCCCCTTTGAATATGATATATATATATACACACACACACTCATGCATACATATATATATATATATATATAAAATAAATCTACATTCCCTCAACTAAATCTTGAGGGGTTACAACATCAAAGGCTTGACTTCTCACCTGCAGTATCAAAGAGGCCTAGGGTATAAGGTTCTCCTCCAATCATCACTGTTACAGCATAGTTATCAAAAACCTGATGAGAAAAAAAAGAAAAATCATATTTAGGACCATGTAAATAAGCCACCTTTCAAACCCACTCACCTTGCAAGACCACTTTCAATTCGTAGGTGATTCAGTGAGCTGAGAAACAGAAGCCATGAGGGTTATAATGCTGCCTTTAATGGGACAGACCAGTTTACGATAGAGATGCATGAGCTGCTCTCAGGGAGAAGCTAAGCAAAGGTATACATCAGGTTCATACCAGGTATACCACTGCATATAATGGAGGAAAAAACAACACACAACTAACAAAACAGTGATAAACAAGCCTTGCATGTAATTGCAAGGTTTCCCGCATCACCACAAGTGTTTCAGCCTTTACAGCTACCCTAACACAGTAAACAAGTCCCCACAAAGGCAGAAAAAAATAAACTTAGGTCTTGCCTCACTTAAGCCATTAGGGCACAGAGCTATGAGACTACTTCTCAACAGACTTCAGTCCTTTTAAAAAAAAAAAAAAAAAAACACTCTTAACATTTAAGGAATTTGACAACAGATGCATCTTTCCAACAGGAACCTCTCCTTCAGCTTTGGAAGAAATATTCTTTAGGTCAGCATACCAAATTTCAAATAGCTCCATTTTACCTGCAGAACCTGAAGAGGCAGCATTTAAGGGAAATGCTGCCAACTGGAGGTCAGCAAAACCTCTCTCCTGCTCAGAGATTAGAGAGGCAAGATGCACAATAAAGAACATGGAAGTTCTTGGCTCAACACAAAACCGAGGGTTTCTTCAGTACCGATTGCTACTCACACTGCAGTAGGGAAGAGGTTAATCATCTCAAAAGCTTTCCATGAAGCAGAGTCACATGCTTATATTAACGGGACTTCAGTAAAAGCTCGAGTCCTTGGCAAAAAAGAAAAGCCAATAAAATGTAATATTGAGACCACTAAGGCAGTGCTTCCAAACCGAACTCCCAATAGCTCCGAGCTGCCTCTTTTCTGGCAGAGCATTCTGGCTAAAGACAGAGGAGAAAGGTGGAATCTCACAGGGCTTATTCTGTGTACAAAAACTACTACTTGAGACTCTAGAGGGACTGGTAAGGCTCTGGATCCAACTACTACTAGGTACCAAACAAGAAACTGGCGTGATCCTTCCTTGTTTAAGGTCTGAGCATTCACCCTTTCAGAGGCCAGCAGCTTAAGTCACCTGAAGGTATTTCTCGATAAGGTTTCTCGCAGCTCCCCACCTCAGAAACTGGAATTTCTGAGGTGTAACCACTATTAGAAAGTTCGGGGATTCAGCAGTTTCAACTCCTGTCAGGGCCACAGCATCTTCTGTACAGGTAGCACAATCCTCAGCGCGATAGGTGTGGCACCCAAGTTGCCATTCCCCAAGTGCCAACACACAGGCTGTTGACAGGAGTCTCTTCAATGCCTGCGCACGCAGAACAGCCTTGTTTGAAAACAGACTGTGGCTACTTAGCTTAAGCACAGCCTCTTCCTCCTCCTTCCTTCATGCCCCTGTGCTGCCAAACACATTCAAGGAAGGAGGATGCCACCTTCCTCGAGACACACACTCTGCAGGAGCTGCTACAGCCCATCCCCTGCCCTCGCCAGTGTGCTGGCCTTGAGCGACTACCTGTGTTTACCAGACTCGCGCAGCACAATTTTATCTGCTGATTCTTTTCCTGCCTAAACATTTTTGCTAAGCAGTTCATGTCCCCACCCACTTTACTCTAGGGTCCTCCTTATAGTTTCTCTTTATTCATCTACAAGCATTTTGGAAACACCAAGGTTTGCTGATTCTCGAGCTGCTTGCTTTTCAGTTGGGAACAATGCCCCCCGTTGTGTTTCTTTGCCTGTTTATTACTAGAAGCTTTAGCCAGAATAATCCGAGGTTACTTACAAGTTTGAAACAAGTCTCAAGGTTATTCACAGATTTAGAAATAGGCCTGCAGCAGTGCAGAACTTGTACAATATTCCCAGAACAGAAAGTTCTTTAAACAGGGAGGTTCATGTGCACATATTATTCCATAAACATGGATAGGTTTGAAAGGTACCATAAATAAGCCTTAACACTTCTCGAGCACACTCTACTGGCAAGTAACCTTGGGGGATTTTGAGTAGCTTTTCCACATTGCTTGTTAACAGAGATTTATTTAAACCACTATATCCAGGACAGCAGGTTTTTATAGTTAAACTCAAGATGTTTCAAAACATTAAGATATAGCATCTTCAACATAATTATTGGTCATTTCACTAGGGATAAGTATAGAAATACTCAGTTTACGCTGTTCCTAACAAGCCTCAAAGTTAGGAAGCTTCACCAGCAGACATTTAATCTCTGTGATGCATTTCCAGATCAAAATTTGGTTTAGGTATGCAGGTAAACTCTTTGACTTGTGTTTGGACCAGGAGAAGATGGTCTCTTCAAGCCCATAACACTGACAATTAATAGAAATAGAATCCAAATGTCAAGCTCTCTTGCAGAAAGTTCACTAAGAATAAAATGAACCATCTCAGTGGCAGCAGGCAGATCTTACATCCAGAACATCAATAGCATTAATTTTGCTTTCAGAAAAAAAAAAAAAAATATGTATATATGTTGTGAATATGTGCCCTAGCAGCATAAAGCACTGCTGCTAAAAGCAAAGATGCAGAAAGAATCAAGATCAGCAAGCTGGGGAGTAAGTGACTATCATCCAGTAGAATCTCAGGTTCTGCAGAGGAATCAAACAGATACAAGAAAGACATCGCAACACTGCTGGGAAATTCAACACACAGGGAACAGCAGAACGTACCACGTGCTGATCATTAGCCTTCTGTGAGGTAAGAGTCATTCTCCAACAGAAAATCAGGCTAGAAGTACCAAGGTGTACAGGCCATAAAGATTATTCAAGAAGAATGTTCATACTGCCCTACTCAACAAGCCAAACAACACCTGGAGCCATTCTCATACTCACCGTTGGGACGTATTCCGATGGGAATTTATTTGTTGTGTAAGAAATTAAGAGACATGTTTTACCAACAGCACCATCACCCACGACTACACACTTAATCGTCTGCATAGCTGAAGTTTGCTAGGATATCAACTCCAACGTGAGCCTAAAAAGAAAGAGATACACGTAGTTAGATGTTTCCTGTTGTTACTAGATACCTGCATATGTCATTGATGAGCTTCAACCAGAGCCCAAACCACCAGCATCACATACAGATAAAACAGATAAATAGCACAAAAGACACAATATTCTTAGATCAGATAGTAGATATATTCTCTCCCTTGAGCATGTTCAAGCAATTGTCTAATATTTGCACAAGTCCAGGAATTGAAACCAAACCTAGAAGAATTCTAACCTTGCCAAAAAAAAAAAAATCAAAATATCCTGCTTTATAGAGCCCAAACTGATTAGTTTTAGGCAGATACATCTGCAGCCATGTTTCCTTCCTCCATTTTCTCTAAACTCAACCTCAACCTTACATCCACATGCATATCTTTTCTCTTGGGCAAAAACCACCACACCAACATAACGTCCTAAAGACCACAGGAACACACAACGGCTATGGATACTGCAACATATTACTAACCACTAGCTTTTTATAAACAAACTGAAGTGACAAACAGGTATTTAGCTTCTAGCTGAAACTAGTTGATGGGATAAAAAACACACACACTGCTGAGCTTAGCAACACGGTTTGATAATGCACATGACACTGATATGCCAACCAGTGCTCACAGGGGACAAAGACTGTTAATGACTTGAAACACACCATGTTACCAGCTTTCCTTTTAAAGCCACAGATTTAGACATAAATAGACAACTTCAGGGTATACATTCTCAAGTTCCTAAAAATAGTACTCGTAAGGAAACCCTAATCACAACCTTTCCCACCAAGCCAGGAAGGGATCCACAAGCAGCCAGTTTTAGGAAACAGCAGCAAAGACACTGTTTTAGAACAAGAGGTCAATCAGTAACCGTTAAATCATCCATCCACTCACAACACTGCTATTTCTGTGTCTTCTTTCAATACTCAAAGACCTCTACTATGAAGGATTTACTTAGGCATCAGCCAGTATCAGTAGTCCTCTACTTGGCGGCATCTTTTAACATGGAAATAATAATAGAATCTGTTGACTTCTGCAGACCCCTATTTCCAAACAGGAAGATCAGTGGCATGCACACTGAAGCCATATGAGCAGGCCCTTCATTAATACTACAATAAGCTCTAACAATTTGGCCCTGAAGCAAACACATTTATTCAAGAGAGCAAGTTCCCATCTTAATTTCAAAGCTTTTTACCTATGTTCAGGTCAGCTTGACTGCTTGTAGTTAAGTAACATTAGTAAAGCAGGAAATGACTTTCCTTATGAGATTTCACATCCATTTCTTTCTTATATGCTTTTCCAGTTTCAACTGACATTCACTATCACACGCAGCCCAAATTCAAGAAACCTCTGCTCCTGCCACACTTGGTCATCCCAGATGTGACTGCAACAAGTGAGAACACCCAGTGCCAGGTTAACACCCAGTACTAGGTTAACACTATCATAGCTACAGCCTCGGCACCCATGGGGAGCCTAACCTCTCTCTCTGATGTGTCCTCTCACTAGCAGAGCACTACTCCTTCCATCCTTTCCAGGTCCCTTCCATCCCCAGGTTCCAGGTATTTTGGAGGCCACTCCCTCAAAAAACCACACGTGTTTTCTTGTCTGCCCATGATTTGCAAGTTACTCGTCGACTTCAAGCCCATCTTTCCACAACCTGGCAAGTACACAAACGAAAGTACCAAGCACTCTAGCTCATTTGATCCATCACAATTTATCCATGCACAGTTAACTATTAGAACATTGTATAGGCTCAAGAAAAGCTCACATATGCCATAAAGAACATGTTTATTTTTCAACTCACTTCTCTAGAGAACATTAAGCATGCAGTAAAAAAATTAAAATACCAAAGCACAACAGATCAAATGCCTGTCCCACAACCTTTCCCTTTTTCCTGTCTTTAGCCACAGTTAAAAGTCATACTGGCTCTGTGAGAAGAACTGTTATATTCTCTGAAGAGCTGAAAATTGAAAATACAAGCTACACGTATTCCTTGCACTTGGTCTGCAATACGCTTGCACTAGCTAGTTTTGTTTCTTGCAGCGAACAATTTCACCTACACAATTAGTCCTCTACAGCAAAGAGGAATACCAATACAGCAGTATTTCCAAGTATTTTTACTCTCACCCTACACTTCCAAACTACTCCAAAAGCAAAGGGTTAATTTGATGCCTATCACTGTGATTCAAATGTGCTTGGCAATGCGTAACGCAGGGCGGTACACGAGGAAGAGGCACTGACCTCATAACAGACTGGGCTGCACCTTTCTTTACCAGGTGACTTGATCCTTTAAGCTTTTCTTTGGCAGTGAAAATAGACCAGAGTATAAATAACCTTATGCCTTACCCCAGTATCAGCACTCTAAAAGGACCTGAGCACTGTGCAAGAACCCTTCATTGCACAAGGGGTGATCTGGATAGGTAGCTTGTTTCGTTATTTTAAGTAAAGAAATTAACAACTTACCACCAATGGTGAAAAAATAAAGTATTAACTGGTGCCACTGCAAGTTCTCTGTGCACCAAGGACTACTGTGCGTCTCGCATGGCTATTTAAATCCTCCGACGTGGAAGTGAAACCCACTAGATGCTTCAGGGTTACTTCTGTAAAAGGCCAAGGGACATCCACATACAAGCAGAACTTAAGGCTAAAAAATGATTTTTTTAAAAAAATTGTTCGTCCATTTTTTAAACACAGTGCTTAAAGTTGAGCCAAGTTTTAAACAGATTTGGTATCTCTGAAGTCTTATTCAACGAGTCCACTTTCCCATCACTGGATTACTTTACTTGGATTAGAAGGCTTTCCAGATTAGCTGGATGAACGAGTTTATGTTCCCCAACCTCCAACATGCCACAAAACACAGCTGAAAAAACAAGCTCACTATTGGGGGACTTAGATTCACTTCACCAGGGCCTATTCCTCCACAGGAAGACACTTAGATACATATACATCACTGATAATTGAAAAAAGTACATAAATATTCTTTTAATGTGGAATACAAGTAAAAAAATTACATTATCTCCAGAGTGAAACACTGGTAATGGGAAAACTAAGAAATTAAAGGTTTCTTTGCTAAAGCACCTAATCCAAGAACACCCACACATACAATGCCCAGAAGGATTACAAGGTACTTCCAAGTAATTTTAAGCATCTGGGGAAATTCAAGCAGACCAGGCAGACAGCAGTAAAGTCAACCCTGTTTGAGCGCAGTAGAACTGACATAGCCACCCAGTTGTGACTATCTGACTGACCCCAGCCAGGAGATCTGACAGAGGCCAGAAACAAAATGCAAGTCAATCTACTGCAAAAAGGCATCTTTTAACTTAAACTGATTCAATTGTTCTTCTGCACTTTCTCCATACAGGTCTGAACATGCACCAGAAGACACTGATATTTCGGCCCTTTCTGTTCTGAGACTCCATGGGAGAAAGTTGTAGGTACCACACGCACAAGCATGGGGAAATACTACTCCAAACACAGGTTAAAATGTGGACATTTCTCCTAGCCAAAGGAAACCAAGCTGTCAAATCTGTCTGCACATCCTGTATCGGCTTCCTGCCGAGCTACAGCAGCATCTCAACTTCCTCTAGCAGTAGTGTAATGCTGCCATTTCATCACATGTACCAGCTAAACTCGGTTTGCTACAAACCACCACTGAGCATGACCACGATCCTCTTTTGTACACATCATTACCTGTTTCACACAGGAACAGAATCATTTCTGAAGATAAAAATAAACCATGAAGATTTCTTTAATTTCCTCCAAGCAGCGCAGTTTTACAGTACACTTAGTCATTTAAGTCCGCTGGGGTCAAAGCGGTCCACAATGCAACAAACAAGAACATGTACAGGATTTTACTCAGGCTGACCTCTGCTGTCCACTTTCCCCTTCCAAGCTATTATCAGTTCATATATTATTTAAAAACATACACATACCTGCATTTACTTATAGATGTATTTGGCCATTTGTTCCTAGATGAACCACATTCATTTTAAGGCACTCAGGCAAGACTGCGAAGTTACTTTCACACAAGAATCACCTGCTGTATGCCCACTACAACATAGCAATTTCTGCTTTTTAAAGCAACCAGAAGTCTCCCAAATAGGAGGCATAAGGCATAGCCAAGCACTCCAATGTGAGCAATGAAGTATTCCTTATTGCAGAGCCATTTACCAGGATTAGACAGAGGAGGTATATCACAGGGCTACGCTATAAATCTGGTATAGCAGCACCAACTGCTCCACCTCAGAGATCCCTGGCACATTTTGGGCCCTTTAAAGATCAGAGACCACTAGTACACAACTGTTATCAACACTATAGTTAATGGATCTTGGACCACTCGATAATAATGACTCTCGCACGTATAAGGTGGGAAATACAAGCAGAAGCAGCTTTCCAATTAAGGGCTGTACTCCAGAAAAGCCACAACAACCATGGAAAAGCAGAACTGTGTTTAAGAGCAGCATTGCCATAGTATTTCTCACTACAGGTGTACAGCAACCATTTGTTAGTTAAGCCTTCCAGATCAAAGCTCAATTTTTATCTTTCAGTTTGCTAGAAACTTTTCTTCAGAGGATGCTCTGACCCCCCAATACACTCATTTGCCCTATGCTAGTAACATCGTAAGTGAACTTTATTAGATATATTTTAATACTCTGAACCACCTCGGACCCGAGATTATATGCCCACTCAAAGTTCAGACTTTGGCAGGCACACAAGGTACATACACAAGTGCCTCCCCTTGCTCCCAAAGGTTCCCAGGGCAGCTTAAGTTTTGGGTGTTTCATTTCTTAAACAACTGGAGCTTAAAAGAGATTGTAAAGCTGCAAACCAGTACAATAGCTGCACTCCTTTCAAATAAGGCAAGTCAAAGTTCAACGTAAAGCCTGTAAAGGGCAGAAGGGACTTGAAACAAGCCTGTAGATATTACCATGCCAATTCCAGCATCTGAAAAGATATCCTTCTTTTTGATACTCTTCCAAGCTTGCCAGTTTACAGCAGCATTTAGAAGCAACTATTTCTGAATAAGTCAGCTTGAATTAGTATGGGAGAAGTGCAAGATTTCTTCTCAAAATACAGCTGTCTCATATCAACTGATAGTTTCTATATTTATAAGCAGCTTAGCTTTTTTTGTTAGGCTCTCTATATGAGAAGGAACAGGTATTTTGTATAACTTCATAAAGCCTTTCCACAACAAGCTGGCAAAAGAGACACACAATAAAAGGTAGAACATGATTTGTGGGGTGGCAGGGGAAGATTGTAAAAGCCTGTATCCAAAGCACTAGCTGCATTTCAGATGTTTCCAGTTCCATATCTTTGAAAAAAATAGTCCTTTCACTTCATTTTCATCCTAATAAACTTCAAAATAAGTCCACAAAGCCTGGTCAGAAGATGAATGGGCTCGTTGCACAACAGCTTAACTTGTGCGACACCAGTAGCACTTCCATTTGTTCATGCTTTTACCCTGGGCATTACCAGATCTATCCCACTTCACAGCACAGAACACTTTCCCCCCACACCTTTTTTTTTTTTTTTTTCCCCTCCTCCTGTTAAGTTTGTTATAAAGTTCTTAGTTCTGCNTTCCCCCCCACACCTTTTTTTTTTTTTTCCTCCTCCTGTTGAGTTTGTTATAAAGTTCTTAGTTCTGTCAAATAGTGCGACTTTAATCAGAATGATAACTAACTCCTACAGGTAGAAAAACCCACTCCTAGAGTTACCACAGAGAAGGGAACATACTTACATTTTAAGTCCTCTCCTAGCAAAGGCATTCTGTCTTATGACCCTTGACATGAATTTTTATACCCTACAGGAAGTCATTTTATTCTACCATGCAACCAAATCCTATTCAGTGCTTTAATACCACATTAAAAAGAACCATCTGGATTAACTTAGTTTCATACTTCTAGCATTTAGGAATATACGCTGTACTTTTACCTAAGCTTCCATTTGCACATATTAACAGAAGCCTAGGCCCAGCACTCTCTTTCTCTCCCTATACCACTGTTAACTGCAGTCAAGTTATGAGTAAAACAGACCACTGGCAGAACTTCCTCTATTTTTGTACACATTTTTGCATAGCTGAAAGCACCCTACACGCATTCAAGTTACAACTCATCACTCTTCATTCCCATTACATTCAGGAAAGGGGATAACGGCTGGCACTCAGTACACACAGGCTGCCTAAAGGGTGTCTTAAGGAAGCAGTGCATTTTGGCTCAGACCTATTATCAACATTCTTTCAAAGAACCAGAAGATGAAGCTTTGTTAAAAACAACCCAAGAGAGACTTTTGCCTGACACTGAGCTACCCTGGGATATCCATGAAACCTAACAAAAGAGCTGAAAAGCTAGCTAAAACCAGCAAGGGGAAGAAACACAGGTTTTGCTGCACTCACCTACCCACAGGAAGGAGCCTGAACCACCCTTCCCCTGCTGAGCAGCAAGGGCAAACCACAAGCGCTGCGAGGATCGATCGTGGCCTAGACAGCAAAGCAAAAAGGCTGCTGGGCAACTGGCAGTTTTCCAGGAGCAGGTAAACATGGAAACCACTCGTGACAAAGTCCTATCACCCCACGCATGCTTCATCCCAAGAAGGATCCTACTGAGAGCCCCTCTCAAAGCATTTGGGAATTGAGCCTTTAAATCCACAGTGTCCCACCAGCATCAGCATCCGCAAACTCACAGTTCCAAACATGCAGAAGGTGAACCACAACCAAAGCACGTCTCCGGCCACATTCAAACCAAGACACAACCTTTCCACTACAAGGCCTAGTCAACTACACTCAGTCATTCACAGACCACAGGCAACCCAATCCAAACAGCTACAACCATTTTCAAAGCAGCAGATGCCTTTTCCCGCTACAGTCAGGCAGCAGAAACACTTTTGTCATTTCTACCCTCCGCTCTGCAAATAAAATAGAGGACTCATTGGCCAAGAACAAGGCGTAGCATCTTTCGACTTGAGAACCAAGCAGTTCAAACCAGGTTGTTACAAACAAGCAAATGCAAGCAACCGTAGCCACTGCCGTGGCACCACAAGGACCTGGCACCCCATTCCTGACTTCCACTCTTCCCTGCAGGATTCACATAAGAAGCTAAGCCTTAACTCTAGAAGCAGTTTGGCAGAACCACCTTCATCTTTACCATAGTTTGGTCTACATTCGGAAAACAGGCCCCGATATCACACAATCAGAACACAGGCACGGAAAAACACAGTATCTTCGTGCCACTTTCAAATAGAAAGGCTCAGAGAGGAGGCTGCCTGGTTGCTGTAACACACACTATTTCAAAGAAGAAATACATATTTCTCTTTCAGCTAGAGGAGGCAGAGCATGGCTCATGCTAGGAATCACGCACAACACTCCAAGTCATGGAATGAATTAACTGCACAACAGCTTAAAAAAATAGAACAACAGCTCCTAAAAGCTTTTGAAAAACTGATTCCTCATTTTCTCTTTATAAAGTCACTTGTTTAGAAGAAAAGTCATTCCCTCTCGAGAAGGCGGCAGCTAATTTACTGAGATGAGAAAACAGATCAAATGCTATTTTGATGATTTAAATACAACAAAAACATTATCTGGAGCTGGAAAGTTACGGAGATCAGTTACATGGCAACAAGGTGGGAACTCTGCTTCCTCTATTCACCATTTTCATTTTACTGCATACTTAGGACTAGGTAAACAAACCAAGCTTCTCCATCCAATAACAATCTAGAGGAAACACCACCAGAACCTGAAAACATCTTGCTTTAATTCCAGTTCTACCACTTTCTTGCCTCCTCTCACTGATTTCAGGCATTTATCTGCATACTATCATGAAAATACAGCCTCAATTCCAGAAGAGTTTTTCACCTGGATATAGTCCCTACCTGCCTTGGCTGCACACATTCAGGGAAGAATAACTTCAGGCCAAGTTTTAACCCTCTGAAATACTTTGCAAGGACGGTCTTGCACACCAGTTCTAGCAGTAATCTTTTTGGATGGATGCCTTCAGCCATTACGCTATGAGCTTAAAGGAAGCTAGATGCCCACCTAATTAAATGCAAAGTTTTAGAAGTCTACTTGCTTCAAATGTCTTTAAAGCCTCAGCACAAAAACTCACCTCATCAAGAAGGTTTTCTTTTGTCATCTATTAAATACTTAAATTGGGTTTTGTCGTGCGCTTATTTGATATAAAGGGGTGACAGGATCCAAGCTGGAAGCCTGCGGCATGCCAAATAGATAAGGAGGGTTCCTTGCTACCTAAAGTGCTAAAAATCAATTTCACGGCCAGTTCAACAGAACCCTAATCTTGTACAAAGAGAAGTATTCCACCTCCCCTAGAGGGGATTAAGCCTCAAAAATTAAGCTAACTACACCTCTTGCAATTCCCTCTCCAGACTCGCTGTTGTAGGAGCTAGGAACACTGTAAATCATAAGATCTGTCTTAACGACATGGAAAGCCTGCCTCACCGCGAGAAGACGACAAAGGAAAGAGGGAGCTAAAACACACATAACAGGTAACTTTTAGAAGCCATGAACCCTGGTATTAGGGTAAAGTGGGTTACATGTGTGCCCAGATTGCAGCAATTCACATTTCTCAGTAACGGCCGGGTTCTCAAGAGCCTGAAGTACAGGCTTCAGTGTGGCCCAGCTACACCAATAATTTGAATGAACTTCAGAACTTCTGGTGCAAGAAATAAAAAAAAATGAATTAAACCTATGTTCACAAGCCCCTGATGCTTATTTAAGTGCCACAGCTGCTTTTTAGTTAAAATGGGAACTTTTATACCAGGACCATTCAAGAGTGACTTTACATGTATTTTACAGGAAACTTAAGGGAAATAAATAAATAAGTAAATAAATCACAGCTGCACACTCATCAGGGAAATCCCAAGGAGCTTTGGACATACTTCATTTCTACTTACCATTGTTCTTTTAGTAGAGCTACGGTTCCCATTTTATACACTGGAAATAATACAGAACTGTTCTGGAAGTTCTACAGTAACACTGAAAACATACCAAACTTCCCCAAACTGGCCATTATTTTCAGGGCAACAAAAACCATCAAAGCAGGAAGGCAGAAGCATGTTACAGCATCAGTCGCAGATTGCAAATAACCAAGTTCAAAGTACATTAATCTAATGATTATAATTTCGGTCCAGAACAAGTTAGCAAGCCGTGAACATGTTTCTTCTTGCACGAAGCAGTGGTTACTACCTCTCACCAAGACTTAGAAATGCTCTTCTTCATTATTACTAAAGCATATAACAACTGAAGAGTTTGAACACACAGGCTCATTTCTACAGCTACCAATATATTGATTTGAGTCTTATATAAGATCCCTTCCTAATAGGCATTTGCCTATAGTTCCCTATAATGCTCAGCGAATATAAAAGAGCACTTTATAATGCAGAATGCCACATTTTCTGCAGCGAGCTGCCCAAACACAAAAGCTTTCTATCTAAAGTTATTTTTACAAGAGAACCCTCCACTAACTGGAAGAGACAAGCCCTAAGTGCTTCACCGAGTTATGCCAATTAGCAATAAGAGACACTCGATTTTTTTAATTCCCTTCCAGAAAGGGGTTGTTTGGGCTGCCGCAGTTTAATTTAACGCTTTGAAGGCGGGTGGGCAGCACCTCCTCTCCTGCAGCGCAGAGGAGGAGGCACCCGAGACAAAGGCACCCACAGATGGCCAGGCTGGAGCCCTGGGACAACACAGTTGTCATCTAACATGGCCTCCTCCTCCTCGGGGCCTGCTTACGTTTTGGTCAGGGAGACGCCAGCGAAGCTGCTCCAGCCCTGCCGCGAGGACGAGGCAGGGCTATTTCTGGCCATTTCACCACTCTTTACAGAAGGTCTTACAGTTCTACCTGGCTGCGTCCCCCGCCGGCTCGCAGGAGATGGGTGACGGGTCCCTAGAAGTCACCCTGGAGCCCGCGCAGGGCAGAGGCGACTTGTTGCAGACGCTCCTGCGCGTTAACGCCGGGGAGGAGGAGGAGGGATCCCGGGCAGCAGCGCCCGGTGCAAGGCGGGCCGGCAGCCGCCCGCGCTGCCCTTCCCGGAAGGGCCGAGCCCGGCGCCACAGGGCTGCGGAAACCGCCGTTGCAATTCGCTTTTGAGGGGTTATTTTCTATTTTCAAGCATTTTTAACCGCCCTCCTGCAAAGAGGCGGCTCCGCGGCGCTGTCCCCCCACCCGTGTTGGTAACGGCCGTCCCTCCCCCACGCGCCCTGAGGGGAAAGGCGGGGGGGGGGAGGGAGAGGAAGAGGAAGGCGGAGGCGGCCCGGGAGCCCCCGCGGGGCCGCGGCGGGGCGGCTCCCCG
>VWPW01012347.1:0-13194 GCA_013389825.1 Crypturellus undulatus | reverse complement strand
ACACACACACACACACACACAGAACAGATCTACACAATCACCGCTGTCATTGGTTAAAAAGTCAGATATTAGAAGGAACTAATTAAAGTACATCACTAATTCCAACATAAAAGGCACCGGGTCTCCTCACTCACAGGGCCACGCACTCGCATGTCCCCTTGCTCCAGGCCTGGCCTTGTCTCACTGCTTCCAGCAGAGCCATTTAGTGCTCTTAATTAGCACTCTAATTAATGATTGTTTCAGGCTACCAGTTTTACCAAATATCCAGAGAAACCGCAAATAAGGGTCTATAGATGCCCTTCGTACTCGTTAGCTTCAAGGTGCCCACAGCAGCATCCTTATTGCTTTTCTACCCTGTCACCTGCCCATATCCAGATGGTAACTCAGCTCACCCAAGTGCAGTTATTCCACGAGGTCTAAGACCTGGGCTGGCTGATTCAGCTCTGCAGCCAAGGAAGAGGTGCAGGTAACGCCAGAGAAATGCCTGAGGGTCCTGAGAGCACCTATGTATTTATATTAAAAAGAGAAGTCTGGAAGGCAGACTTGGTCTTGACTTAAAAGTTTTTAGGTGCTAGACTTAGGTGGCTCACACCTTCATTAGGACACGAATGCAGACGACTTCATGACAGATTTCACCCGGAGTTTTTGCACTTTTGCTGTATAAACTTTTTTTTTTTTTTTTTTTTTTTTAGGGTTTTTCACCCTGTCCAAAGTGATCAACATGAGAAAGAGGCACCCAAGTTAAAAAATACCAAAGATATTTCATTTGTAAATCCGCATTTTCAGCAAAGTAGGTACTTGGAGAGAAGAAAATTAACTGTGGCTTTGACTTTAGTTACTTGAGTCAAGAGTAATATTAGCAACAAAGTTTGGTAAAAAACAAGGAGCACAGAGTGGCAATTGATTTTGTTTTCACCTTAAGTAAAGGAGCTTAAAAATGTTGAATGTGTTACATCCTGGGAATTAGAGCCATTACTAGCAGATGCCAAGTGATTTAGAGAAGCAGGGAGATTCATCAGGAGCTTGTTGTTTTTGTTGCTGCTAAGTTATTATCCTAGTTTTTAACAGAAAGTTCAGAAAACAGTCTAGAGGAACAAGGGATGAAGCAGCAATAATGCAGTTGAGCTGAATTACTAGGGAGTATTTTAGGCACCACATAGAAAGAAACGTATGGGAAAAATTAAGAACGTTTCAACAAAAGAAAAGTCTGCACAGGAGGGAACAGGAGAAGGGATTGGAGAAACTGAATTTTTTTCAATGTAGAGAAGACCATGGGCAAACAAGATAACCATCCTTGAGTATATAAAAGGTAACTGCTAAGATGAAGGGAATAGATTGTTCTGCAAGACCGCTGCATGCAGAACAAGGAGTAATACTCCAGAGCTGCAAAGGAGACAGATCAGATTTTAAAGCAAAATTGTGCTGATCTTAATGATAGTTAAGTTAATCAAACAGATTGTTGGGCAAGATTGCAGCACGCGCAGCCTTTGAGGCTGTTAGGTGTGTTAGACAAGCATCTGTCGGCTATAATTGACCCCGTCGTGCTGCAGAGATGTCTTCAGTGAAGTTTCTTCTTTCATTCACCGAGTCTGGGACATTCTGTCCTTCATTTTTTTCTCCCTAACTAAAAGCACTGTTCATTTGAACACCTACATCAAGAACTTACTTCAGATGGGGCCACGTGCCTAACTCGAGCACAGTATTTGAACACACATCACTTGCTACTGATTTGCCATTTGGAGAAGCAAAATTTTGTAAAGGAAAGGCCAAATTCCACTCTGGTTTCACTTAAATGAAAGGCCATAAACACTGTTCAGAGCAGCTCCCCTTGGCCTTTGCCACAACACCACACTTGCCGAACAAAAATATGAACGCCCGAGAAAAAGTAGCAAGAAACCCTACAGCAGTATTAAAGAAAACAAAAGACCTACACTAAATTTAATAACTTCTGGGCACCAACAAATAGAAAATGACAGTGTACTTCTGTTATGTTTAAGTGACCATTGAAATGCTTTTGGTTTTGATATTTAAGAATATATATATATATATTTTGTAGTTTATTAGTATTTGGCCAGTTGTCACGTAAGAATGAAGACCTGCAGACACTCCTAACCACACTACTCTGACCTTTTCAGTATTTTCCACCTTGAGTTGTTGGCCATTGCTTTTATTTTCCTCCATCTGCAACCTTAATATTGTGCAAGCAACAGAAGGATGGGATGGTCGCCTCTTCCAGACGACCACGCCGTAAGGGTTAAAGCCCTACAGGAGACTGATGCTGTTTCTGCACTGCCATTTGCAAGCAAAATTGGCAGGGGGAAAGGGGTTAATTCCCATTGAAAGCTTAAAATGTGTCCTGAAACATGAGAAGATTTCAGGGTGGCTAAACAACACTTGTTATACGACCTGTAACCTGTCACCAATTCAAAACAGGTAAGCTAAGAATTTCTAATACCATTAAAACATTAAAAATATTCAATCGACATGAAGGAGATGTGTTACTCGCTCGCTCCAGAATAGCAGCACAGTCTCCCCAAAGCTCTTACAATCACGAGAATATGGAGTGTACCATAAGTGCACAGAGTTTAAGCCTATTTACTCATTTTCTGCTCATTTGTTTCCAGATAATGAGCCCAGGGTAAAAAAAGACAANTCAAAACAGGTAAGCTAAGAATTTCTAATACCATTAAAACATTAAAAATATTCAATCGACATGAAGTAAATCAACTGCTGTAAAAGACCTTACTCCTAATTACAGACAAATATCAGTAAAATCAGTATTTGTCTTCAATAAAAAAAAAAAATAAATGGAATATGGGCTCCCTCCCAGCTAAGTAGAAAGAAACAACAAACAAAGTTACTTTTTTGGTCTAGAAATAGAGCAGCCAACACCGAGTGACTTTTCTCATGGGGGTGAACTATTGCAGGGACCTTGGGACACGCCAGCACGGTGGTTACAAGCGTGTGAACAGTGTTGGTGTGTTCCGAGTATTAGGAGTGAGCAGCAATTCTAGGACTCTCCTAATTTCCCATGGAGGGGTTGGATGCGTCTTCCAGTGCCCAAAGTCACATCTTCGCATCGTGCCACACAGGTGGCATTTACTTGGGAACTAAATAGACTATATAGAGCTAGAGACTGAGCAAAACCCCCTGCTGAGGGTTAGCAGTCCTTGCAGAAACATGCTATCAACATTCACTTTTAAAGTCAGGTAACATTTGCTTATAACATTTAGCAAAATGATTACCTAAGAGTGGAAGCCTTTGCCTGCCATATGCTGTTAAATAGCCTTAATGCACAAATACGAGGCATACTGACACTCATTCGCTTATTTTCCTTAGAAGCTGATGTGGTTTTTAGTCTCATTGCTAGAGAAAGCTAGACTGACGCGCCCCATCTCGAAATAGAAAGAAAACACGAAGTACAAGGGAATTTAAACCAGGAGATGTGTCACTCGCTCACTCCAGAATAGCAGCACAGTCTCCCCAAAGCTCTTATAATCACAGGAATATGGAGTGCGTGAGAAATGCACAGTTAAAACCTATTTACTCATTTGCTGCTCATTTTTTTTCTCCAGATAATGAGGCCAGGGTAAGAAAAGACAAACTCTGGCTTCACAACCCGCTTGCTCCCACTTACTCAGCCCACAGGATTCTCCCACATGGACAGCTCTCCTGGGCTGTGTTTCGCCATCGGTCACCCAGATTTGGCCACCACGACAGCCCTAGCTGCATTGCTACACTTGGCACTGAACAGGACCTGCAACAGCAGCTCCCTCCATCCGAGAAAGATTTATTCCAGAATTACTGCGGAACCACAACCAAGGCTCACCGGGAACCTCTATTTCCGTAGCGATTATTACTAGAGCCTCTTGTGAGAGTTCTTGCATGTTTAAATTCACACAAAAAGGAGTTGGGCACAACTGAGTATCTTGAAATGTTATTTTGTACTTATGCTAAATTGTTAGCTTGAAGTGTTATTTGGTATTTATGCTAAACTGCTGTTTAAACCCAGCTATGAAACAAAACTACGGTGCATGGTTTTGCAGGAGGAGAACAGGCACATCTAAAAGCTGACCAACTATTCCCCAACTTGCATCTCAGTAAAGCTCACCCACATCTTATCAACAGGTACCCAAAGCTAAGAGATTTTTGGCATACGTGGACATCATTTCACTGCGACCTGATACCCTGCTCTACTCTGAGCTTCACAATATATGGAAATTAACCCTTAAAAAAAACACCAAAAAGAAAGGATTACGATTAGAAAGTTAAATCCACAGGATTTGATGCTTTGCTGCACGAGAATCCGATATTGGTTGAAAGGATCCGTCCAGCCACCTACACACACCACAAATGTGGTATTTATTTGTGATTTCCTGTCCTAAGAGTTCACTGACAATTCTTTTACTCTTACTTGGAAAAATTAAAATACTATTAAACATTTCAATAGGTAGCAGAAGAATAGTCCGTGGGTCTTTTTTTTTTTTTCTGAATACATCCATTACTGTAGACGAGCTGTATCTGTTTCACAGCAGGATGTATAAAGTACTTAAACAGACGCGGATTAAAAAGCTAAAATGGCAGCTCTTTGTTATTATCCTTAGGAATTGTCACCCTGTCTTTCAGCCTTTTGTATTCCGATAATCCAAATCTTTAAATCCTCCAAGAACTCATTTGGGGGTTTGGGGTTAAGCACGATTTAAGCCCAACAAAACGCTAACATTCCTCCCTCTAGTCTAGGCTTTCATGATGCGAAATGAAAGAAAATTCTTTTTCTAATACAAGTAGATGATTACAGAAAAACAGAGTTTGAACTAATGAAGAAGAGCAGTGGGCAAACGGATTTCAGAAGGGAGCCTGAAGGGATACTGCAGAGTTGTTGCTCTGCTGATAACTATTTACCTTTTGTTCAAATATGTTTTAACGAATTGGAAACGTATCAAGCTCGTTTCTCAAAAAGGGAGGAGAAACACATGGTGGGATGCCCTCTCCCGCACTGCCTGCCGGTCCAATAAGGCAATCAAGCTACTGGTGGCGGTGCCAAAAAAAAATGGTTTTGTGCAAAGAGTTGACACTGTGAGCAGCCTGGCACCAACACAAAGCAGCTCTGCGAAGCCTACGCAAAGCCAAGCCTGAAAAGCTGGAGCCGATAAGCACCTGGGCGGCCACGCAGGATGAGCAGAGGGTCCCAGGCAGCTCTCGTGCCCTGGCACGGAAAGGGCTGCCACACTTGGTCCCCTGGGCAGCCTACAAAGTGGCCGTGAGCATTTTGCTGCTCTGCTGTTTGACAAGGAAGATCCCCGCAAGCTGAGGGAGCCTGGAAGACCAGGATCTTATTCCCAGTCCACGAGGCCCCGCTCCGGCGATGCTTCCCTCCTTGCCTGTTTGTGCAGGAGGAGACCCAAAACCCAGCCCACAGTCTCGGTTTTGCACTAATTTGCTCTGTGAAATCAACACTTTTACCAGAAATCTTCAAAGAACCTGTGGAAATGCTCTGAGGCTTCAATATGAAATGGAGTACAAAGGACTGGAGTCTTTTCAGCAAAATTAATAGAAAGTCACCGGCAAAATCACAACAGAGCTATCAGCGTGCAGGCAATAATTCTGCCGCTGACTAAAATTGAAACAGGTCAGGGAAGAATAGAGAATAGGGCAATGAATAAGTCCGATTCATATCTGAGTAAAACAAAGTATTACTTAGCACAGCGGGAAGCAGGCTTTGATGTAAGATTACACAAAGTGCCAGCAGAAGCTGGGGCCTTCAAAGTTACCCCATGGTTAGCAGTAACGGAGGGTGAAATGCAAACCTCCTGCACGGGCTTCTGCCCCGCTGCAGAAAGGCACGAGTGGCTCGTTGCCTCCTTGCACCAGGCTAGGAAAAACTCACTTTCCTGACAACAACGAAGGTCCCCAAATCTAAACTCGTTGTGGTTTTTTGTTAATTATAAAGCAACGTGACCTTCTGACACAAACCAGGAAAACTCAACTTATCTAGAAGATCAAAAAAAATAATAATAATAAAAAAAGCAACAGCCACAAACCCAGAAAATTCAACTTATCTAGAAGATCAAAAAAGAGAGGAGCAACAACACAGCTACCGAGCAAGAGTAACCAAAGGGTCACGGCTATACGGCACCTCCAGCACCGCATTAAACCCCTTATCTTACACACAAAACGACTGTATCAGCAGGAAACCTCCTTTATGTTTTCTGACAAGCTACGCAAGGCTCAGCACAACTACTGTTTTACCAAGCAACACCTTTCTGGCACAGCATTGGGGCAGTAAATGCTGCTCATCCCTCTGGTCTTCTGCAGGCGCTCTGCATTTAGAAATAAAATGCCCAGGCCCTATCAACTCAGGTGGCTTCCGAGCTGACAATTCCGGCTTACAGCACTGTCACAGGAGAGGCAACATTTATCCCCAGAACACCAATAAGCCACGTTTTTCCAGGGGATTGCCCCAAATTCGTAATTTGCCATGGAGACACTTGTTTTTTCCCTGCATTATCACCATGACAGGAGGATTTGCAAACTTGAAGAAAGGTCTCAATAAAGAAAAATGTAACTGTACAAAACCTCTTACTGACACACACGCGAAGAGAGGAAAGGGAATCCAGCTTCAAGGTAGGCACCTAAATACCTCTGAGGATCTGAAGGATAATAAACAGCATCAGGTAAGAGGAGAAATAGCCTTGAACTTCACTACATCCTTACAGCACCCTGCTCCACACAGAAGCACGTAAAATATATGGAAAAGGTACATCCCCATTACACGCAAAACTACGCCAGGACATTGGGACCTCTGCAAAGTCAAATTTGCAAAACCTTGAAAGTGCCAGGATTTGGGCCATCCACATACCCAGAAAACAAGAAATCTACGTAAATGGAGTCAACATTTTACAGCTCTATGACTCTATGATACTTTACCACACAAAAGTAGCACCTATTAAAATCTAGATGCTTAGCAAAAAGGGCTTTTATTCCCCTATCACCTTTTAAAGACTTCAGAATTAACATAGTTCATATGATAGAGAATCCCACCACCTCATTTAAGCAATAAAAAAGGCCAAGTTACCTTGTAACATCAATTATTTGATAATTTAACTCATTTTGTTCCAAATTATGGAATGGCTGTGTACATGGGGTTTAGCATCAGTGTTACCTTCTGCGGCAGCACATTATGTTGTTAACGCAAAATTTCCAAGACAGCCAAGCAACTGAACGGGCTAATTAAAAATGGAATGAAAAAAAAAAAATCTATGACTTGCATTTATGTGGCATTCCTGTGAATAAAGTGAATTATTTTCTAGAAGTAGATTCCTAGTAGACCTTTATGGTCACAATTACCCGTTTGTAATCTGTCTACCCCTTTACCTGATCTTTTTTAGACCGATTACCCTTTGGGAAGGGGAAATCTGGTGTGGGTAATACAATCATATGCCAGTGACTCAGTAAGTAGGTTCCTTATGCACACACCAACATGCGCTGCTTTCGCCTACCTGATTTCACCTCCATCCCGTTAGAATGGAAGAAAAATCTGCACTTCTTACACCCGAGTTCCCTTTTTGATAACTGCTCAGGCCTCATCTTCAAAATACTAAGGCCATTTTGTTATTACAGAAGCGCCAGCCTCCAAGGCTTTTGTGTTTAGATGCACACAGTAAGTGGAGGACATGAATAAACCGAGTAACTAAAAGCATGTGTTGCTAATTAGGTCATCCAGTTTTGCTGGGAGCCATAAAACATGTTTGAATCTTGCACAGCACTTAAGAAAAGCTGAAAAATGCCCAAATTTTGTCTAGAAATCCAAGCAAAAGGCATTCTCATCCATACTGTGATTTCTCACGTAGACTCATGATCTTCTCACACTGAAGCAACAGCAGGAAGGAAAGAGCTACAGAAACAATATCTGCTATTACTTTTATAATTACAGAAGAAAGTGACATATCTACAAGGAATGTGTTTTTTCCCCCAGATAGAGCTGAGCTCCCCCTCAGCTCCGCTGCCCACCAGGCTCCCCACAGCATGGGTGGGCACAGGCCTATGAGCGAGCGCTGGCCACCTGGTCAACCCCCTGCCTCCGCTCTTCCCGAGCCCTGCAGAGGCCCGAGCAACAGCAGGGTTCATTTTCAGAGAATTCCTCTTTTTTCGAGGAGAAATCATTATTATGGTACCTCTAAGAGAGAATAACTGAGACAAAGGTACGCACGCACGATGGGTTTGAATTAAACTCCAGCCGAGGAGAAAACGCTTGACACGAAAGCAACACAGTTAAGTGGTTCCCCAGGCAACGGCAAACTTGGTAAAGCATGAGAACGAGTATCATTGTTTAATGGATGAATAAAACCTATTCTAACAAAAAAAAGAAAAAAAAAAAAAAAAAATAAAAATAAAAAAAAAAAAAAAAGGTGAAAAAAGTAAATTATATCGCAGTTACATTGAGTCAGACTTTGTGAGGTTTACCCATTCAAAGAAGTCACATTTACTTAAGTTATTCTGTTTGCCTGATGATTCTTCATGCACGCGTTGGTCTGCAAACCCAGGCCTCGACTCTGAACCTATTTCGGCTCTAAACGTGGTGTCTATTTTTGCTTCTCCGCAAATGACTGTCAAGTAGGAAATTGGGAAAGGAATTTGTTTTTCATTTCGAGAGTGAGCCTCAGCAAACATATGTAAAACTGACAGTCAGCTGATGACTTTCTTGACTCTGGTAATTGCTAGATTCGAATCCAACTTATACTTTGTAATGACTATAACAAACAGTAAAGAAAATACCAGCAGAGCAAAGCTGAGGTAATCTACACATGCCTGCAGCAAGCTAGCTACGAGTGAGCGCAAAGAGATAAGCAATGGTACAAAGACTGTATTAAAAGCAGCAAAACCAAGTGTCTCAAGTGCTACGTGTTCTTAAAAACCTCTCCATCTATTCCTGCATTTCAAGTGACATTTCTATGTGCAAGTCAGCGAACTGAAGTCAGAGTTTTACCCATAAAAGATGATCAGAAAGTTGAGCGCTCTTCAAAACATGTGATGTTTAAAGAAGAGAAAAGAAATACCAATATTCTTACAATATTTCAAGGCGTATTAACATAAATTTGGTGGATGACTCATTCTTCCCAAGACATAGAATGGCAGCATCGATTCTGGCCCTATATTAAATTCACACAAATAAAGCAGTGAGCCATGTTCTCAGACAAAAAAAAATGCTGCAGTTCCACTGAAATTAGCAGATTTAAATCAATTTACACCAAGCCAGCGTCTGCTCCTTCATAAACTTTGATGTTTGCAAACAACATTTCTACCTTGGCAAATGCATAGGTAACTGGGGCCCACTGTATAACAAGAGCCCTCAGTAGTAAACAAGAAGGCATTAAATAAAATACAACAGCAGCTCTTACGCTAAGAGTGGCATCAATGAAGCCTAAGGGCAGCTAAACACATTTAAGTGACAAACTACTATAAATTAAGCAGAAAACCTGGCCCGCGTGGGACTCGCAGGCTGTTGGACACCAGATCTTCATGCAGTGACAGCCCCATGTGGTGGCAACCGACTTGCACCTCCTTGAGACCTCCAGATAAAACCCAGCAGAATCGTTCAATTCTGTCAGCTAAGTGGCTTCGTTCCCAACTACCACTTTCTTTGCATCCTAAACATGCTTGGGTAAAGCGTTATTACGGCCTTGAATTGTCTAAAATAGTTCAAATGATTAGGATGGGGAATGCGATCCATAATACTTCTGTATTATTGACCTCCTGTCTGAGTAATCATTTCTGATGTCAAAAAATATCGACTAGTTAAGTGTTGACTATGACGGAGTAATAAGATTGTTGACTGAAAATAAGGAACACTCAATAAAAAAAAAACACCGATGCTGGAACACATTTATGGAAAAAAAGAAAAAACTTAAAACATGGTGTAATTGTTGCACGCTGCAGCTTTAGTGTCTAGGAGAGATGCTAGAAGTGCACAATAATTACCACAATGAGCAAAGAAAAATGATGCAAGAATATTTATAAACCGCGGCACAAAGACTGGTCCCTAAATACTCCCGTGAGGGCACTGCCACCGTGTAAGAAACCAATAAACATATCACCATGCACCTGACTGCAATAAACATTTTGGAATAATCCAAAAATTCTGTGTCAGAGACTTTGCCTTCACTGTTTATTAGCATCTCAGTTGTTAAGTTAGTCAGGCTTTAGTGCTGTTATGTCATTTATAAAAAATACTTCACAGAGCATGAATGAAATGGTTCCACTTGTAGAGCTCCTCTAAAAACATAACATCTCTGATAAGAGTCTATCTAGGAGGGTGATCTGCACACAGTGACACGAGGTTAGCAATGCCGACGTGTTCGCTGAACACCAGTTATCACCTCCCCGTAAATGGAATCAAAGTCATCCGGCTCAACAGCAGGCTTCAAAACCCAAATCCTACACGTGTCTTCAAGGACGAGGATTGAGAAAACAGGATGAAAGGAAATTCCCAGAAAGATAACTTTAAAGTTACAGCGTTGTATCTCTATGCACACAGCCTGCTTTCACAATGCAAAACGCAGCACCTTCCTGCTGCGGCCACCGGCTGGAAAAGCCTGCGGTGACGTCTCCAACGAAGAGTTCTATCCCTTGGGATTTCCCCCTGAACAGGCACAGGTTTATCTGCAGAGGAGACACAGTTATCCCCACAGAGTGGAACGTGTCCAATGTAAATGGATGGTTTTGGCCCACCTCTCCTCCAGGCTCGGTAAGGTTTACTTCCATACAAACATTTTCCTCTGCATTATATTGCTTTTTATACATCATACTTAATACGTAGGATGCATGTTGCCAGGCGGTAGATGAGTAGGGATCTCCATTTTGGTTAGTACTGTGAAAAACCTTATGCTCTGGAGAGTAACACAGAATGAATACAAAAAAAATAAATAAATAAATAAAAAGTTTTGAGGATATTTAGAAAACTCATCCTCTCTTGAGGCGACACTGAAGCGACACTTCAAACGCTAAGCAAACACACAGTTTCTGAGCACTACCTGGTGGTCAGGTTGCTCTGCTGGATACCAATTTGAGTTCTTTCCTGCCTACTGAAACAAAGTAGGAAACAAAGTCTCCAGTGTTGTTCTTAGCTCTCTTATGATTTTTTTTTTTTTTTTTAAACTTTTTTTGCCTGTTAGTCAAGGTTCTCAAATCCTTCCTCAAGATAATTCTCACAACTATGCCAAACAAAATATATTTTTAGTATTTTCAGCACTTAAGCTATTTATGTGTCTGAAAATTATTTCCAGTATTCACCCGACAAGCCCAACGCAGAAAGAAATATTGTTAAAATTGTCTTCTATTATTAAAAGGAAGCTCTCCATTTTGTGATATTCATCCCAGTTAATTCACATTTTCAGCCTATACAGACATAAATCAGATCAAAATCTGAGGTTTACATTATTAAAATAATGATTTTTTGTTTCAGAAAGCAAAATAGAACCATCATGAAGTATTACATTGAAAATTTAATTGCTACTGGAGAAAATGGATCACCAATATGGATTATCAGAGTGCACAGGTTTCTAACCAACTTACAAAGTGTTCACTAAAAAGAATGGTTACACTTTGATTAAAGTACTTAACTTGTTATACCTAAAGAATTTATAAGAAAAAGTTCATTTCCATACAGACTTTTGTGTAATCCTCAGGGAGCACAGGAAAACAGTGTACCATCACACCAAAGAGCTGGATTACAGCTGTAGGTAATGAGTTTATTGGTCGAGAAGGGCAACATTCTCCAAGCGCGAGGTGGATACTTTAAATTACACTTTTCATGAGAGAAGGCATCAATTCTCAAGCCGAGAGAACAGATTTTGTCTAAATTCTGCAATAACTCCAAGGCTTTGAAATTACTGTTTTCATGAAGGATGATTAAATCATAAATAATCTTTAGTTTCAGATTTTGTTACCAAGAAACTCTACTCAGGCTAATAATTAGTTTTGGCTAGATTAATGTCTTACGGTATGCTGAAAGTCTGCCAAACAGATAATGAGACTGGTCTCTATGATACTGTCACTGCAAAGCTCCCAAGATGTGGTCCATTTTAGTATATCCTAAATGGATACTGAAGAAAGCAGAAAAGGATTGGGGGGAAGAAATAAAACATGAGTGTAGCCCTGCTTTTGCATTGCTTAAGCATATAAGAAGTTCTTTAGACTCCTCGAGCATGGTAAGAGTACTCTGGGAAAAAGCATTTAGTTCATGTCAGAAGTGTTAGGGAAACCGAGTAACACTCAATGCTTAGATAAAGGAATTTTAGTATCGAGCAAACGATGCTTTATGAAGGTGTCGGACAAACTGTCTGAGGAGGAGTATTTCACCTCCAGGAATTTTATTTTTGCTCAGCTGAAATATTGTTGTGGCAACCTTATTACTCAGCAGCTCCGCATCTGGAGTAAGTTATTACCCGCTCTCCCCGGGAAGCGCCTGCATTCCAGTAATAACGCGTGCACCAGAACGAAGCTACAATCAATTTACAACACTTCCTCCACCTAAGAATTTATTATTTGTTGTCATTTTCCTAGCACTGCTTTGGTTTACTGGCACCAACTCACCAGCGTAGGATCAACTACTGTATTTCGATGGGAAAAGAACATCTGGCCTTTCTTTTTACACAGGAAGCTCCATAATTTAATCCAAAGGATATTTGACACGCCAGCTCACGCACCAACTAATAAAGATCTGTTTCAAGGGCTAAGCGATTTTAGTTCCTCCTCACGATGGTATTTTATGCGAATCATTTTTTCCAGCAGCATCCCTTACCTGTAAAATAGCGCAGGTCAACAAAGTTTACTTCTTTTCCACCCTCCTTTCTACACCGTTACAAGCTACAAACTCCCAAAACATTTAGTTCTCGAGGTCAAAGAAAAGAAGCCTGGTTTGAAATGGAGTTTGAAGTTTGAGGCACCATCATTATATAGACAAAATCATCAACAGCAGAAAAAAAATAAGAAATGAGGAGGTCAGAGCGGCAGCCGGTCAGGGGAAGTAAGAGGCACCATCTATCCTGACGGCAGCCAGAACCTCTGTAATCACCAGCGACGGGAACAGAGAAACGGCTCCAGAGACCGGGCACGGACTAATCAAAGCGCGTGAGAAGAGGGGAAATTGTGGAAATTGGAAAGCCAGCAAGGCGGATGAAACGGAACAGATGGCAC
>VWPW01012343.1:0-31426 GCA_013389825.1 Crypturellus undulatus | reverse complement strand
CCCGGCCCGGGCGCTCAGCACCGCGGACAGCGGCGCGGGCCGGGCCGGGCCTGGTGCAGCACCGAGGACAGCGCCCGCCTGGCACGGGCTGGACTGCACGGCCCGGCGCGGCACGGCCTGCACTGTATGGCCTGGATTGCACGGCACGGCATGACAGGCCATGGCACGGCCTTGGATTGCACAGTATGGCATCATCTGGCACTGCACGGCACGGCACGGCACGGCATGGCCTGCATTGTATGGCCTGGCACGGCCTGCATTGCACGGCACAGTCCTCATTCCATGGCCTGGCACAGCATTGGATTGCACAGCATGGCATCGCCTGGCACTGCACGGCACGGCACGGCCTGCATTTTATGGCCTGGCACAGCACTGGATTGCACAGCATCAGCTGGCGCTGCACGGCCTGGCGCTGGTTTGAACGGCATGGCCCAATGTGGCCTGGCACAGCATGGCCTGGCACGGCTGAGCCGGCGCAGCCAAGCCCCGCTGGGTGCTGCCCTGCACGGCCGGGATCGGCTCGGCCCTTCCCGTGCTCCCCCTGCGCATCCCGGCCGGGCTCAGCCCCGCTGGGCTCCGCAGTGCAGCAATCCCGAGAGAATCCCGGGAGATGGGGGCACATCCCGCAGGCGGGACCCGGCCGGCCCAGGGAAGCCCCCGGGGAAGGGAGCCAGGCTGGGCCCTGCGGCCAAGCGGAGCCGGGATCCTGGCAGAGCCGGGAACAGTGATCGTCTCCCCCGGTTTGCTCCACGTCCAGCCTTCCAGGGAAGCAGCGCTGGCAGGTGCACTCCTCCCTCTCCCACAACAGGAAATTAATTATTTATAGGGAAATAAGAGGATGGGATAATTAGGGACCGTTACCTAGGCCCTTAAAGGCCTTAGCGGCTGCTGCCCTGCTCCCTCCTCCCAAAACGGGGGGCGGTTCCGCTGCTTTTGTAAATGCGGGGGAAGAGCGAGGGCACTGGGTCTCTACCCAGGCACTGCCTCCGACCACGGCGGGTTTGTCTCAAAATGGAAAACGTGGAGCTGTGCAGCGAGGGCTCAGAGACGCCACCCGCTCCCCGGCTGCAGCGTTGCAGGTCGGAGCAGGAACCGGGAGGGAAGCTCCACAGAAATCAATCCCCGCACGAGAAGAAAGGGCTTCACGAACAGCCGCACTCACAGCTCTGGATGAACGCGCTCCTCACACAAAAACCATTTAATATCGCGGGCGCGATCCCCATCTGCCCTCAATGTGGAGGCCAAAGCTGCTGCGATCACCGGCATTTCCCGGCACCGAGGGCTGTGGCAGACCAGAACCAGCCCCGGGAGCAGACTCGTGACCTACACGATTTACACACCGAGGTGGGAACGTTCAAAACGTAAAGACGACCCTGAAGGCAGGATATCTGCAGCCTAAACACCAGGCTTTATCTCTGAAGTATCGGCTCCGAGGCAGCCTTCGCTCATATGATATTATCTGTGCTGTATAGCAACACGGAGGATATTTTCTCTCTAGATAAACAGTAAAAAAAATCAGATTATTTCAGGTGTTTGCTGCCGTGAGATGACAGATTTTTCCTCTGCAAAGGGATTCTTTAAATTAGACTTGAAAGTACACACAGTATTTTTTCACCCTTCCCTCGGCAGGCTTCTTCCAGCAGAAATAGAGTATTTTTCATATTACCACCCTGGCAGGCCGGGTCCCCTGAGGTCGGCCTGCGAAGAGCACAGCACACTATTTTAGCAGTTGCGCTGTCTAATACCGACATTACAAATCAATAGTTTTAAAAAAGTTCTACGTGCCGCAGTGTTTTCCGCATGTCAAAATAAAGCCCACATAAGAGCAGAGCAGGTAGCATTGATCTCTGCCCGAGTTCATTACTCCCTCTAGAGTTGAAAGGCGGGGAAGGAGGCGCGAGCGGCGCCGGATCAGCCGGGGCGGCTCTCGGCTCGCGCCGGCTGCGGCTCGGGCAGCGACTGCGGTGCGCAGGGGTCCCGCTTTGTAATATCAAACGCAGGGCGGCATCAAAGCCGGAGCTCGGGAGCTCCCACATGGAAGTTCCTGGAAGCCCGCGGCAGCCCGCGCTGCTGCGGGGAAGGAGAGCGTTGGATTGCAGAGGCAGCGGCGGCGCCTGCGCCCTTTCCAAGGCTGCCCCTGGGCGAGGATGAGGATGAGGACGGGCGCGGGGGTCCCAGGCACCCGCAGCGGGTCCTGCCGTGACGGGCGACGGGGCCCGAGCGGCAGCGCGGGCAGCAGCGCAGGCGCCGGTCGCAGTGCCGGGCAGAGCGTCCAGCTCCAGGGCACACGGGCACCTCCTGCAAAGGCCCCTGAGCCCCAAGGAGGTGCCACGAGCTGCCTCCGGCCTCAGCTCTCCCACCGCCTCCCCGGGCGCCTGGGTAGCGGGGCCGCGTAATTACACTTAAACGGACAAAACCTGCTTGGGTCTTTTATTGTATAATCAAGTATATTTAAATCATGCCACGAGGAAGCAAAGAGAGCATAAATTTCTCCTGGAGCTGGGAATGTCTCCAGATGTAGAGCCTGAATTAAGTTCCATTTCCAGCTGATTTTCTGCCTCCACAGCAGGATGATAAACGGACAATAAGTCTTCTGCATGGCAGCCCAGCAGAAAGAGGAGAGCCGAGCGCCGTCGCGTCTCGTGCACACTTGGAAGGTTTCATTCTCCTGCTCAATTTTAATTCATCAGCGAGAAGGACCGGGCCAGATGCTGTCTGCTCCTGCAGCCCCGCTGAACCGCGGCGACGGGGAGGAGGGAAGGTCACTCGCGTGCGCCGTAAACAAGGGCAGAGCCGGCGCCTCCCGCACCAGACAGATGCTGGCGCTCGCTACGTAAATAGGTCGGTTATCTGCAAATTTGCTATTTTTCTAAATAAGGAGGCAACTGCTGTGCAGGACTCCTGTTCCAGAGGAACATGCACAGGGGCACCCTTGAGGATGAAGTGTTTTTTACCTCCATGAGGGTCGGGTTGTCTGCCTAGCGCTTGATTCTGCGCATGCACCAATGCAGTGAGCAGAGCGGAGCGAACAGGGGCATCCACCCCATCCCCAGGTCGGGTCTGCTCCCGGGCATCCCGGTTCATCCCGGTTCTTGTGGACCAGGACTGCAGTCCGCAAAAATGGCTGAACAGGGTGCGGGGCCTGGGCTGTCCGGAGGGAGCAGACCCGAACACAGAGGCAGCAGCTCCGTTTGCTGCGGATCGTGTAGCCCCCAAGGGCTCCGAGCGCCCAGGAGCGTCAAACTGCAGCCGGAAGGGGAGTCATTCCATCGGGGACTGTCAGATCCTGAAGCAGGTGTCGGACCCGGCAAGGCCGGGGAGTCTGCGCCGCCGCGGGGACGACCGGCCCGAGCCGCTCTCCTCCTCGGGGACGGCAGCGCCGGGGGCTCCAGCGAGCGAACGCGACCGAGCGCATCCAACGGCTGCAGGGAAAAACAAACAAAACGGGGGAAGCAGAGGTGGGAGAGTGCCAGGGAAGCAGCTCCCAGGAACAGGACCCGGATGGAGGGAATCGCAGCTCTGCCAGCCCCGGAGCTGCTGCCGAGCGCCCGGGCCCGGCAGTGCCAGGGCCTGCGGATGAGCGGGATCCCCCCGTG
This sequence comes from Crypturellus undulatus, assembly GCA_013389825.1. NCBI lineage: Eukaryota > Metazoa > Chordata > Aves > Tinamiformes > Tinamidae > Crypturellus > Crypturellus undulatus. Next base: position 27,830 of record VWPW01012343.1, on the reverse strand, counting down.
GATCAGCGGATCCTCCCTGGGAACCGCCGGCCCCAGGGGCAGCGGAGCGGGGCCGGGCGGCTCCTGCGCTCCCGGATCACACGGGTCGCCCAGCGCCCGCCCTGCAGCTCCATGAGGCTGCGGCTCCCTGCCCAGGGCAGCCCCCGCCACGGGCAGCGCAGGCCGAGACACAAAATTCAGGGAAAAAAAATTACTTGAAAAGAATTATTTCTTGGGAGAACAATTCCCATTCGTTTCCAGCCCATTAACTCCTCCCTCCTCTGCAAAACCCATCAGCTGCCTAATGGAGGGAAGCTCCGGCACCGCGGCCGGCAGCGCCGCCGCTTCCACACGGCTGTTCTAGGGGAAGGGGGAAAAGCTCTCCCCTTCCCCCTCCCGGTTATTTATCGCTACGTGAGAAAAGCGGCTCTAAACAGAGGTCAAAGGAGAGAGGGAAGGGCAGCCGCCGTGCTCTAGGGCCGGCATTGGCGCTTCGCTGCCCGGTTTGCCCGTGTCCGTGCCCGGCGCCACCCGGCTCCCATGTGGGGGCGGGAGATTCCCCTGGGATTTGCCCTCCCCTGCAGTGCCGCATCCTCATCCTGATCCCCATCCCCATCCTCGTCCCCATCCTCATCCCTGTCCTCATCCTCATCCTCATCCTCGTCCCCATCCTCATCCCCATCCTCGTCCTCATCTCCATCCTCATCCCCGTCCCCATCCTCCTCCCCATCCCCATCCTTGTCCCCGCACGGAGCCGGCCGGCACCAAGGGCTGCCAGCGCCCGCCCTGCCTCCTGCCTCCCCCCAGCAGCGCCTCATCCATCATTTCCCTCTAATTAACTTCTAATTTACCTCTTTAGTCAAAGCTGTTGACAATCAGAGACAGCAAAGCCGGCCCAGGAGGTGGCGCAGCCGGAGCCGGGGGCTCCTGGCACGTTCCCGCTGCAGCCCCCCAGCTCCGCAGGGGGAACCAGCCCCGCATCCCCCCAGCTCCCACCTGGGAGACACCAGCCCAGAACCGCCGACCAGGACTGCCCAGACTCGGGCCTGGCTTCCTGTTCCCAGGGCTTCCCGGCTCCCAGGATCTGCTCCCAGGGCTCCCGCTCCCGGGGCGCTGCAAGGGCAGGCCCAGTCCCGGCTCCTCCCGGAACCCGGCTGTGAATCCCATCCCGGGGCCAGCAGGGCAGAGGCACCCAGAGCCGCCCTGGGGAGCGGCGCTCGCGGGACCCGTCTCTGCGCTCCCTGCGGAAGCGCCGCTCCAGCCAGCGCAGCCGGGAATTATTGCCAATCCATCGCCTCTATATTTAGACACTCAGCTGAAACACCTGGAATAGAAAACATGGAGAGAGCTCCAGGTTGAGCCGCAGGACGGGAGGGACAGGGTTTATTCCTGCCAGGAGCCCCGGGAGAAGCCCCCAGCTCTGCCCGGGCCTCGCTCGTCCCCGCGGCGCCCCCGGCCCAGGGGCTGCGGCCAGGGCAGGGCCGGACCAGGGGGGCTCTGCTTGGGGCCCGGGAAGCTCCTGCTGCCCGGGAACAGCCTCATCCTCATCCTCATCAGCCTCCCCTTTCCCGGGAGCAGCCTCCCCCTTCCCCTTACAGACACTCGGCCCCCACTTCTTGGTCAAACTCACTCGAGCTCCTCAAGTCCCTCCCTCGCACCATCCCACCAGTCACTCGTCTCCCTTTCTTGGCTGCTTTTCAGACGCAGGGTTGAACAGAGCCGGGTTGAACTAAACTCACAGTCCGCGGCGTGGAAAGGGAAGAATTCAAAGTTCAAATAAAGCCAAAAATTAACCTCATCTCCAAAAGAAGCAAAAAATATTTTTAAGGGAGCTGAAAATAGAATGAAAGAGTGAGGAAAGAGACAAAGAATTCAAGCCAGCTCTGCATAAAAAATGTTTTTTTTTTTCTCCAGCTTTTTGTACCTGCTGAAATGATGGTTTCCATGTTGACGTGCTGAATAATGGCATTTGATACCACCCAGGCCAGCAGCGCCTACCGAAGCCTTGATTGAAGGAAGCCTTTAAGCCTCTCTGGCAGTGCATTTTTCTTAGAGATTAAGAAAAAATTAAGAAAAATGCTGCCAGCATGAAAATCTCTCTAAATTAGCGAGGGCCCAGCTAGCTGGAGCTGCAGCGTTCGTGATGACGCTCGCTGCGTTAAGAGGGGAGGAAGGAGACGCTCCGAGCGCCGCGTTCCCCAGCCAGGAGCCGGCGCAGGGCCAGCTCACCCTGCCGAAGGGCAGCACGAGAACGAGCTTCGATGCGCTCCGGTGCCATCAGTAAGTCGGAGGGAATTCGCTCGGTCCCCCGCACCTCCCATGGGGCGGCTGCAGCAGCCGGAATTGCCGAGATTTTCCCTTTTCCCATGGGGAACTTCCTGCTGCCGTAAGAGCCAGGCTGCCCCTTCCAGAACAGAGCCACTGCCCTGCAGAGCTGCCCGGAGCCCCGGGAAGGGAGAAGCCAAGGAAACGCGGGCGTTCACGGATCCCTTCCCCTCCTGTTTCACTCCACGCGCAGCCTGGACAGAACCGCTCGTTCGTGCCCTCAGGAGCAGGGACAGCCCCAGCAGCCTGCGCTGAACTTGCCTTTGATTCCAACCCGTCTTCCCAGTATTTAGCAGGAATGGCTGTAATTCCTGGCTTGCCCTCTGCCAGAGGCTGCCCCTGCACCCTGCAGCGTGGTCAAACTGGACACAAATCAACGCTTCATCTGCCCAAATTCACATCAGTGAGCTGCACATTCTCATTCACCTAACAGGCTCAAGTAACACACTAATAATCTCTTGAGATATCTGGGCTTCCTCTTACCGTTCCTCTAAGGGAGATCTGTCACTTTGCTTCACGCTCTGATCACAGAGGTTTGACTTGGAAAGAAAGGAGGAAAGATCTGGAGCTGCCCTGCTGCAAGGCACGCACCCGCACCGGGCCACGGAAATAACACACACGGGGCTAAAAAACAAACAAACTCTCTTTAATATCACCAAAATGCCGTGTAGAAGCGGTTTCACAGAAACGTCACTTGTATCGTGCAATCGAGGCTGAAGGAAAGAGCCCAGAAGTCGCATTCGCAGACTCAGAAATTCTCCAGCAGGTCCAAGATCCGTTTCTGCTCGCTCTCGCGGAACTCCTGGTTCTTCCCGTCCCCAATGTTCTCTGCATACTCTGCAGCGGGAAAAAGAAAGGTAGAAAAAAAGGGAGGTTTTGAGTAAGATACTAATGAAAGACGGGGAGTTTCTGTTGCAGAGACACCCCTGCAGAATGTCAATGTTTGTGTCCACTGCAAACACCCGAGGGGAAGTTACGTAAGGTGACGGATCTGCCCCTCGGGCTGCCGCTTTGCACGTTAACCACGACTGGCCCCGGCAGCAGCCCCGGGGGCGCGGGGGCTTCCCGAGGAAGGAGCCGCTCCCGTCGCCGCAGCCCCACGGAGCGGGGACCCGGCGCAGCCCCACGGAGCGGGGACCCGGCGCAGCCCCACGGAGCGGGGACGCTCGGCTGCCCCCTCTCCCTCCCCGCGCCACAACCTGCCTGCTCAGACACTGCCCGAAAAGCTAGGAACGAGCAGCAGGCTTTGAGCTGCAGAAGCAAGAACCTGCACAAATCCTAGTAAATCACAAGCCGCTGCCTGGTTCGACAGCCCTTTCCAGCCTCCCCCTTCTCTCATTCTTCCCCTTTTTCCTAAACAAACAGAACAGCTTGTATTCAACATCTGAGCGGTGAGCTGCTGTAGAAAAATCGCTTTAATATTAATACGTTCAGCACCGCTCTGCGCTGCTGAGCTCCGCCGGAGCCGTCGCGACAGGAGCGGGGACGGGAGGCGCTGCCGCGGAGCCCTCGCTGCGGCGCAGGGGGGTCTCCGGACATCCCGGCGGTGCCGACGGCTGCAGCGCACGGGGAGCCGGCCCGGCCCGACGCGCTGCAGGGACAGGAGCTGCCCCAGAACTGCCCTTCCGCGGCTGGTGACAGCGCTCGGGCGGGAGCCGAGTCCCAAGCACCGCTCGGCCCCGCTCCGAGGGGGGCAGCCCTAGAGCCCCCGCGCGCCGCCAGCCTCACCGCGCCACTGGCACCAGCACCGTTCACGGGAGACCAGATGAAGCCTCCCAAATCAGGCTTGAAAGAAAAATATTATCACCCGCTGTGGCTTTATGTGTTTACTTTCTTATTTAAAGTTCCTGCACTTCAGTAAGACAGCAAAATTCAAATGTAAACTCCCTCTCTGCCAACAGTTAAACAGAGCTGACTCATTTCTGTAGCTACACAAAGGGAAAGGACCCAAGATTGGTTTCTGCTTCATTAGCCAAAATACAATGGTTACAGAACAGTCAAAATCAATAGGGAAATATTGAAGCTGGTAATGAATAGGGGAAGCTCCAGGGCCCGCGTGCTCCGAGGCACCACGGGCCGCGTCTCGCAGAGCCCTCAGCCCCTGCCTGCTGCTCCTGCCCCACGGCTCCGCGCGAACCCTCCACGGAGACCCCGGCTTCCCGCTCCCTGCGGAGCCGCGCGGCGGCACCGGGAGCGGCGGCCGGGCCGGCCCTGCGCCCCGCGGAACCCCGGAGCCCACGGGAGCAGGAGCGGGAGGCGCCGCGCGGGTCGCTCCGGCCGGGATGCTAGCACCACGCAGCCCCACGCAGGGACGGGGACCGACCCTGAGAGCTGCCTCCAGACACGGCCTCTCCTGCCCCACAGCCGCTTTCCAGCCCCAGAACATCCTCCCCACCACGGCAAGCGCCACCCAGCTGTTTAGCGCAAAGAACAGAGCAAGCAGCCCGCTGCAGGCAACGCTTCATCTTGAGGGGAGCGGGAACGGCCGCAGCAGCGGTCAGCCTGCGGAAACGCCTTTCACGAGCCCTCCGCTCCTCCCTGCCCACCGCTCCCCTCGCGAGCGCTACCGTAAGAAAACAGCCCTGCTGCCTCGCTTGCATCATAAGTAATTCTTAGCAACCCCAAGGGATCCATCAGCTGTCAGGTTGCCAGAGAAACATGGAGAATATGTAGGCCATAAAAATCAAACTAAAAAGCAAGCACCTAATTAGTATGCAAAAATAGAAAATAAAAACTGAACAAGAGCAAAACACTGAATGAAAAGCAAAAATAAGGCAGCCCTCATCCATCCTGAGAGCAAGTTGAAAACTGGCCTGGAAATGTTTCAGCGGAGGCTCCCGGGACTCGGCACGGTCCCAGGCCCGGCCGCTCGGGTCGGTCCCGCTCCCCATGTGCGCTGTCCGGGCCGCAGCTCGTGCCGCGGTGAGGCCATCCGGGAAGCTCCTCAGAGATCGGCGCGTAACGGAGCTAATGGAGCCAACGGCCGACGGAGCCGCTGCCGCCCGCGGGGAGCACGGCCGCGCCGCGCCATTCCCACCCGCTGGAAGCACCGCTGCCTCCCGCCATCCGGGGCTGTTCCTGCTGGCGGAGGGCAGGCTGCGACAGGAGCCGGCGCTCAGATAAACGTTACTTTAACCCAACGCAAGCATTAAAAATAACAAGCAGTACTTTAAGCCCAGGATTGCGAATCACAACAGCTACATTTTTAAAGCTATAGAGGATACTTTAATGCTATAATCCATAATAATCTGACACTAAGAACAAGACAAATACACCAAGGATACTAATATGGTGCAGATGGTAAAGCACAGGGCCACATGAATAAGAGATGACGCTCCGCTACTCTTCCACCAGCACGCACGTACGCTGCCCCTGCTGTTTACTCCAGCCTTAATGCGAGCAGCGAACCCGAGCGGGGCGGTGGGTGACAGAGCGCGGTGGAGCGGCGTTGGGCCAGAGAAGGGCAGTGCCCAGCTCCGGGGCGAAGCGCCCTGCCCAGGGCTCCTCCTCTGCTGCCCAAGGTGCTCACGATGCCAAGAAGAATGGCACGTGAAGGCTGGCGCTGGAAGTGATAACCAAGCCGCCCCTGCCAGGGGACGAGGCGCACGAGCAGGAACACCCACGAGCAGGAACACCTCAACTCACCCTTCAGGATGTGTCGGACAATCTTAATGGAGCTGCCTCTCATGTTCAGAATCTGATGGACTCTCTGACGAATCTAATCAAGAGACAGGAAAGACAAGTCAGTCATCTTCAACGCTACAAAACCCACCCCAGAGCCCAGCGCGCAGTCCCACTCCACAACCCCCTTCCTTTCCCTTTCCCTGAGGGAAGGGCAGCAGCCCTGGGCAGTCCAGATCCCGGCTCAGCCTTCCCCCCAGCTGCCTCCGGGAAGGTGGGGGCACAGAGCCACCCAAGGGCACTGTCCCCAACGCCACCGTGCCCACACGGCGCAGATGCAGCCTGCGTGGGGTCGGGACAGTCACCTGCTCTGGGCGGTGCCTTTGGAAGGCTGTCTCGGAAAACATCCCCTTCCACTGCTCCCGCAGGAGGGATTTAAAGAGGATGCAGACCCACCACGAGCAGCGTTACCTGAACTCCAGGATGAAAAAGAGCAGCTACCAAAGCCCTCCTAATTGTGAGACCTGACAAAGCTGCATGGACACAAGTGCTATAAAGAGGACGCTTCCCTCTAAAGAGAATTAAGATCCTTCCGTGAGGGAACACGTGCGAGGAGCCCGGTTTGCATCATGGGGGGAAAGCAGGAGATGCTGCTGGCCTCGGAGAGGGCTGTACCTGGGGGACGTTGGCGTTGCAGATCTCTGCCATGATGTAGCAAATCAGCTGCAGCACGAAGAGACCCGCGTCCAGGCGCCGCAGATAGAATTCATCCTCCGTGTCGTCGTCGATGATCTCCCCGCGACGCACCATGTCCTGGAAGGAACGATTTTTGCACTGTACTGACTGTCTCTCCAAACTCTTTTTCTTTAGGAAGGGCAAAATTTTGGTTTTACCCAACTTCAACAAATGCTTTGTTCGCCAAAACATTAACATTGACAAACTTCTCTCCAAAAGAGCACTTCTTTTAATTCATTTATATTCACAAAACATTTAATTCAATTTTGAATGAGTTTTTGCCTTCACTGGTTATGAAGTGTGTCCATCTGCAAATTAAAATTTTAATTTAAACATTCAAATTACATTTTCCAAACTGAGTGATTAAAGACGGTGAATATGAAATATGGATACGCCAATGTATTTATTTATTTATAAGTTTTGTCAAAATGGAACAAACCACCTGCTCTTTTACTGGCCATTTGAGGGTGCTATTAAGCAGTGCAGAATGTGACTCCCGCAGACTCCCAGCTCCATCCATCACAATCCTCGGCCTCTCGTCAGCTGATGAATGAGGAATCAGCACTAGAGCTGCTGCACAGACGCGGTTTTTCCAGCCGCCGTCCTGCTCTTTCGGCAGCCGGAGGGCAGAGCCGCAGCCGGAGGAGCCCGCCGGGCAGCGGCTCCCGCTCCGCTCTGCGCCCGCGCACTGTCCGCCAGAGAGACAGGAGCCCACAAGGGCTCCGGGCGCGCGGAGGAAGGGACCGCTCCATTTGTCTCATCCAAACGGCCCTTTCTCAGCAAACCCAACCTGGCCACAAACTCTGAGCAGTTTCCCCTGAGAAAGGCCCATGAGGACGATCCTGCTGCCCAGTCCCTGGAGAGCAGCCGCCCGGGACAGCCCGTGTCACCGGGACCCGCTGCCCTCGTCCCCAGCCCCCAGTTTTATTTTAATTAAGGAACCAGTTTGCCGGCTCCCGCTCCCTGCTGCAGCTGCCGTGATTTATTGCGCAGCGGGCTGGCAGGTGGGCACCGACCAGAGCAGCAATATTTCCTCATTAGAGCCCGCGGCAGCAAGAGCCGCTACCTGCGACGCGCAACAAGAGCCGCTTCCCCGCATGCACCCGCTCCAGGCGCGCGCAAGGTCACCACTACCAAAGCTCATTCAGACTACCAAATTTTCCTGCTTTTCAAGCCAAGAGCTCTAATCTAATACTAGGTAGATCAACCAGAAGGGAAGTTAACCCCGTACTCTTCTCGCTGAAGAGACTGCAATGGACACTTGTCATACCAAGTCCAGTTAAGACTCCAATGACTTGAAATTAGAGGTATTTACTGCTGTCTCCCAAAGGAGAGACAGAAAAGCGAATCACAGCACGCATGGGCAATCCTTCTGCTCTCCTCCCAGAAACCCAGCCTGCCACTGGAAGAACAAGTTGCATTAGAAAAAACTGTGTCTAGTTATTAATGCCATAGCTGCATGTGCCGCACTGCAAGATGTTTCAGCATCAGATACTTCAGACTGTGACGTTACACATCTACTGCCTGCTACCCTGGCTCTAATGATCACGGGCACAGGAACGACCCGGCAGCTCCTGCGGAGCAGCTCTGGCCACTGCAAATAATTCTAGTTTTTGAAAATAATTGCAGTTTTGTGCAGGGTGACTCTCCGCACCCACCATCCGCATCACTCGGAGTGACTGTGATCACACCTGGGCTCCAAAACTTCGAGCCTGGACTCCAAAAGGGAGGAAGATGTTGACTGAAACATCCTGAAGCCTCATTCCAGAGGGACCTCATTCCGTCCCCCGCAGCGGCGCAGGGGCTACCGTGCCCGGAAGGGCTGAACTCCTGAACAGAAAAGCCTCCACAGGCAACAAGTTTGAGCCACCAGAGCAGAAAACAAACCTTGTTCTGCTCTGTATTCTGATCCAAGCACGATGCTAACGAGCAAATCCAGGAGCCTGTTGTCTTGATTACACAGAGAAGGCAGCAGCTACAACAGCCCTTCTCGGCACAGAAGCGAGATTTTGTGCCAGTAAATTAAACACATATTAGAATTAGACAGGTACTAGAACAGGTATTAGAAGAAAAGTACAATTTTAAGACGCTTTCTTACAGTTTTTTTTAAAACCACAACCATCCTTTAAATGTTAATCTTTCCCCGGTGCGGTACCAGGTAGCCCCCTTCCCACTTTGTCTCTCTCTCAGCGCTGTCAAGCTGCTAACCTCCAAATGAGCACTCAGGTGCCATTTCTAATCTGCCAACAATATGTACTGAGATGCCCCTTGCTGATGGGAGAAGACAGCAATAAGATGGGCTTCTGTGAAGCTAAAATGAGCTTCTCTCACGGTAATGAGGCAGGACTGACAGGCCTCGAGGCATCAAGCGCAGACTCGGAACCTGAAGACACGCTGGATCTGCTGCTCCTGCGCACGGGATCACGCCTGCCTCACAGCTGCTCTAATAGGGCCAGGAAAGGCTCTCCGTATCCTCTCCATTTCGTATCAGTAACCTGGCAGGGCTGGGAGAAGCGGGGCAGAATGGACGGACACTGAGCAGGACCACAGGGAATGCCCACAGAGCCGCGGCTCTACCTGCTCCCGGCAGGACAGCAGCGTCGCCCACGAGATCACAGCTCTCCCGAGCAGGCTCTGACGGCTCCTGCGCCAACGCAGCCGTCCCCACGGCCCTGCCATGCCAGCGCCAGCCCCTCTCCCGCTGTCCGCGCCGGTGTGACGGGGACGCGCACACGGGGCCAGCCGCGCTCAGCAGAGAGCAGCGTCCTCGCACGGAGCCAAGGCCGGGGCCACAGGGACACGCGGCAGAAAGGGGCTGAGCCCTGAGCAGGGCAGCAGCAAGCAGAAAGCGTGGCTGAAATCAGACCGTCACAGCAAGGACTGTCCAGGAGCACAAGAAAAAAGGCTGCAGTCTGCCTTCTGCTCAGACACCTCATTTCAAAGCAAGCTGCAACAACGTCTAAAGCAAACGGGTGAGACCGATAACACTGATGCATAAAAATGCCCCATGCAAGGGGGAATTCCGAGCTTGCCGCAGCTCTGCACGGGGCTGTGACGGCCGAGCGCTGCGGAGAAGATCCCAGGGAGCCGGCCGGGGGCAGAGCCCGCGGTGCGCCAGGCGCTCGGACGGCAGGGGAGGAAAGGCACCGGGCTGTAATTATGCAGCCCCACGAACGCCTAAGCTATCCCACGTTTCCTAGAGCATTACAAATTGCCTTGTTTACACTGAACTTTCAAGATGACACCAGGAATCTGTCCCAGTAATTTATCTCTTCTCCTAGCAGAAAGCGTTTTAGAAGATCCTAAAAAGCACAAATCAGTACTCTGGCAAACCCATGAAGGTTTTGAAAAAATGCCTGGAGTCTCATAAAGTGATATGAAAGAAGGTTACTGTGTCATTTAATCTGCATGTCAGTGCTTGAAAACATATGGATCGGAGCAGAGACTCAGTGTTCTTTTTATGCGTTCTGGCATCTCGGAGCAGTTGGAGCAGGGTTTTCCCAGAAGCCTGATTCCGGCGTGGAGCTCACGCGGCTCCTGTGCACACTGACCACGGGACTGCCGGAGCGCCGGGAGGTCGGGACGGAGCCGTCGGCACGTCGCAGCCCCAGCCGCAGCCGTGGGCGCCCAGGGGACCGGGAGGCTCCGGCGCTGGCACTGGCTGCGCAAGGGGCCGTGTTCCCCTCCGCGCCGCGAGCAGGAACACGCGGGAGCTGGAAGCCGAGCAGGCAGCCTGCATGAGCTCCAGAACTCCGGCGGCTGCTACAGAGCACCAGGAGCCCTGGAGCGGGAGCCACGGAGCGGCAGCCACGGAGCCAGTCCCAGTTTGGAGCGTTCCCAGCGTCGCAGCCTGCTCCGGATAAAGCTCCCAGCACCGACAGCACGAGTGCAGCCACGCCACAACCCCAGTTACAGGCTGCACCCGTTGCATTAACCCCCTCCCACATACACTGTATTAGCTCCTGTCTTCAACTCAACTCCAGGCAATTCAGTCGCTTTACACTGCAATCAAATGCCAGGTTAATACAAATTACTATTTAAGTTACCCAAATCTGTGGACATTGCCTTCATGCTAGGAGTCCCATCCCTTTCTTTCAAGGATAGAATAACTTAACAGTAGCACAATTAGCATGTAATTTGTAAGTCATTATAGTGCAGAGTATCTGGTGAGAATATTTTATTGAATAAACCTGCTGAGCATAATTTTCTCTAAAACTATAAAAACACGAAACCATCTCCTGACTTTTCCTAGCGTCTTTAGAGATCACTAAGGCTGTAGCCACTGCCTATAATTATCTCTCATTTTAGACAGAGTTAAAAGCCAAAGGCTTTTGTACCTTCTACATAAGGGATTAAAGAATTGAGAGGACAAGATATTTTCCTCCTAAGCAAAGGCTTTGATTTTTCCTTGGTTTCATTAACTAAAAAACTTTGAGAAAAATGATAAGATGGCCATGAGGTGTTGGGAATGAGCACTCACATGGGCTGCACCGCAGGGCGTCACGTGGCAAGCAGGGTAATAGCCAGGTCGTCACCTCTGACCACATCAGGACTGAGGCCACAGAGGCAAACAGCGAAATAACGCGAAGATGAAGGAAGTTCCTGCCCAGGCCACCTCCCGCCTCCCTGCCCAGCGCCACAGTTCAGCTTCCCAATGTCCCCTCTCCAGCAGTGCATCCTGCTTACGGAATTCCTCCCTTCCTTTGGTTCCCAGGCATCACCCCCACGTCCTCACTGCGGCAGCCTGGCGGGGTGCACAGCCCGTCCCCAAAGCAAGACGAGTTAGAGAGAGAAGAGGGAGCAGAGGGAGAGAACGGGAGGAGCAGCAGCTCCGCGGCGGCCGCCCTGCTCAGCGCGCGCACGGGACGCGATGTCTCCAGGTCCCCCTGCAGAGCCAGGGAGGTGACACAGACGGGCTGCAGGACGCGCTGCCGCCAGCCCCGAACCTCCCTCCCGGCAGCAGAGCCTGAACGTGAAAAATCTGAGCAGGAATCATTTTCTTTGGATGGGGAAGGAGAGGATCTGTACTGCAGCTCTGGTTTTGGTATTGTGTCCTCTACCGCAAGAGGAAGGTCAAAAGCCCCCAAGTGACAAAGTACAGTTTTTATAGGATCAAGTGCTCATGTCATCCACTTCAATGATTCATGTGCAAAAACTATGAACATTAAAGTGTCCCATAAATCCTGTCAAAGCCGGACGATTTCCTGATCTGAAGGACAGAACCGTGGGTTTTGTCTACTTCTGCATGACAAAGCCACTTGAACCACGGCGCACCTCAGCAAACCCTTCTCTATTGACCATTTTAGGAAGCTGCAGAGCAAGGCAATCAATACTCCAAAAACATTCCAAGCTAGGAAAGGAGCCTCAACATCATATTTCATGCACTCCATGCATGTCCAGCACCCTTATCACCCCTCAGGATGCTGAAAAAGAGGTGATATAGATTTCTGTTTTGCAGGTATCAATCACAGTGACTGAATAACCATTAACACCCACTGAGATGCAGTGACCCTCCAGGCCTCCCTTGCAGGATGCAGAGGGAGGCTCCTCCACCCGGCGGCTGAGGCTTCATTGGCAGGATACCCAGCCAAGGGAGGCAGCTCCGAACTCGTTTCCTCTACCCTGGATCCCCAGAACCTCCTCCCAGACTGCAGGACAGTTTTCCACCCACGTGGAGGCTCCTGCAGCCAAGGAGGGGATGGGCGCTCCGGGGAGCCGAGCTCCAGGTCAGAGCTCGCAGGCAGGTTGTCCCCTCCGAGCAGGGCCAGCCCTGCTGCCCTCAACCGTCTCGAAGGAGGCAGCTCTGGGGCAGCATCCAGACCGGCTGTGCAGGCTGCCGCTGTCCCACGGGTGACAGCCCCGTCGGCGCGGGGAGCAGGGTCCAACCCGCCACCGCCTCCCTGCCAGGGAGCCGGGCGGCTGCAGTGCCCGTCCGTGCGGCCACTGCCCGCCCAGGGGCCTTCCCAAGCGCTGGGCTAAGAACAAGCCATAACGCAACCCGTGGCACGAGACGCTGAAATGGAAGAGGGTTTTAGCTCTGCTGGGAGTCAACAGGGAGAAAAGCGGAGCTGGAGAGAGGGGACGAAGCCACTAGACGCGGATGGCACCTGCCTGGCCCTGTCACTAGAGCACACGCACCACATGCTGCAGTGCCTCTGATCTCACAACTGCTCCGTAGAAGAGGAAAGCATCTGCATCCTCCCTTTACACGTGAGACAAAGCACAGAGTGGCAGCTTGGTGACGTGCTTAATATCACCAGGGGACAGTTAGAGACGATCAGGACCAGAACTGGACAAGGGCTCCAAGTAAAATAAAATAATCCACGTCCTCCACATGCAATGTACAAATCTGCTTCTCGGGGGCAACACGCAGCACTAGTTAATCTATGTGAAATGCTTTAAGATTCCCTGGTGCAATACATGGCGGAAGGGCAAATCCTACTGCTAGCACCAGGAAGAAACTCATTTCCCAGTTCTCTATCCCAGCCGTCCCAGCCAGCAGGGCCTGTCGGCAGGGCCGAGGCAGAGGGCGGGAGGGCAGGAGGCAGCCCCGAGCTCTGGGGCTTTCTGCTCCCACTGCTGCAGGTGGCGCAGGGAGCCCAGTGCAGGGAGGGCTCAGTGGAGTCACCCTGGGGACGTGGGCAGGGAGCCCGGTGCAGGCAGGGCTCAGCAGAGCCGCCCTGGGGACATGAGCCCGGTGCAGGGAGGGCTCAGCAGAGCCGCCCTGGGGACACGACAGCCCCGCGCGTCCCCTCCAGGGGACACAGGGGACACCCGAGGGCTGCGCAGCCCTGCAGGGAGCCGGCTCCTGCCCGACTACAGGAGGTTTCTGCTCAGCTTCGCCTAGGAAATAGATGCTCGAAAAGCCACTGAATTCAAATCAACCCACTTTCTACTTTAATTTATACACTGAATATATACTAATTAAGGGGCTCCAAAATAAGCCTTTTCAGATGTCGATTCCCTTCACTCCCCCTGCATCGTGCTGGCTGTTTGCTACAGGTGTTAACATTTGCAGAATGCTTCAGGACCTTCCTGGATAACAGCTTTACACACATTAGCTCTGCAGACTGTATTTAAGGGCTCTGTATAGCAGCTGCCTTTACACTGCAAGAGTTTAACCAGAAACGTTTGCTCTGACACACGCATCAACGCTGAGGTGTAAAGAACACACCATTCCGTGCTCCAAGAGGATGAGCGGGGAGCGGAGGGAGAGCAGGAAGGCTGCAGGCCATTTGCCCCCAGCCACTGCTCTCTCGGGAAGCTGCAGCTGTCCCAGCGCGTGCAGCGCCGCAGCCCCGCAGCCCCGCTCCGAGCAGGGGAGGCCGCAGGGCCCTCCGCACGGTTGCGATGCCCGGCGCACCGCGCACACTGTGGCGCATCAGTGCGGTTGCCAGGAGCTGTGGGATGGCAGCAGAGCGGGAGCGGGACTGCCCCGTGCCGTCCCGCGGGACGCGAGCGGAGCGGGAGTGGGGCCGCCTCGTGCCGTCCGGGACGTGAGCGGAGCGGGAGCAGGGCCGCCCCGTGCCGTCCCGCGGGATGCAAGCGGAGCGGGAGCGGGGCCGCCTCGTGCCGTCCCACGGGACGCGAGCGGAGCGGGGCCGCCCCGTGCCGTCCCACAGGACACGAGCGGAGCNTCCTGTGGGACACGAGCGGAGCGGGAGCGGGGCCACCCCGTGCCGTCCCGCGGGACGCGAGCGGAGCAGGAGCGGGGCCGCCCCGTGCCATCCCGCGGGACGCGAGCGGAGCGGGAGCAGGGCCGCCCTGTGCCGTCCCACGGGACGCGAGCGGAGAGGGAGCGGGGCCACCCTGTCCCGCGGGACGTGAGCAGAGCGGGAGGCCTCCGGCAGGCAGCAGGGTCCGGAGCGCAGCGCAGGGGCCCTCGCACATTATCCCGAATGGTGTCGGTGCGTTCCACACGCTCCCCGTCTGCCAAGCCGCGTCACACCTCAGCCAAGTGAAGTGCAGGCAAATGGTAGCACAGATCTGGGCCCTCCTAGGGAAATTCCCTCTAACAAATGGCCCAGGAGCACTCGCTGTAAAGCAATTCTCAGCCCATTTCATCTGAGATAACCAGAAGTTGGAGTGGGGCAACAGCAACTAAGAGATAGCAGCCGCCCAGGTATGAGGGCGTTTTCAGAAGAACCATCTGGCTGTGCCAGGAGCTCTGTGCGGGTGACACCCGGTGTCACTCCCCCGTTGAGATTATATTCCCCGATGTGCAAGCAGCTGCGCAGAACGCAGCCAAGGCAAAGAAACCAAACGGAATCCTTCAGTCCCTGCAGGAGAGTTCAGAACTGAAAGGAGGAGGAGGCATCACACACATGAGCTAGCACCATACGTAGGCCCCAGTAATACATACGTGCTTCTCTCCTTCAATCTTCTTATCAGCTGCCTGCATTGCATCCAGGTACTTAAAATACAGTTCCATCAGCCGATCAACCTGCAAGGCAGAGAGAGACCTGAGCACGATAAGCGAACAACGCAGTCATCTCTAATCCTTCGCGCTACGTGGTTTTCCTCCCAGCTGCAGCCTCCGCAGAACAACCCGCAATTCCATCCCTCCCAGAACAGGGGCATTACCGGAGCCGGGACAAGTGCTGGGCAGAGCAGACTCCGAGCCCACGGGCCTGAGCTGGCAGCCTGGAGCAGAGCACGGGTCTAGCGGCTCCAGACACGCGGCCATCGCCTGCTCGCGCCCCTGCTCTACGGTTCTCCAGTTCTTCTCTTTTCTTAAATAGATCTTTCTGCCTATGGTGTATGGGACCACATTTCTCCTAAATGCATCGGGTACATTATGGCTCTCCTGAGCTCCACAGTATGGAACGAAGCAACTGAAAACCTTTCTAGTATTGGAAAATTTTCTGCAATTGAACACCTTTAAAAATACACCAGAGGAACTGCTACTATCTTAGCAGTAGAATTTACAAATCCCCACGGGAATTACTGGCTTTTAAGAACTGCTTCTTACTGTCTTGCAGTAGCCTGATCTATCAACCACCATGTAAACATTTTGGGAAGGATTTCCCAAACAGCACTAACGTGCCGCAGTCCAGGGGAGCAGTGAGTGCATACTAAAGAGGTAAGAGAGCTTCGCGAGCAGGAAACGGCCGCCTCTCCGCGCTCCCCTGGCTGCACAGAGCCAGCACAAGGTAATTCCGTGGGGTGTTCCATGCTCGGGATTCAAGACACACGCACCCAGGACTGGGGATCACTACTGCCATGTGCAAGAGCACAAGGTACACAAGCACCTCTGACCCAGCAGGTCAAGCACCGAACGCATTCCCAGTTCCCCTGCTTCCTGATAACAACATGAATGAGAAGGTCGTGTGTCGTGCAGGTCTTTACAGGCAGATGTAGGAGCTGTTTTCAGTCCTTTAGGAAGCGCACGTAGGCATCCTGCTGTCACCGAGCACCCTCGCAGCCCGCTGGCCCGCGAGCACAGCATTCGGCACGCTCACCTTCTCGCTGTCATTCTCCGTGAATTTATTCAGCAGCCGTGTCCTTTGCTGCCCTCTCAGGTTTCGCAGAAGGGAGGCCAGGATGGAACAGACGTGTTCTGCAGGTACATAATAAAAATTGCATGCTGAGATCAGAAATAGGGGCTTATTTTCTTTGTAACATGCCAATAAATTCACTACTAACACTGCAGTATGGAGCTGCTTGTAAGCAGCACCCTGGTCGCTGCCGCCGCGGCGGGAGAGGAGGGCGCTCGCAGCGAGCTGGCTCCACGGAGCACAGGCAGCTCCTCTCCAGCACAGCCCGGCTGAAAGGGTCTCCTCTGCATTCAGCTGTAATACACTTGCTGAACGCTGATGCTGCTTGGGAATATGCCCAGTTTATCAACAGCAGCCCTGGGAAAAGCAGCTTAAATAAAGCACGAACTGCTCGAGCGCAGCTGCCAGGCCCGCGTACCTGCCGAGCAGCTCGTCTCCCTCCCTGGTGCTCGCCGGCACAGTTGAAGGCACCACATGTTGTTTCCACCTTGGAGCTAGAGGAACCCTGGCCCCAGACCCAGACTGTCGCTCAAACGACCCTTGGGCTACCAAGCGGGGAGCAGCTATTAACACAGAAAAGCCTGAGAAAGGAATAAGTGCCAACATGCAGCTCCTGCAGAGACTTAATCGGCATTAGCTAGACAAAAATCCTCCAACAAAGCAGTCCTATTTACAGAAAGTCTGGTGAATTGAATATGAACATGCCACAACAAACAGGAAACGCTCAAACTGCCCTGCCGGCTTCCAGATTCCACCCGTGGGCACAATCTGCAGCACAGGCCCTGGAGCCAAGGAAAGGGTCGGCTTTGGGAGCACGCGCACGAGGTAACATCTGTGTTTACATCTGTGTCCAACCAAAATTTCCACCTGCAGAGCAGCCCCGCGTGCCGATCCCCTACCCTATCCCTACCCCTACGCCCGTCTGCTTGCCCTGGGTGGCAGCACGGAGCTCCACGGAGCCTCTTCCTCGCGCACGCACGTGTCCGCAGCCGAGGGCGGCAAAGGCTGCACCTGAAGGGCCACACGGCACCGCTTCTTGGAGAGGCTGCTCCCGAGGAAACAGCACAGCAGAATCTCTCCCGGCTGCTCTGAACAAAATCCGGTCCCTCTCTCAGCAAAGGCCGGTCCCCGCAGAGCGGCAAACGCGTTCAAGGAGTTCAGGAAAAGGAGCGTTTCAGAACTGGGGACTGAGCTCTTGGCTTCAGAAGAGCAGGAAGCAGAGCGCTGTTCTGAAGCTCTGCACTTAGAGGATGTATTACGTTTCTTTCAACACTAGTATCTGGCTTTACCAGACTTCAGTGAAGTACAAAAAGCGCTTCTGTGCCCTTGCTCCTTCAGAAGGATTCACCATTTTTTTGCGCAATTCTTATAAAACGCAGGTATAAAACCATAGGGGTTTTGCAACACGTTTCCAGCCAGGCTCCCAACCTGCAGCTGTCACGAGCTCCGGCTCTTTGCATTTTGCTGGTGAACGATGTTGGAGGGACACAGCCCAGCCGGGCGCTGGTTCACGTCTGGAACGAGGCGGAGGTCACAGCAGGGACCCGGGGGACGGAGCGTCTTGTCCTCCTCTGCGGAAAGGGACTATTGCGGGACACGCACCGCGCTCATTTGCACTCCTTACATCACCCGCACAGGGCTCCGGATACGCAGAGATGTAAATCATTTGCAAAACAGAAGCCAACATCAGAAACGAGGCAGGGTATCAAAGAGAACATGGTTTTAACACAGGGAAATAAAACGGAGCACAAAGGCACAGAGCAAGTGACAGAGGCACCGGTTTCTCTCCCTGCCAAATCACTGCACAGGTATTGCTGCCTGCCTGCAAGCCCGCATTAAGCGCAGACCTCGTGTTTCAGGTATTTCAATATATTCAAAACTGTAACTGCTCCTAGACGTCTTCCCTTTAATCTTGTCGATTAAGACTGATGAAAAATAGTGGCTATAAAAATTTCCTCACCTAAAGTGGGAGCAGGGAGGAAGGGTGTCAAGGTTTGTTATTTTCAGAGAGAAAAATACGACACAGCAAGGGATCATCATGTTACTGCTGTCAAAGCGCTTTAACGGGCGCTTCCGGAGCGCCGCGGGGCCGGAGCCGCCAGCAGCCCCGGTGCGGCCGGGCACAGACCCGGCGGCCGCGCGCCCGGGAGGTGCCACCCCTGCGGGTCCGGGTCCCACTGCTGCCCCCGCAGCGGCCGCCCGCCCCACGGATCACCCGCACGCCGGGCCGGGGCGGCGAGCGGGAGGATACGGCCACGCACGCACCATTTCATTAGCTACTTATAAATGTGGCTTCCTTAGAAACAGATTTCTGCCTGAGGTGGTGTCAATTTTTCATGTTCCAAGGAGATTGGGAAAGCTGCTGGCAGGAAGAGCAGAGGAGATAACAGGTTTATCTGGTGGCCGGCACCATTCAGCTGCTCTGTCATTTCGACAGGCTAACATGGAGGTGAAGGATGGCTCTGGGTCTGTCGGTGCGGGCTCCTGCTGCAGAGGAACCGTTATTCCACAAGAACCACATCAAATTAGATGTCTACATTAAAAACAGAAAGCTGCAAAAGCCTCCAAAGTCCTTGCAAGATCCTATTTCCTTAAGGTGAAAAGGCATGAAAAATGGATGGGCTTCATTTTTCAGATTTATCCTAAGAGAGGTTCCCCCGTGCTGGAGGATATGAGCAGCTCCGGCCCGGGCTGGGGTGCACGTGCTCGGGCTGCAGGAACACGGAGGCGGGAGCCGGTCCTGCGGGGCCATCCCGTCCGCACGGCCATCCCATCCCATCCCATCCCATCCCATCCCATCCCATCCCATCCGCGCAGGCTCCGCAGGGCTGTCCCGTCCCGTCGGCGCGGGCTCCGTGGGCTCTTTGCCCCCTTCCTCCTCAGGGCGTTCGCAGCCCTCTGAGTCCGGCACCCTGAGTGGGGGCTCTGGCGCTTCAATCCCCTCTCAGGGGATTGCTGCCTCTCAGGGGTCCAGGGGAGTGGGACCACGAGCTGGGACGCACCCAGAGCTGCTCACAACAACAGAACGGCTGCTGTGGGGCTTTCTTAGCCCAGAAAGGAACACTGAGCCCATCAGCACCAGCCTCTTCTGCACCACAGACCCACTGCACAGATCAAGTGCCCTGCACCAAGACTGGGGCTGCTGGATAACTGCTCATCTCCCTTCTCAAGCAGCACCTTGCGAGCAGTTACCCTTTGAATTATATTTCAGCCCTAACAGCTGCTCTAATAGCTGGTTCTACTTATTGCTTAAAATTTGCATTTTATTTCCTGGTTGATTTTCTTTGGTTTCAGCTCCCAGTCAACTGGCGGCTTCTGCCTCTGTTCGCTAGATTAAAGGGCTCTCCAACACCAGGCATCTGTTCCCTGCAAGGATATTCACACAAGTCGTTCAAGTTCGGTATTAATCACTTCTCTGACACAAAGGAAAGCGAGTGCCGCAAGTTACACACTGCCACTCCAGAGCAACCGCTCTCCATACTCCCTGGATTTCACCCCCGTCTTTTCCCCAAACGCTGTTTGGGGAGAAGTGCTGACACTGTATTTCCGGAGCAGTGTTCTCACCAACAGAGCATAACTTTGTTATTTTTTCAATGTTCCTTCACAAGGAAGCACATTTTAGCCGTCACTTTTGCTTTGGTGCTCACAGGCAAACGGTTATCTACATTTTTCAATAAAAGTCCTCAAAACTACTGAGAAAGGCCCAAAAAAGTATGCACCTTCAGAACACTTGAGGTCCTTCTTCATGCACATCCCTTCAGGAAACCCAGAATGCGAAACAGCCTGGCCCAACTGTTTGAGAAATATTTTCCAGAAATGCTTCTGAACTAAACCTTCTCCGTGGAAGATGCTCTGGGTCCCTAGCCCCACTCCAGGCGCCAGCACGCGGCAAGGCAGCTCAGGGATGTGCAGGGCAAGGCCGGGAACACGATGGTGTTCCCAGACGAACGGTGACGTGGGAGCAGCGCGAAGATGCGGGAGCAGCGCGGAGCCTCCACCACCACCGGGCTCGAGCGCCTCCGGAACGCGCTGGGTCTCTTTCTGGTCTTGGCTTGGGTGTGCGCAGGAGCCCAATGGTAAAAGCCGGTTCCAGTTAGGAGCGGGGAAGCGCGAGGAACGAAGCCGCTTTCAGGAGCTTCCCCCTTCGCGGGCGCACACAGCCCGATCGGGGGCTCCCGAAGGCGCAGGGAGTCCGGCTGGCTCCCGCGGGCGACGCTGCGGCTGCACCCTGGGCATCCCCGAGCACCCCCACTGCGAGTCCACAGCGCCCTGGCACCCCCCGGCACCCTCGCTGCGGCCCTGCGAGCCCACGGAGGGCTCCGGGCCACGGGAAGCCTGAGGAAGCCGCCAGCTCCTGCAGAAAGGGGAAGCCGGCCCGAGGCGCCGGGCCCTCCCGCCGGGAGCAACACGGAATCCCTGCCAAGCACCGAGAAAACATCTGTGCCGTTCACCTAGCAGCGCCGGACAACTTTAACTGAAATAAATGTAACTCTGTCCTCGGCCTCATGACTCATTCAAATAACAGACGCCTGTTGCATTCTGGAAGGTTGATGGTAAAAATAACAAATTGACATAATCAAGGTCTGGTTAAAGGGACTGATGCCTCCCCCGTATTCACTCCAGCCCACGATGACAAACACTCTGCGCTGGCTAACGGGAGCTCGGGTAGCAGACGGTCACCCTGCTCCAGCCCGGCCGGGCCCAGGGCACCGGGTGACGCAGCAGGTCCCGCGTGGTCCTCGCTGCGTTTCAATGGAGCAGGGGCACATATAGAATAGCAGAGCTGTTCCCTGGAAAAGGAAACGTAGAGCTGCATGTCTCCAGAGGGTTCTCTTTGAGAGCGTGGCCCGGCAAAAAAAAACTAAATAGAAAAAAAAAAAAAAAAAAGGCACACAAAGTGAGAGAAATTCTCATTGGGAAATTGGCTGAGCTAGTTGTAAGGTCATCAAATTAAATCTTAAGTAAAACTGACATCCAAGACAAGAGGAGGCATTTAAATTAAGATGAATTGAACAAACATGCTTTTTATAGTTCACTGCAAGGGAGCAAACCCAGAGTCCAAACCTTGCTGGAGCGGGCGGGAATGCCGGGATGTCCCCCATCCCGCACGCCCCAGCGCGGATGCCCATTCCCTGCCCACTCATGTTCTGGTCCGGGGCTCACGGACGCAGGCGGCGGCCCAGGCCCCGCTCCGCAGCTCACGCTCCTGCCCCAGTTTTCCTGACTCCAGCAGCCTTCCCGTCCCACTGCCTTCTCGTCCCGCCGCCAGCTGAGGTTTCACCACCCCCTCAGCATGTCCTTGGGGCAGTTTAGCCCACGCAGAGCGACACAATGCGGCTGGGGCCACGATCCGTCCCCACCCGAGCGGCAGCAGCGCCCGCCCAGCCCTGCCGCCCTCGGTAATGAAGTTCCCACCCGCCCGGCGCTGCTGCTCCGGGGCCAGCGCGTTCCCAGCCCTGCAGCAGCAGCAGAGAGCACCCGCTGGATCCATCACTTCCCCTGCTGCCCCTTTCAGGGGGACACAAACAGCCCCTGCTCCGCAGCCTTCCACACACGGCTCCGGAGTGGGAGGATTCCGCGGTCTGGGAGAGCATCTGCCCGTGGCCCAGGGCTCCGTGTGGCTCTGCCAGGGGCAGCCCCTCTCTCCGTTTTCACTTTTGAGAGCATCGAGGCATCTGATCCCAACTCCCTTGCTGATACTAGTTCCTCGCACCGGGGTCTAGAGGCCTGTCCTGGCTCTTCCCTTGCTGCTCAGCCCCGTTTAGCTCCACGGTTACAGCTGGAGACTAGGCAAGGCCGAGACCCGCTCGTTCCTCTTCCAGCTTTTGACAATATCCATCCTTTACAGTAATGAGCTGGCACAAAGTCTCAGACAACGCTGGCAGTATTTAAAATTTCTTCCAACGGTAGTCAATTATTAACAAAATGGGAAAAAAGGCAACATCATCAGAGACAGGAGGGGCCCAAGGCAAGATGTGGCTCAGCTTAGAGGTCTTGCAGCAATTCTGCACAGGAGGTCTCTGTGACAGCAGAGTTTTCCAGAGGAGAGGGGGGGAAATAAAGAAGTAGGAAAGAGGAACTTCAAATGTGTGCAGTTTATTTCTGCAACGCCTGATGTTCATCGAGTCACACTTCAGTGCTCAGTGCCACGAAAACATTGCTTTGGAGATGACATTCGTAGTTGCCTCATTACTCTTTTCAAAAGAGCTCTGCATCACAGAGGCAGAGCCTCAAACAACAGAGCGAGAGGGAGTAAAATAACTTATTAACAGAGCAGGCAGCGGAATCACCAGGAACTGCTGACACCAAAGCCGAGGGCAGCCGCATCCCCACAGCTCGCGCCGGGGACGGCCCATCCGCCCCTTCCCGTCCATCCCGGAGGGGAGCCGCACGCAGACCCACCTTCGTGCTCTTTTTCAGTTGTTCCGACTTTCTTTATCTTTTTGGGTGATTTCATGAAGAGCGGAAAGATGGTCCTCAGGCCAAGAATGTCCACAAATTTGTGGCAGTTGTCTGTGCCCTCAGGGCCGATCATGGCATGGTCCAGAACCTTCAGGGCACTGCTACGAGAAATCTTCTTCTCTCTGTAAAAAGAAAGTCCCAGTTAAACATCTCAGGAACATGAGAAGCTTGGATTAAAGCCAGTCGTGAACTACTACTTCAATAAGATAGCACAGAGAGGGAAAATTAATGTGACAAAGTACGAAGAGGCTGAGTACAGCTCTAAAACAAAGCCAAAAAGCACCAGCGAACACTTTCATTTCCAAACTGTGGTGGAAGACAAAGTATTCTCTTAGCTAAATCCCACCTACATCTTCAGCACCGTATAAACGGCAGCACGAGGCAGGCAGAGACACCGGGTTGAGTACACGAGATAAACATTGTCCCACCTGAACCATCCGGATTTACAATTAGCAGTAACGTGTTACACAACGGTAAAACACACAACAGCAGTGGATGTGTGAATACACAAACACGTGGCTACTCCCCCCAAACTGTGTGCTTATTGGAAAAGTTTGCACAGAATTATTTCTGTAACATAATAACAGACTTTAACTGAGCCATCCTTGCTATCTTGAAGCACCCCTGACACCGGGTTATAAAGAGATTCCTTTTGCCAAGGAAGAAAATTTGACTAACTCTAAAACGACACCACTTTTGGGTGGAAATCTGGCTTCCGACATGGAGGGTGGTGTGATCAGCTTGGTTGCTCAGGGCTGAATTGCGGCTTGTTGTTACATGCCAGGACCCCCCGAGCTTCCCGGCACCCTGGCCGCAGAGCTGGGAGGGCATCGGCCCCGCAGAGCTGGGAGGGCATCGCCCCGAGCCCCGGCCGCGCTGCGGACGGCACCAGCCCGCCCGGCCGCAGAGCCGCTCTGCCCGCCGCAGCCGGACGCTCTGCGAGCACCAAGTGCAGCTAAAAGCACCGGGCTCAGCTCCGTGCTAGCGAGTCCTACCTAGTAGCTACACAGGGGAGAACAAAATTATTAGGTAGTATAAAAAGTTTGATACCCTCCCCCACAACATACCCCACCTCTCCTACACAGGGAGCTGGAAATAAAGCGCTCCTCTGCCTAGGCAATATAAGAAATGTTTTCAGGGGCAGTAATTGCATATTGATCAGCAGTTAAGGAAGGCTGCAGAGAGCTGAACTCTGGAATATTCATTGGGTTTAAGTTCAGGCTTTCAGAGATCAATAGCTGTTTGACTGGACCGTCTGGAGTTGATTCTACTTGAAATATTTATTCTGCTGAAGGGCAAGCAGTTTGTCTTAGTCTCATCTGCGTTTCCTGGAGTCACCAGCAACTTTTAGCCGAGCACTAATGTGAAGCAGGTGGACGTGCGTGTCGCCAAGGGGAGTGACCTCTGGAGCTCTCATTCCAGAACCGCTGCCCTTCTCCTGTCAGCAGCCTGGAGCCTGGGACGCTCTCCTTGCACTTCCAGGGCTTTACGAGTTGGTACTGGCACTACCCGGGCTTTGCAGGGCAGCGCAGCACCATCTCCCACTTCCCAAAGCACTAGCGAAAGCAAAGCACTAGATTTGCCGGACAAGCGCTATAGGAAACGGTTCTGTTTAATTAACCAGAAGATTCAGGACACAGAAACATTCCAAGTTTCTGCAGGGTGATTAGGAAGAGCAGGACTAGAAAACATAAAAGGATTTTAATGATCATGAAAAATACACCTTGCAATAGCTACAGCCGGGCCCCGGGGAGCAGCGCAGCGCTGCCCGCCCCACTCGGGCTTTGCAGCGCAGGCAGCGAACGCTCCTGGGAGGTGAGGACGAGGCGGCGGCGGCGGCAGACGGGGTCACGGCGCCCGCGGTGCAGACCCGGGCAGGCCTGGCACCGGCTACGTGCGGGCCCACGCACCTGCGCCGCTGCCCGAGGGCTGCGGCACCTCCCGGGCCCCGCGGCCGCGTCTGCCCCGCTCCGCTCCACGCGCTTACAGCAGCCGCAATAGCCTGTGCTCAATGCGTGCACGGAAACTGCCATGAAAATTCCTTTTCTCTCTCTTTTGGCTTTTTAAGGTAAACTGCATTGAGGTTGCTAAGGCCAGGTGGAGAGACTGCAGAGTAAAAAGTGCTTCCTGACCTAAAAAAATAAAATCAAGTCAAATTGTGGCTGAAGGGAGAGTTTAATTCCATGTGGCATTTATAAACCTTCTGCTGGTAGCGGCTACCTTATCGATAACACATTTTATTTCTGATAGAGATACTGCACAGCACGACCTCCCGCTGCGCGCTGGGCGCATCCCGCGCTCAGCGACTCCGGCACGTGCCCACCCGCGGCCCCGCGCTCCACCCTCGGTGCCCTGCTCTCCTGCAGCCCCCGTTCACCTCTCGAGCGGCCCCTGCACCCAGCGCCCTGCCCGCCCGCAGCGGGTCCCCCCACGGGACTGGGCCCCGTCCTCCTTCTGCCTCCCCAGACAGCAGCAGGGGCTCCCACGAGACAACAGCTCCTTCTGCTGATGGCTGCAAGCTTAAATCTCAGCATAAAGGGAGCCAGTCTCATTTTCCTTGCTTTATTGCCCAGAGGAATCTCTTGAGCATCTGGTAAATGTTCAGCTGAAAGGTGCTACTATTCTCTCACGTTCAGTGCACACAACCGCTGCCAAAGCCCCAGGCCGAAGGGGAGCTCCCTGCAGCCCGTCCCCAGGCCGGTAACGCGGGCTCAGGCCCGGGATCCCCGCTCTCACGCGGCTCCTCTATCCCACATCACACTCCTGGTGAACCTCCAGCTGCGCTTACTCGTCCTCTCACCTCTACGGACTGCACGGCAGGGATTAACCCCCTTCAAAATAAATAAAACCGCACAGATCTGTGCCTAGTCCCCAGGGGACGCAGCCCTCTCCTGCCCAGGGACGCAGGGGTCAGTCACTATCGAGCAACGAGTGTTTGCCACTGCGATGCCAAGAAGGTGCCACAGCGGCGTGACCGCCCCGTGCAGTTCTGGGGATGGAGCTGCCCGGCTGGAGCCCTGGTTACAGCACAGACCAAAGCGGCAGCGTCCGAGAAGCCTGAGCAACTGTGAGAGCTTCCAAAGCCGCAGCAGAGGTGCCAAGGCCAGGGAATGGCCAGTTAACACCTTGTTACTGAAACAGCAACCGCCCGCAGTGCCAGCATGAGGACCGGCTGCGCTGGTACCACGCCGCACCTCCAGCCGCCTGCCCCGCAGCCCGCAGGGTTGGCAGCCGCCTGCGCACGCCGTCCTGCCCCGTCACCCCTCACCGCGGGCACCGCATCCACACCAACGCACAGGGCAGCAGCCTGCGCACGCCGTCCTGCCCCGTCACCCCTCACCGCGGGCACCGCATCCACACCAACGCACAGGGCAGCAGCCTGCGCACGCCGTCCTGCCCCGTCACCCCTCACCGCGGGCACCGCATCCACACCAACGCACAGGGCAGCAGCCTGCGCACGCCGTCCTGCCCCGTCACCCCTCACCGCGGGCACCGCATCCAGCGGCGCTGCCCGTGCGTGGCCGCACTGGGACCGGTTGGTGCGGAGCCCCCATGGCAGCAGCGAGACGGAGCTTCGAGTTCCTCCTCCCAACGCAGTTGCCTTCTTGCAGCGTCTTACTGCTCCTGGGCACCTCACGCCATCGTTTTACCTTAATCATCCCAAATGGATGATCTGCGGAGTGTTTAGCTCTAGCATCCTTCTCTTACTACTTAAATTAACTTAATTAACTGCCAAAGCATCAAACACTTGGAGCCTGAAAAGTTAGTTTCTAAGAGATGCCATGAGAAATTAGTGATAAGCAGCACAATCTTGCAGTTCTGAGGATCTGAGTTAGCTACTTCAACAACACAGACGGGCATGTCTGTGTAATCCCTACTGGGAGCAAATTTATAGCACTGATAAGGAGATATAAATATCCATCTATTGAAAGAAAAACTTGCGGGCAGGAAACAACATTGTGACCGACTCAGCCAAAGTTTTAAGTATGAAAATAGCTTTAAGCATACACAGAGTTTCATTGCTTTCAACAATTTAAAATTCCATGCACTATTATGTGGGTCAGGATCCTGAAATCTCAACCATTTGGCAACTCAGAGAAAGAGGACGATGATTCAGCAGCAAAGGCTGAGCACTCCCCAGCGCAGCCGAGGCCGGAGCCGCCGGGAGCGGGGGGTTCTCCCTGTGCCGGCCTGGCACCCCGGCGCGCGCTGCGCCACAACCAGGGCCAGAAAGGAAACGGGGCTGGGGCCAGCCTGGCAGCCCAGACTATCTGCTCAGCCGGCGGGTAAGAGCTTTCCTACTGACCTGAACTAGATTAGAAGACAAAAATATATGTATAAAAACTGTCAGCAGAGTCCCTGCTTATCAGACAAGAGTAGTGACAAAAACTTCCAAAAAGTATTCCATAGACACCAGAGAATAAATTCGGTTCCTAAGCCCCAAAGCCTGAGGTCGTAGAAAACTCTTCAGTTAGACACAACGGCAGCCAGAACACAGCCACATTCCCCTCAAAGCAGCTCATGGCAGTGGGTGAACCCTGGGCCTGCCCGGTGCTCCCAGGGCTGATCCCGACACAATCCCGCGTTCCCAGCTGCGGCTCTGCGCGGAGCCCGGGCAGCAGCACCGACGCTGCTGGCAGCCTAACCCTGCTCCATCCCTTAGAAGCCCTCCGTGACCTACGGAGAGAGACAAGGAGGGGAAAAGACCCCCCAAGTGTCCGGGCAGAAATCCTCCTCTTGTCATGATCTTCCAGCTGAGGCCCTGGTACCGAGGCTGGTAAAGAGCGGAGTCCAAAAGGCACAGGAGCTGTTTGACATGGAAGCGCTGAGTGCCACCCACCCGCAGCAGAGCGCCGAGCAGCTCGTTCTGCGAGGCTGGCTTAGCGCGAGCGGCAGAGGGAGGCTTCCCTCTCCCCCAGTTTGGGAGACTTTCTTTAACTATCCTCACGGAAGCGCGGTGTTCCTCTCAATGACCTCCGTCTGGGTACTCGTTCGGTTCCCTGCTGCTGCGCGCTGCCCAGCCACGCGCTGCAGGAATGCAGCATCCCGCCGGCGCTCAGGAGCCGCGCGCCGCAGGTGCTCGGGGCAGCGGGAAGGTCAGGACCGGGCGCCGCAGGCACTCGGGGCAGCGGGAGGGCGAGTGCAGCCCTGCTGCGTGCGACGCGGTTCAGCGCGGGGCCGGCAGGTGAGGAGGTGGCAGAGGGACTCAGA
>VWPW01012326.1:0-35769 GCA_013389825.1 Crypturellus undulatus | reverse complement strand
TTTTTGAGGAAAGGCCCCATAATTTGGGCAAAGAGACTACAAGGAAGTTGGAGATATATCTCCCCAGTTAATTGGTGTTTTAGATGGGGAGATACACATAGACATAATTATACCAAGGCAGGATGGAATTGCACTAATGAGGCTACATGTAGTATCACACAATCCCAGCGTGAAAATGAGAGCCTGCCTTCTCTTATTAGACAAGATCTTAAAGTACAACATATTTGTAAAAATGAAATCCAAGGATGCGATAAATTCAGCATTCCAGTGCCTGGTTACAGTGTGTTGGTCCTTGGAGATGGGCTATGGACCACACAACTATCATATACTAATATAAGTATCCCAGTAACTTTGGGATTGCTTACGTTATGCCCAACTTGGAAAAGAACACCTATTAAACCCCAGGAAAGATCTGGGGAAAGATCAAAAGAGCCCCAGAGAATGAAGATGATGATTGGTAGGGGCCAAATCAGCCCCTGATTAGCTGGGGTCTACAAAGCCTTTTAATGCCTGGGATGATGGCTTTGGAAAATAGACTTTTGCTTAAAAACCTTGTGTGCCAGGTAGGAACTTTAGCAAAGGCAACAGAAAAAGAGTTTTCACAGCTTAACAAGCAGATCCAGGTGAATACAAGGATGACACTTCAGAACCGCCTCACCCTGGACCTTTTACTAGCTAAAGAACATGGAGTTTGTCCGTATCTGAAGTTAGATTTAGATCACTGTTGCATTCATATTCCTAATGTCACTGAGGACCTTAATAAGCAAATCGATCAAATTCAAAAGGTGGCCCGACATGCCCAAGACCTTAGAAAGGATGCGGAAATCACATGGTTAAATAAATTTTTAGGGGAAATAGGAGAGATTTCTCTCAATGGGTGGTTGTCATCTTTGCTACAAACCATTTTGATTTTAATAATTCTCATAATTATAACTTGTGTAATAATCCAGTGTTGTCCATCAATCGTGGGACACTGTTCCCGACGATGTTGCAGGACAAGCCGAAGATGTTACTGGAACTATGCAGTTTAAATGAAGTACAAGTGAGACTCCCAAAGAGACCTTACTTTGGAAGTCTCAAAGGGAGGAATCAACTGTTATGAGAAACCCCAGAAGAGAATGTGCCCAAGGACATGATTTTGGCTGTTGTCACTGGAAGGTACAGACAAAACAGCAGATGTCCCTGGGATATTATGAGAGAATATGAACAAGAACAGCAAAGACCAGTTAAGGATGAAGATAAGGACCACTGTATCTTCAAAGGACTGTCTGGAACTGGGCAGTAAAATCTACACAAGGCCTCTGAGACAAAATAGGGCCATATACGGAAATGAGTTCTGGGATGACATCAAGTGGACACAGCGAGATGACCACCAAGGGGTCTCAAAAGACCACTGGAGACCACCAAAGGGACAGAGGGTGCATGCACAGGAGGGTGGGGTATATTATAATTAGTTCTAGGAAATAGAATGAATATGTATAATCACTCCTAGAGCTTAATGCATATGTAGATAATAGAGAAATAAAAGCTTTAGCTAGTGCACCTTAGGGTGTGCATGATAGGTGGAGCTATCCTCCATGCACCCAGCGCTGCAATAAAGTGAATGCCTGCCTGCTTCTTAATACTACATTGTTGTTAAGAGGTTCATTCCCTGTTTTTGGTGACAAAGAGAAGTGAGATGTCCATGAAAGGGACACGGAGACGTGGGGGGGCGCTTACAGGGCAATTCCCAAAGGGTAAAGGCAGTCACTGCTCACTCACATGCTGCAGCTCTCAGCATCACGTCCCTGGTGTGTGACCATATGGTGGTGGAGGGAGTATGGGAGGTGGGGGAAAATGAGAGGCCAGGAGGTTAAAAACAAATTGGAACTCCAGCAACTCAATAAGCCTTGCTAAAAAAGGAGGTGTGACACAGCTCTTTCCGAGAAGTAGTGGGTGGCTCTTAGAAGAGCCTTTGGGTTCTCGAGTCGTTGGGTGAGCAGAGACAAGAGGCGCTTTAGCCGCCGAAGCCGTAGAGGGTGCGGCCCTGGCGCTTGAGCGCGTACACCACGTCCATGGCCGTGACCGTCTTGCGCTTGGCGTGCTCCGTGTAGGTGACGGCGTCGCGGATCACGTTCTCCAGGAAGACCTTGAGCACGCCGCGCGTCTCCTCGTAGATGAGCCCCGAGATGCGCTTCACGCCGCCGCGCCGCGCCAGCCGCCGGATGGCCGGCTTGGTGATGCCCTGGATGTTGTCGCGCAGCACCTTGCGGTGGCGCTTGGCGCCGCCCTTGCCGAGCCCCTTGCCGCCCTTGCCCCTGCCAGACATCTCGCTACTGACCGCTCCTGCCGAGCTCTGAGCGGCTGCCGGCCGCGCCGCGGCCTTTATAGCCGCGGGTCCGACCTGATTGAGAGCAGGGGCGGCCCCTGCGGCCGGAAGGCGGGTCCTGGCCCCTCGCCCCTCCTCCACCGCCGCCCAGCCGGGGAAGCGGGGCGGGGGGAGAGGTTCGCTCTTCGCCTCCGTGCGCCGCCTCCCCCGCGCTCGTCTCGGCTTTGCTGCTGCCTCCCTGCCAAGCCCCGTGCCGTCCCGCGGCGGCGGGGAACGCGCTCGCTCCTCGAGGAACCCGCTCGGTCCTCGTCGCCTTTTCCTCTTCTCTGAGGCGCCCTGAGCCGGCTCGCCCGCTCGCTCGGGCCGCCGCCGCTCCCAACCCGGCTCCCGTAGCGGCGGCGTCCGCGGGGGAGCGGCGGGACCAGCACGTCCCTGCGCTGGGGAGGGGGCGGTTGCGGCCCCTGCAGAGCGGGCGGGGGGGGCGGTGTGGAGCTCCTTCCCCCCCCGGCCCGCAGACGGGGAACGCGGCCAGCGAGTGCTTCAGGGGCTCTGCTCCATCCTTTCTTTTTTGTTCTTCATTTCATATACTTTCAAATAGCTTTTCCCACATGTGTTTTCATATTCTAAAATATCCTTATTTTGAAAATATGCGGTTTTTTTTTCTTTTCATTTGCAATAACCTTAATTTTTTTGTACTGGGAGGTATCAAATATGGATTTACAAGCTTGTCTATTTTTTTCTGCTTTAGTTTCAGAGTAGCATTGAACGGAGAATTTTGGCCTTTTACCCAAGAATTTTTCGTGTGGAAAACACACGAAGAAGAGTAGGCCTGCTATTTCCCTGGGGTTTTTTTTTGTTATTTTTATTTATTATGATTATTATTATCATTATTCATACTTTCTGTTCCTGTACACTTGAACATGTACATTGTACATGAGATATATGTCTATATTACAGCAGAATATATACTCTAAGGTATCTTTATCTCTCAGATATTTTGCTATCTAATTATTTTAATCTTGTACTTCTTTTATTTGCTGGTACTTCTTTGTTTTGGACTTCTTTCATTTGCAAAGTAAGATTATATGCATAATATTAATCATTACATTTTTATTCACCTTTATTTTACTTACTATGTTATCTTTCTACTCTATTACTGATTTTATCAACTTATATTGCTATTTTTGTCATTCTGCAGAACTAATATTTTTAAAGTATGTGGATAGCTTTTTATGCATAATTTTCAAAATCAGACAAATGAGCAACAAAGAGAGTAGATGAAGACATCTCTCGGGGAGTATCATCTTCAGCCATGTTTTCTTTGTGTAGAAGTGTGTATTTAAAGCTTGTCTTCACGTCTCACTAATAACATCTCCAGGGGTCAACTTTCCCCATCCTGTGTGTTGCCAAAAGACTTCAAAATTAGCTTAACTATTAATGTAATTATGGGACGTTACTTTCATGTCTTCCAAAGCTGCATGATGTTTTTGTTGCAACAAATAACTTCTTATGTTGATCCATGTGAATTGTGCAATGCATTATATTTTCTCTCATTATTCTTTTACACGACCTGTTTTATAAGAGCACTTGCTAAGCCAGGAAGATGACAAGTGGGTGTGTAGCAGTGAATTGTGTAAAAGCAGTATGTTTTCATGTACATGGAACCAAGATGAAGTTTAAAATTCATCCATATATTTTACAAAATTTTATTAGTACTAACACCAGCTAGCTACAGTTTTCTAGGATAGGACAGCTCGTCCAAAGCCTGGCTAAATGTTTATCATGCTTCACCTAGTTCACCTCGTAATGACGGTTTGAGTCTGGTGTCTCTGCAGATCTCAAAATCCAGCCCCAAGGTCTTCCTCGCTTCATAAGTGAATGCAGCATGTAATAAATCCTTGAATGGGGTTAATGCTAACAACATACATCTCAGTAACTGTGGAGTTTTATCGAGTGTAGCAGTATCCTGCATGTTCTAGCAGCTCACTGAAGTCCTATGTACACAGCGCGCTCGAACCGGAGATGATCACCTATAGCTACTCTATTTCCAGGCTTTGGGTCCTCTAGCATATTGCATTCACAACACCCTGTGAAGAGCACAGCGCCAGTTGTGAGACTGCCATCTGTTCCACCACCATTTGCTGTATGCTCAACAAAGCTTTCTATTGTTTATTCTGATATAATGTGTCTATATTGCATTTTTTTTTCCCTGTATCAGTGGCTTTGTTACAACATGCTGATACAGAAGAGGCTGCAACAGAACTTCAGGTGCAAATAAGAGACAACAAAAAAATCCACGTGGGGAAGAAGTACTTACCTTATCACTGGACAGTCACAGAATTGATCCATTTTTCCTAAAGACTCAAAGTAGCCACTATCCAAAACACCTAGAGCATGCATGACTTGTTGAATGTTGCTGCTGCTAAGGTTATACTAGCCATGTCTCAGTAGTTCTGAGGCTATGTCAAAAGAATTCAGTGGTAGCAGCACTGAGAAATGCCTGGTAAATTTAAGATGTGAAAGGTCACCTCCAAGGCCTTGTGCTAACAAGAACATCAAGAAACCCATTTCTAAACAATTGTACTGCTTCTGGAAGTTCATGTGAAGACTCTCAGACTGTGCCATGGGCTTTATCAGCATAGATTCAGAGAAAAAAAAAAATCTATTCTGAGTCTGGAGTGTTGCTTCATATCAACTCCCATGTGTCTTGGTCGCACTCTAAAACCATATCCATTCAGACCACTGTTGCTAATTGGAATAAAATTAGTCACATACAAGTGCACAAAAAAAAAAAATAGATACTTCAATTGTGTACATTGCATATGCATTCAAAGACCTGACATCATTCTCGGTGGACAGACCTTATTTCTTTCATGTATTATGTTTCCCTTTCAGCAGTGCATATTGCCTGCGACAACATCATCTTTGCTGCTATAGCTCAACGTTGTGACTCTGAAAACCAAGCAGCCATGCTATACCTCAGTTCCTGGTGGCTGTTCTCACAACACTACCTTTAGCAGCCCAAGGCTCACTGGCACTATGATATTAGCATAATTCCAACACAGAGAGTGTGGCTGTGATCACCATGGCCTGATACACACATCCTTCTCCACACAGAGGCAGAGGGGAGCTCTTCAAGATGAATGGCTCAGGGACATCTTTGTGAACTCTGGAAAGCCTCTCTCTCACTGACTGTAGCATTGGGTGCTGTCTCAGCCACTGCAACTCCAGAAGGGAAGGTCTGTGTGAATGATATGATCTAAAAATATAACGATGAGGTCATCTTTCCCAGCATTTTTCAGCTGAGATATTTTATCCAGGAATATTTTAGTCTGGCTTTGAAGATTCTTAAAAATCCCTCCCCTTGAGATATATTTTCACGTCTCTGCAGGAAGGATTTTCAGCTCCCCTCATATGCCAATTGTCACCTTGTCCCACTTTATCTGCCTTATTGAAAGCATATTTTCCAGTTATGTCCTGTAAAATATGTATTTGTGTGTGCACACACATCAAGCATACTTGACTGAATATAGATGAATATAGATGACATTCTCTTTGAGGAAGAGTATACTCTATGTAATATATAGGCTCATTGTTCATTTGCCCATCCCCTGCCTCCACTCTTCCTGCTCCTCAACCTTTTCATGTGTTGAGATGAAGATATATGCTAAAGCATGGGAAAGGAGGTGCTATGCTCCAAGAAAGCAGTCAAAAAGCAAGGATGAGAGAAATGTATTCAAGGGTCTTCTGATCAAAAACATCCTTTCTGATTCAGGCAGTTGTTGGCCTACCAGTCACTAGGATCTCAGGGATCATGTTGATGTGTTATCAGTTACTGCCTTGTTGTTATGTTCTTTTTCAGTGCCTACTGTCATGAACAGAATGTTTGTCTAGATGTATGTGTGATGCAAATCAGTAAGACTGTTCTTATTATGTTATGATCTTAAGTCTCTATCCAGAATCCAGTATAAGGGGCAGCAGAATCTCAAGGTCTCCCCAGACCATACTGGTCATTTGCTTCTCCTCTCTCTGGATTCTTGCTGATGCCCCTAGATTCAGGACAGGGATGCTCTGTTGTGCCCAAGGTTTGTGGTCTGTGTGTCTTCTTTACCACGGTATTAACTTAATTCAGCATGAGTGAGTGTCTGCTTCAACACTGAAAGGGATGTAACTAGGTGGCAGAAGCACCTAAGGAGAAGAAGGTGGAGAAGTGTCTTTGTTCAAGGAAGATGCTTATATAAATGAGCATGCGTTAGATCTGGACAATTAATACTAGAATTACTCAAGAGTGTAGTGATCAGCAGTCTCTTTCTTCAACAGCCTTTTTGCCCTTGGGAGTTTAGGACTGTGAAGTTTCTATTCTCACAGGTACCTCCTAATGCAGTTCAGGTGAATTTAAAATCCTAACTGGTTTCTCTTCCCACTTTTGTACACCTGGAGACATCCTTATCTCCTTCACTAGCTGTTCAGTGTTGTCCTTGTGCTTTAATTTTACTAACTAAACAATTAGATGTAGAAGTTTTGACCTCGAACAGCACACACAAGTAAAGCTTGCTATTCTAGTCCTTATTTCACATACCCATCAACCAAAACTTGCTTTTTCAGTGTCAAAACCAGAGACATTTATGTCAGGGATAGCAAGATATAGACTTCTTATACTTGCATGGATACCAATCCTTCTTTCTGGGACCAGTCCAGATGAATCAGGTTGCAGGTAAAATACATTAGATAATAAATGACCAGGGTCTTTTTCCTGCATGTACCCATACTCTACAGACATATTCTCATTAATCTGTGAAGCCAAAATGATAACTTTTTACACTGTCTGATCACAGAAATGCTGGATGACAGGCCTTATTTATATATCACAGGGAAACCCTGGGACCACGAAGCCCTTCCAGTGTCTCTGTAAGGCTGAATTACCTCCTAACCAGGGGTGTTGTTGTCTCAGAACATGTATGTAGGTATATGAAGCTGCAACAAGTACAAGACAGAGTTTGAGCTATGAAAAGCATACGCTATAGCTCAACACCCTTCCACACTGAATGCCTCTTCAAAAGCTTTTTGGTTTCTTCTGTGGGAAGAATGCTTGCTAGTCCTTGGTCCAGTCCTGTTCAATTTATTCATCAATGACCTGGATGAAGGCACAGAGTGCCCCCTTGACAACTTTGCTGATGATATGAAACTGGGAGGAGTAGCGGACACCCCAGAGGACTGTGCTGCCATCCAGAGGGAACTGGACAGACTGGACAACTGGGCGGTGAGAAACCTCATGAAATTCAACAAGCACAAGTGCAAGGTTCTGCACTTGGGGAGAAATAACCTCAGACACCAAGACAGGCGGAGGACTGACCTACTGGAGAGCAGCTCTGCAGAGAAGGACCTGGGTGTCCTGGTGACGACAAGTTGACCATGAGGCAGCAGTGTGTCCTTGTGGCCAAGAAGGCCAATGGAATCCTGGGGTGCATTAACAAGAGCATCTATAGCAGGTCGAGGGAGGGGAGCCTGCCTCAGGCCTAGTGAGGCCACACCTGGAGTACTGTGTCCAGTTCTGGGCTCCCCAATACAAGGGAGACATGATACAGTGAATATAGTATTAATCATAAGTGTATTGTATTCTTAAATACTTGGTAAAATGAGCACTTAATTGAACAGAGAAAATATATTTTAGGAAATAGTGCTTTTTAGCTTTTTAGAAAGATGTTTTCCTCATGCTTGCTGTTGCCTACTGTTTATGCAGATTCCGTGTCGTTGTTTTTCCTGTTTGGGTCATGAGGATGATCGGGCCTGGCACATCTGCCCTATGTGGAGAGACTGAGAGAGCTGGACCTATTCAGCCTGAAGAAGAGAAGGCTGATCTAATCAGTGTCTATATATACCCCAAGGGAGACAGTGAGGACGATGGGGGTGGCCTCTTTTCAATGGTGGCCAGCGACAGGATTAGAGGAAACGGCCACAAACTGAAGCACCAGAAGTTTTACAGGAACTTAAGGAAAAAATTCTTAACAGTGAGGTGTGGCAGAGCACTGGAACTGGTTGCCCAGAGGTTGCAGAATCTCCTTCTCTGCAAAGCACATGGCAATTCTCTGCCGCATACTCACTCCTCTGTGATGCACCCTGTGCATGCAGGGGGATTGGACTAGATGACCTCTAGAGGTCCCTTCCAACCTCAATGATTCTATGATTCTAAGATAGGCAGGCAATAGTGTTGGCTCCCATACTACCTTGTGATGCTCTTGCTCTGGAAGAGTAATGCAAACAATATTACCTAGACCCAGATATCACCCCCACAGCAATAAGGAAATCAAGCAAAGTAGCATCATTTAATGGGAACACAACTCACATACCTGACAGAGCGTTATGTCTCTCAGAGATGGTGGATGTCCAGCCTTCATAGTGCTTAGCTGCCATCATCACTAGCTCGATAGCAAAAATGGGACACCTGGTAACACAAACACACCTGATGTCCAGTCACATGGTGGGCTGTGAATCAGCTACGGCTGCACTTTGTGCCCCCACAGTGGTAAATGTGGCTCTATCTGGGGTAGGGGGTATATATCAGGCTGCTATCTACTAAGACAGCTCTGCGTATGACAGAGTTAACTGGGAGCACCAGCACACAACTGGGAAAGGGTGGAGGACAGGAAGTATGCAGGAGTAACTGGATGTAAAGCAAGTTTCTCAGCATTGCTCTGTGTGGGCTGCTCATCCGTCAGAGCACCCAGGCCTCAATGCTGACGGAGAAGCTGTGGCAGTACCATTTCTTGATTCTTATTTATTGTTATTAAATGTGAGTGGAATAATGGAAGACAGCCTTCACAATCCCCTAAATATTGCCATATCCTGGTTTTGGACGACATATATATATATATACATAATTTCCCAAATGACACAACACAGTAATGATGAATAGAGGCTACACTAAGTGCCCAAACCATTAACCAAGAGTACAGGGAGGAGGGTGCAGCATTCCAGGAGGTTGAGTCTATGATGACAGTCATCCAGGGCCCTACCCTATATGTGCTGTGCAGTATAGGTGTTTAGCCACACTAGCTTAAATAGGCCTTGTATGGCCTTGTTAAGCTTAAAAGTCTTAACAAAAGCATCAGCAGCAACATTAGTATTATGTAGGCAGAGACTACCTTGCTGAACTGCAATGAGTTTGTAATCTGGAAGGTACCATTTTAAAATTGCTTAGCTAAGATTTAAAAGCTGTTAAACTGTGCCGGCTGGTTTGATCAGGGAGGTTATTACATTTGTAACTTGGATGAAGGATGAGGGCAAATAAGGCATGGGTGTAATAATGCTGTATGAGTGTAATCCCTGTTGCAGGGAGTATTTATATTTTATGCCCTGGGAGCACATACACACAGGGCAGCAGCAGTGTAAAACGCTTCACAAAAATCTCTCTGGAATTTGCACTGGGAGGAAGGAGAGGAGTCGTCCTGTGCACACATGCCAGCTCCAACTCCTCCATCTGTCTCAGAATGGCCAACCCCTGGACTCAGCTACAGTAAGTCCATCAACCATAACAGTATGGCCAACATCCCATGTTAACGCCTCCTAAGAAAATTGTTTCAAAAGAACAACTGCAATGTTACCTCTCATTATTAAAAATGTATCTAAATATAACCTGGAGCTTGTTTTCTGGAGAACGAGTACAGGCAGGCCCAAGGCTGTAGATGGGAATGTTTGATACCTCTCAGGTGCATAACCATCCATTGGCTGTGGTTCATACTTCACGTTGCTTTTGCCATGAGGTCTTAATAAATAACTACAGAATATGAACAGAGATGGGTATCTGGACTGAAGTTGCTTGAAGAGTTTGGATTATGATCTTGTGTAGGTTTGGACATAGCGTGGCCTGCTGGGCTGCCCACAAGGTGAAGATTCCTAAAGTCAGTCAAATGTAGTTGTTTTTACAATGAGGTCCTCTTAAAAGTTCTCTGGAGAACCTAAAGTCCTCCTCCTCCAGCGAATGGTAGTCTGCTTCCCTTCAGCTGCCTTATTAGGAAGGCCAAACTGCTGGGTAGTGCTGACCTTTTGGTTAGGGTCTTTCCCCAATATCACTTACCTTAAAACTGCATTATTCATTTTCCTCACTTGCTCACCTGGAATTGAAACTCTTTTTTGCTTTTTGCCTGATATACCCTTCATTTCCTTCTAATCCGTCTGCTCTGACTGTGTGGCAGTCCTTTGGCAAAGTGCCAAAATGCACGTTAACTTTCCTAAATTTTGGTTCTGCATGTATTTCTTCCACATAGGAAAGAACACATAGGTTTCAAGCAGCAATTCTGCACTGCCAAAGTTATTTTCTTTCTTTGATGCAAAAAAAAGGACAAAAGTGACCTTGTCCTTGAATGGAGGCAGGGGGTGCTTTTGCAGTTTCTTCATTTTATTTCAGATGGCTGGTTGTAGCTATTGTAGCTTTAAAGCTAGTAGCCTTGTATATGCTAGCAGCTCTCACTTGCTGGTGAAGCGCAGAGTGTAGCAGCCTCTAGGAGAAAAGCAAGGCAAACAACTAGAATGGCGACCATTTTAGCCACCTTAATTTCAGCCACCAGCAAACATTAATTGACACTTTGTGAAGCCACAACTGAGGCCTGGACTATTTACACCTGTCCAGTGAGGGTTACTGAAATATTTTCTTTTTTATTTTAAAGTCTGAAATAACAAGAGTAGGTAGGAATAATTTTCATGTTGCTGATATATATCTCTATGTCCTTCTTTGACTTGAGATGCTATGAAGCCATGGTACCTGGGTAAATACCACCTCCTATTGTCATTAGTCTATTCCAGTATTTAATGAAGTCTCTGCAAAGTTCCATTAATTGATTTAAGAATGAAAATAGGATGCAAGATATATATGTAGAGATATAAGTATATTATTATTTTACTTTCTGTTTAGCTGATTCATAAAAGTATATATCAAACCTATATCTAATCTAACTTATTTCACACCTATATGTTTATCTTGTGTTATATAATTTTTAAAAACAACCTCTCAAAATATTCCAATCTGATTAGCTCATCTCTCGATCATCTTACTGTTGAAGTATTGCAGGGTTGAGGCTCACCTTTTTCTGCAACCTGCTGTGTTATATTTTTCCCCGCTAGGTAAAGGTTGCAATTTTTTGGTTTTATTAGTTTTTACTCAGCTTCATATCCTCTGAGCTCAATCACACAATAAAAAGATTTTCACATTATATACATCCGTAATATTGATAAAAAATAAAATCTGAAATGAAATGGAGACAAAAAAATTACACTTTCCTAAAACTGAATATTCCTACAATCTGAAATTAGTATTGCTAGTCCTGTGTTTACATTATAATGTATGTGTCATGGTGTCAAAAGAAAATGGGAGGACAAGGCCAGAGTAGAAAGATGTGTGATTCTTAAGTAACTAGGAAAGACAATGGAAAACATATTTGGTCACATTCAAGTGAAGATTCATTACATCTTTATTCCAGGACCCCATTCTCTACAGCATATTGCATCATCTTTAACCAGATGTCAATACTGATTGCATTCTTCCTGGTTCTTCAGGAACACACTGTGGCCTACCTAGCTAAACTCAGACATTCACAAAGAGCTCCAGTTGTCCTGAAAATAGTTCCTCTATTCTATGATGTGCATAAAATGCTTAAGGAAAACCATTATGTATATATATGTATGTATATGTATGTATATACACACATATGTATAAATTATTAAACAGTAAGATTCAGAACTGGATGCAGGTAAATCTTTGTGTAGATTTACTGTGTGAGGTATTACTAAAAATAGCAGAATGTGGTTTTAAACTCTGAAACTATTAGATAAAACACACAAAAGGTAATAAATACTTTCTGGGCAGTAAGAGCATAGCCATCTAACTGCTACATTAGGTCTTAAAACACTGGAAAGACAAAGATATAATTTCAGTAAATATCACCAATAGTCTAGGAGGTTAGTTTCTTTTATAAAACTGTAGTACTGCAATGTAACTTGTCAGCTGGCTGTAGCTGAAATAAAAATCCTCCACGAAAAGCAGATTGCTTGATTTAGCTAATAATTGATAAAGAAATTCACAGTAAAAACAAACAAAAGAAAAAAACATACGTAGGGCAATAGGATTAGCTTGCATCTCTTCTGCTGAAATTCCAGGAAGACAAAATAAAACAATCACATCTTAATGAATTCCCAAACATTAACAAATACTTTATGGCTCTATAGTATGAGTAATAGGAGGCTGTATGAGACACTATTTCAATAGACTTTAGTGTTTTAGGAGGTAAAACACATGGTCAAAGGAACCGGTTCTTAATCCATATTCAGAGCTGAAAGAGGAGTTTGTGTTACTTCCTCTTCTTCAAAATCAATTTAAACTGTCAAAATAAGTTAAAATTTCCAGATTTCAACTTTGATTAGAAGAAAACCCTCTACAGAATAAGATTTGGTCGCTGCTGTAACATTTTAGTCAAAAGGAATTTTTTAATTTGCAAGGAAAAACAAAAGTTTCTCTGCTCAGAGGTCTCTCCGGCAGCAGCACACAGGATTTATCGCCTCTTTTTTAACCCAGCTCGCGTGTCTGCCACTAGAAACTCTACCGATCGCAAGTACCTTGTCTTCTCTTCCCTCACCGGGGAAACGAAGCGATTTGGTGGTAGAAATTAGGAGGAAAACACACTTTTGTTAGTCCAAAGAAACACAAATCGAGCACACCGAAGGGCTCCCCGGCCGTGCCGCGGGGCGGGCTCTGCAACGCACCAATCACCGCGCGGCTCCTCGCTAAAAATACAAGCATCTGACCCGCGCCAGCCCAATTGTGTTCGCCTGCTCCGCAGAGGACGCTTTCCGCGATGTCCGAGACCGCTCCCGCCGCCGCGCCCGATGCGCCC
Organism: Crypturellus undulatus; assembly: GCA_013389825.1. Taxonomy (NCBI): domain Eukaryota; kingdom Metazoa; phylum Chordata; class Aves; order Tinamiformes; family Tinamidae; genus Crypturellus; species Crypturellus undulatus. Next base: position 22,578 of record VWPW01012326.1, on the reverse strand, counting down.
GCGCCCGGTGCCAAAGCCGCCGCCAAGAAGCCCAAGAAGGCGGCGGGCGGCTCCAAAGCCCGCAAGGCCTCGGGCCCCAGCGTCACCGAGCTCATCACCAAGGCCGTGTCCGCCTCCAAGGAGCGCAAGGGGCTCTCGCTGGCCGCGCTCAAGAAGGCGCTGGCGGCCGGCGGCTACGACGTGGAGAAGAACAACAGCCGCATCAAGCTGGGACTGAAAAGCCTCGTCAACAAGGGCACCCTGGTGCAGACCAAGGGCACCGGCGCCTCCGGCTCTTTCCGGCTTAACAAGAAGCCCGGCGAGACGAAAGAGAAAGCGCCGAAGAAGCGCGCGGCGGCAGCCAAGCCCAAGAAGGCGGCGGCTAAGAAGCCCGCGAGCGCCGCCAAGAAGCCCAAGAAGGCGGCGGCGGTGAAGAAGAGCCCCAAGAAAGTGAAGAAGCCGGCGGCTGCCGCCGCCAAGAAAGCGGCCAAGAGCCCCAAGAAGGCTGCCAAGACTGGGCGCCCCAAGAAGGCAGCGAAGAGCCCCGCCAAGGCGAAAGCGGTGAAGCCCAAGGCTGCCAAGCCCAAGGCGACCAAGCCCAAAGCAGCAAAGGCGAAAAAGGCAGCGCCCAAGAAGAAGTAAGTGATACTGGAAGACTCCTACATATTTTGTTATCCAACGGCTCTTTTAAGAGCCACCCACACTATCCCTAATGGAGCTGAGGCGCCAAAGTCAGGAGTGACCTGCAGCAAGGGTACAATAATTCGTAAGTCGTCCGAGGTGGAACGTATTTTTCCCCCTACGATTATTGAAACAAAAAAACTTATTTGTACGGGATAGCGCGGCACTTTTAGGGAAGTGTATCTATTTGCATCTTTATGGAGTAATTGGTTTGACTTTACCAAGATGAAACCTTTTATAATATTGATTTGATAAAAATCGGATGTAATTTTTAATATATTTTGTAACAAAAGTAATGCAATTGAATTGTTAGGCACGCTACTACTGAGCCATGTATAATCCATTGTATTTCTATGGTGTTGCCTTTAAATGCTTTGTCTATTCGTGGCGCGGGGGGGGGGCAGGCGGGCGGGAAGAGAAACTTACTGATCAGGAAACGTCCCTGAGCTCTTATATCCTTTTGTTCTTCTTGAAAAAGAAAGAGCTATTGGAAAAGCCCGCCCTGACTAATGATTGGCCAGAGGAGAGCCCAGCCCGCTTCCCCTGCTCCCCGCACCCTCCCTCCCCGAAAGAGATCACGCCTTGCATCTCTGTGCAGGTTCTGCCTCGTACGGAAGAGAAAGGCGAAAGCGGAGGAAAGGGAAAGGGGCGGGGGCGGAGAGGGAAGCTCTCGCCGAAACGCGTTGCTGCAGTGTTCCCGGGTTCAAGAACTGAATGGGTCGTTATTACCTACCAGAAGGAACGTTCTTTAGTTGGATATTCTGCCACGGTTTTCTTCTAACGAGAAAAGTAGCAAACACAGAACTTCCGATAATAAAACTTATTAAAAAGATAAGAATGCGTTGAGTAATTCATATGCAATTGTGCAAATATAATATTGATAACTGAGCTCTTCTATGAACATTGTGGGCGGCTCTGAAAAGAGCCTTTGGATTATGTTTCAAAAAAAAAAAAGGCGAAAAAAAGAATCCTGAGGTTGTATTCACTTGGCCTTAGCCTTGTGGCTGTCGGTCTTCTTGGGCAGCAGCACCGCCTGGATGTTGGGCAGCACCCCGCCCTGCGCGATCGTCACCTTGCCCAGCAGCTTGTTGAGCTCCTCGTCGTTGCGGATGGCCAGCTGCAGGTGGCGCGGGATGATGCGCGTCTTCTTGTTGTCGCGCGCCGCGTTGCCCGCCAGCTCCAGGATCTCGGCCGTCAGGTACTCCAGCACGGCCGCCAGGTACACGGGCGCGCCGGCNCCCTTGCGCTTTAGAGTTTAGAGCCCCTTAAAGTTTCATTTTCTAGAAGGCCTGAAAAGCATTCATTTGGCCTTGGCGCGCGCCTTGCCGCCCTGCTTCCCGCGGCCGGACATGTTCTTGTTGTTGCTGCCGCTGCCGCTTCCCGGCTCAGCGCGCACGGAGCGGAGCCGCCAGCCCGCGCCACTCGCCTACGTCGCGCCGGGGCCCGGCGGCACCGCTCGCTATAGGCAGAGAGGAAGGCCTTGTCCGGGCAGCCAATGGGAAGGCGGATCGGGCTGCGACCAGTGCGGAGCGCCGAGAGCGCCTTTGTGACGCCCCTCCCGCCGCGGGCCAATGGCAGCCTGCGGACTGAATGCTGCTCATTTGCATAGGGCGGCTATAAAGGGAGCAGCGCGGCGGTGCCTTCACCGCATTGCTCCGGTCTGCGCTGCGCACTGCTGAGTCGTGTGAGAGACTGCTCGCGATGCCTGAGCCGGCCAAGTCCGCCCCCGCGCCCAAGAAGGGCTCCAAGAAGGCGGTGACCAAGACGCAGAAGAAGGGCGACAAGAAGCGCAAGAAGAGCCGCAAGGAGAGCTACTCGATCTACGTGTACAAGGTGCTGAAGCAGGTGCACCCTGACACGGGCATCTCGTCCAAGGCCATGGGCATCATGAACTCCTTCGTGAACGACATCTTCGAGCGCATCGCCGGCGAGGCGTCGCGCCTGGCACACTACAACAAGCGCTCCACCATCACGTCGCGGGAGATCCAGACGGCCGTGCGGCTGCTGCTGCCCGGCGAGCTGGCCAAGCACGCCGTCTCGGAGGGCACCAAGGCTGTCACCAAGTACACTAGCTCCAAGTAGAGCGTCCTGGACCGTCTGTTTTAACCCAAAGGCTCTTTTAAGAGCCACCCACTTTTTCACTGAAAGGGCTGTAAGATCTCTGAGAAGAAAGAATATATGTGGAAAGCTTTCACGTTTATATGCAGTCTCTTTACTGAAATAATTTACTAGGAAACAATCTTGCAATTACTAGGAAATAATTATTCTATTTCTATTACACAATATCCTGTTATATACTTTTTTACCACAGCAACTCCAAGTCTAGGCTAAACTAAACTGAGCATCCAGTTATACATCTGAACAGTTCACTATTGAATGCATACGTATACATTCTGTATACTTCCTTGATATCAGAAATACCTTGTCATTTTAGGGTTTAATGCTGTTTTATGTTTGTAGTGCATACATATGTGGTACCTTATATCCCAGTCAATGCACCTGTGTTTCAATATTTTTGTTTTGCTTAAGTTGTAGAGAAAGGAAAAAAAAAAGAATTTTTAGGTCTCTATGAAAGAATGTTTATATTTTTTTCTACAAATTTAGTAACAGCTATAACCGTATCTACTACTTGAGGGTGTCCTAATTTTCCCTATTTTCTATAGCAGGGGTAAAGCAAGGGACCACAAATGCTCTGCACTGTAAAAAGTTTCATTTTTTTTCTCACCTGTTACTGAAAGGAATGCTAAGATTTATTTTCCAGCAAGAGTACAACATATCACTTGATATTTGACAAGCATGTAGAAATCCCTGTAGCATAGAGGTCCTTATTTAAACTATCTTTTTTTTTTTTTTGTATTTCTACTTATGTGGCTTTTAAGGTAACTTTTGCTATGAGAAAATCTATTCTTTAAATGAATCAGAACATTGAGCTAGTGAATGTCCTTTTATTTCAGTCTGTATTGCTAAGACCTGCCTTAGAGACCAGAAACGAAGAGTGATGGAAGACAGATATTTCTTTTGGTGGAGATGGTTTGTGTTAGTGATCCCAACAAACTGGACAAGCAGAAGTCCATGGGCCCCTGTGGGGCATGAGATGCACCCCAAAGTGTTGAGTCAGCTGGCTGATATTACTGCAAGGCTACTCTCATCATCCTTGAAAGGTCATAGTAAGTAGGAGGTGCCTGAGGACTGGAAGAAAGCAAGTGTAACTTCAGTTTTCAAAAGAGGAAAGAGGAGGTACCAGGGAACTACAAGCTAGTCACTGTGACCTCAGTCCCTGGCAAGGTGATGGAGTCCCCCATAACATCCTTATATACAAGGTGATGAAGTATGAGGTTCGTGAGCAGACAGTGGGGTGGATTGAAAACTGCATGCCCATAGCTAGCAACGTACACCAAAGGGACAATAGTGGGTCCAGTCTTTTTCAGCTTGTTATTCAGTAGCCTGAATGAAGAAACAGAGTGCATCCTCAGCAAGTCTGTTGATGATAGGTAACTGGGAGGAGTGGGTGATGCACCAATGCGGTGTGCTGCCATTTAGGGACACCTCAACAGGTTGCAGAAATGGGCAAAGAGGAGCCTTATCAAGTAGATAACCTCGAGCAGTTCCCTTCTAGTTTCAACCATTCTGTGATTTCTTCCTAGAACTGCTTTATGAATATACATTTCTTCAGTGAATCTTCAAATTGTAGATTATGATTATTTAGTATTACTTTATATCTACCTGGCATTTATTTTGTTTATAATTGATTAATTGTATTAAAAATAATTCAAACAAAAAATGGCTAGCTACAGTGTTATCTTATTGAACATGTAGTTACGCTAATCAGTCCTGATATCCTTCAGCCTGAAATGATAGATTTCTGAATCTCTGTCACTCATGTAACTGAATGCTGCTGCAGGCACAGATCTGAATCATTATCAACTTCTTTCAAACTGGATTTGTATTGCATCAGATGGATCCTTTACTCTAGTCATATCCTGCAACCTCACCCACACATTTGATTCCTGTAAAAGGTCCAAAAAACACCCATGTGAAATTACTTTTCTAGAACTAGCTGCGTGCTGTCTAGCAGTACTTGCGTAAAGGGTGGTGTTAGGCCTCTATCACACCATCCACTGGTTGATCAAAGTTCATATCAGTTCAAAGTTCATATCAGATAAGTCTGACAGGGATGTCTCAGACTTGACTTCTGACATTTGCTGGTAAGAGGTATCCTTCACACTTCCTGTTCTCCTGGAGCTTCAGATTGAGTTCAGTGATCAGCTCAAAAGGGAACTATGCTTTAAAGTTTGTATTCTGAGCCTCTCCATATGTCCAGTACATGAGAAAGTGAAGAAAATGTGATTTATTCCTTTCTCAGGGTTTTTGTATAATGAGATGTGCAAGTGACTAGAAATGGAATCTAGAAAATATCACAAAATCAAAATATAGAATATTCTATCTATCACGCCATTAATATTCTTTACAATTCCATTCAATGTTCTTCAAGCTGCTCCAGCAGCCAGCAGCAGGAAAATGTCACAGTATTTGGAAACATCATCTTGGAAGTGCTGCAATGCATTATCTTTAAACAGGCTTTTTATACTGTATTTTATCAGCTGACTGGGCCTATATATTTTAATTCACAAATACTGGAATATAGGGTGTATTTATTAATAGTTAAACTATTTGTTTTTATTGCCTTTTATTATATCATATGCTAAGGATTATATTACAGTTTAGCCCTGCACTGCATTGCCAGCCATAAAGAACACTGGAAAACCACCTAAACCATTTAGAAAATACTGTTCAGTATATTTTTTTTTTCTGTTTAATGTACTAACAGACTTACTGCAGCAGTTTTTGAAAAGACTGTCTTCTCTAGATCAGATTTTCTGGAGTGTGATTTACACAGAAATACAACAGCAAGTCAGTAAATCACTGGGAAATTCAAAAACAAGCAAATTGAATGATCAGCGTCAAACACCTGATCCAGAAACAGAACAAAACAGTCACTGATTAGAATGATTTTATGCTTCTCTCTGCTTTTTGGAGTAAATAAAAATCTGCCTACTATCAACTACCTATCAACTCAAAGTACCTTCCCTAAAGTTCAGAGATTTAAATTTACCATACCGTTCAAGTTGCTGCCATATCTCAGTTTAGATGGTTTCCCAGAGTCTTCTTTTTCCAATTTCTTTAGAAAATAGCACATTTTAAAATAATTATCACTAGGAGTAAGAAGTATTAACTGTAACTATAGAAAAGGATTTACTTTGCATATTTGATCTTGTCTTGTGATCAGTCTAAATGCCTCAAAACATGGAGTGCTTAGCTGATAACACAACAACAGAAACACAAACACCAAAAAGAAAAAAAAAAAAGAGAGAGACAGAAGAATCCGGTCCCCGAGAGACAGAGAAGAATCTCATCCCCAGGTTGTACTTTAGTAGAACACAGTGCAGTTCAAGATGTGGCAAAAATCTCTGTATGAGAGGGCAGGAGGTAGAAAGAGACCGGAGCTGGGAACACCAAACATCTCTTCTGTTGTCTCAGCACACAGATATACAAGGATGGAAAGAGCACGACACTGAGCAGGGCAGCTCAGTCCCTGGGTTTGGAGAACAAGAGAGTCCTTCTGCCATTGGAAGGGATCTCTGGACATCAGATGGAACATCCTTTTTCTTTTTCTTAAAAAAAAGGAAAAGACTAAATCAATGTTTTACATAAAGACCAGTAATGATTATCTCCAACAGTCAGCTGAATGAATAAATTAATACATACTCAGAGATTTTATAGGATCAATACCTTTGACTTGACGAAGTATCTCCAGTCACCTATATTAAATTCATTTGCTATCAAATCACAATTAGTCATTACTGGATTTAATGATAACATGGTTTTGCCACACTGTAAAAAGAACCTGTTCAAAATGCAAATCTGAACTTCAGAAGCATGCTTCTGCTGTCCCTAGAAAATGCAGACTGTTAAATTTTAAAATTCTGAAGAGGTCCAATGATATTAAGCTGCCTTATGCACTTCAGTTTCAAATATGTAGTATGCTTTTCTCATGGAATAACTTATTTTTGAATGAATGCATGAGATTTATCAAATAGGAATACTTATACACTAGCAAGATAGTGAGGTTGTTTCCTTTCTGCAGAACTGTAAATTATGTATGATATTATCCTCTGTGATATTGCCTGCCTTCTTGTTTTGTTGCACACATATGGAGAAGCACACAAGTTTCTACAAAATTTTCTCTTTAGAACACCACCAACTGAAAGCATTAGTGCCATCACTGAGACTGAGATCACAGAATCACTATTTCATGAAAATAATAATAACAACAAACTGGAAGGGACCAGTTCTCCAGCCCAACCCTCTGCCCAAGGCAGGATCAGACTGAGTTGTCCTGTTAGATCTGTTTGCTAAAGGCCTTGTCCTGTCGTGTTTTAGAAATATCCATGGAAGGAAACGCCACAACTCCTTTAGGCTACTTTTTAAGGACTTAGCCATTGCCATGAGGAAATATTTTTCCCCTTTTATCTAGTCAGAATTTGCCTTGCTTCAAAGTGTCTTTTGCCTCTGACTCCATCGTCCCCATAACACAGTCTTTCAGTACCTGAACACTGTAGTAAGATTCCCCCACCTCCCACAGCCCTCTTTTATGCAGGCTGAAGGGACCCATCTTCCCCAGTTGCTCCTGAATCAGATGCCTCAGCTGCCTCTGCATCTTAAAGATCCCTGATGGATTTGCTGTAGGTTGTCAACATCTTTCTTGAGGGTTATATTCTCACAAGAATATCTGGATGTAATATTGCATAGATAGGATAGATAGGAATAATATTTTCTCAACTTCCTGCCTATGCTATTGTTAAAGCAGCCTGATCTGTGGTTGATCTTAACCATCGGAACCCTTTCTGCAAAGCTGCTTTTTCTCCAGTTGGCCCAGGCAGTCCTCTTGCATGGATTTCTCCATCCAGGATGCAACATCTCTTTCACCCTGCAGAGTGTTTGCAGAAACCTAATTTTGATATTTTTTCCCTTGTTTTGTTGCTTTCTTGAACCCCCAGCTCTGGAGGGTTGCAAAGCTCTTATAATCAATATTAAATCCATTTTAATAATATTTATGAGTAGAAAGCTACTTTAGTTTATAGAAATATGATAATAAATGCAGAAGGAAATGGAAAAAAAAAATTCAGCTGTTGTCATCCCTCCACCACATATATCCTCTTTTTGTTTCTTGACAGTAGAAAAGACAAAATAAGTCCACTACCTTTAAAGAGAAGTGACCTCATTAAGGAAAACTTCTCTGTATTGGAGACTTGCAGTAGACATTTGCATTTTAAATTTGGGACAGCTATAAGTAGTTTGTGTGTGGAAGGAATAGCAGGACAGCTGTAAACTCTTATCACAAATATAATCCACAAAATACTTGTACACCTAGACGCATTCCTTCACTGATCAAAGTTCTGCATGCTTCTCGTGCAGATTTTATTCTTGAAAGAATCATGTGGAAAAAATAAAATAAAATAAAATAAAATAAAATAAAATAAAATAAAATAAAATAAAATAAAATAAAATAAAATAAAATAAAATAAAATAAAATAAAAATCCCTCCCTCCCCCACAAAAAGAAAGCACAGATGGGGACTTCTAGCTGAAATCTGGCCTTTACATAGAGGAAGGGACCCTGTAGTACCATTGTGCAGAATCAGAGGTGCAATGCCGAACAATCTGTTCTCTGCTCCACATGACACTGCTTGGCCTTATGCCCCTGGGATATAGGGACATTAGCTTCTTTAGTTATGTAGTACAGCAAAGAGGACTCGGTCATTTTAAATCACCGGTACAAATCACGTGAAAGAAGTGAAATGATCACTATTCTGGGTGACGTGCAAATTCAGTATTTGCAGGAAATTCAGTATCACTTAAGACAATTATGGTGTTTTTAATCTTATACTGGTTTATAAGGGTAAGGCTGAATTTTATGGAATAATAGTACATCTTCTATGGATCATAGACTGACAGTTGTTTTAAAAACAGCTTCTAACTGCACATTATTTATAACCACTGAGTGCTTTAATACACTGATAAGGACAATAAGAGCCATTTAGTCCTTTTTACCACACCAAGAATGTGTGTGTTTCTTTTACATTTGTTTTTGCATTGTTTTGGAGTGAGGAACATTTGTGGGAAAGAGCACTGGGTTTGTTAGTTTGCTTGTTTGTTTGTTTCTTCCTCAGCGAATGGTACTGGACATAAAAAAGAGGGAATATCAGTTAGTTTCAGAAGAGCTTGGGTTCATCATTTAGAGAACTGATCTGATTTTAACGATCTGAATTTAATTATAAGGGGCAAAATTGTTCTTTTGGTATAGGTTTATTTCTTAAAACCAAAGTGGGTTTTGAGTGGGTAAAAAAATGAAAAAGAAATAAGGTTTTTCTAAACTGAAGAATCCCAGGCCCAGTTCTGTCCCACCCAGAGAAATCCAACCCTTGTTTATTCTCCTGCTGCCTGCTGTTTCTAGGCATGTATGGTAATGGAGGACCATTCGCACTAAAGACAACCTGAGGAGCTGGAGGTGGACCCCGAGATGGGCTCTGCTCCTTCCTACCGGGACATGCAGAGAACAATTCCCAAGGTACCTGTAGCGTCAGTAGTTCAGAATTGCTAAGTGCTCTTCATTCACATGGATTTGCAGGGGCAGACTTCTTTTGTCTCTTAATGTCAGATAATTTCTCCTACCTTCCTTATTGTGCTGTTGCAAAGTCAAGCTAATTTTGGAGGGATATCCAGGAATCAGTCTGGTCCATGAGTTGGTATGTGCTCACATTCCTCTCATTGAGAAATGCAGATTAAAAAAAAAATAATAAAAAAAATCTTCTTAATAGCACAGAAAAACATCTGTCTACCTGCTACACTTTTGATAGGACACCTACATGTGCCTGTGCTTGAGACCTTGCTGTCCTTCACAGTTTTTGACCTCACATAATCGTTCTTCAATTTCTTTAAGTATCTGTTTATAGATGATGGAGTTGAAGCAGGTGATACAGAACACAGGAAGTCATTCTGCAACAGTTTATAAACTTGAACAAAGGCACCAGCACCTCTGGCTCCTCCGTGCTCAGTCGGAAACCCAGGGATATACAGCAAAGGCTCCCAGGAAAAAGCCAGTGGCCAAGGACTGTCAGCACCCCAGAGAGGTGGCCAGAGGCAACTCCACCACCACAGAGCCTCACAAGGATGGTCAGGCCCTGCAAAGCAGCAAGAAACGTGGCCAAGCTGAAAAGAACTAAAGCAAATCTGAAGCACATGTCACCTAAGGCAAGAATCACAGCCGCCCTTTTAGAGTCACCTGCCTTTATCCATAAAAAAAAAGCTGAAACAGCTGCCCCATAGTCACAGAGGTGTTACATTCATCCAGAAATGCTAGAAAATGAAAATGAAAAAGAATAATACTCGTTATCATGTAAATCTGCAGGCATTGGCACTGTTCCAGGGAACATCCAGCAACTGCCTAAACCCATTGGCAGCCCTTCTCTCCCTTAATTATTCCCTTATTTCTTTGCATGGTTAATTCTGCCCAGAGAAGCTGTAGGAACTCATGTGAGATGGTTACCCTGCTACTGTAATACAGAGAAAGAGGCAAGGAACATGTGTTGGGGCAAGTCCCTTCTGTTGCACAAGAAGGATTGCAGGGTTGCTGCTGGGAACACAAGGGATTTTTTCTGGGATTTGAAACTTTGTGGTTGCCCATGGAAAGCTTCACATATCCAGGGCACAGTGACGCCAAGCTGCAGTGGGGCCCAACTACACACAACGCCTAAATCCCTCAGAAAAATTGCAGTGACCAAACTGAACGTTTTGGGTGTCAGTTAGTGCTAGTACTCACAGCAGAGCAGGAAAAAAATGAAAAAAAAAAAAAAAAAAAACGGACTGTAGTATCAATCTCATTTATCTCATTTCATATTACTGTTCCAAACTGCAGTAAACCTGCTTAAAACTTCCAGGTTATCAATTAGGAATGACCACGCTATATTAGGAATAACATCTTTTATTAATGATGAAAGTGGAGAAAAAGAGAAGTCACTGTGGTTCTAAAATAGAAAAAAATAAAGTGTATACTTTCTAATTAAAAGTTAATAACATTTTCTCTCTTCAACATATTGCAGGAAGCAAAATATTTTAAATATCATTAAAATTAAAGAAACTCCTTAAACAAAAAGCTCTCAAATCATTAAAAAGGTATGCCTGTCCAAAAGGACACAAGTCTTTTGTGGAAATTTTTGGAGACTCTGAACCTTTTAGAGTTTAGAGCCCCTTAAAGTTTCATTTTCTAGAAGGCCTGAAAAGCATTCATTTGGCCTTGGCGCGCGCCTTGCCGCCCTGCTTCCCGCGGCCGGACATGTTCTTGTTGTTGCTGCCGCTGCCGCTTCCCGGCTCAGCGCGCACGGAGCGGAGCCGCCAGCCCGCGCCACTCGCCTACGTCGCGCCGGGGCCCGGCGGCACCGCTCGCTATAGGCAGAGAGGAAGGCCTTGTCCGGGCAGCCAATGGGAAGGCGGATCGGGCTGCGACCAGTGCGGAGCGCCGAGAGCGCCTTTGTGACGCCCCTCCCGCCGCGGGCCAATGGCAGCCTGCGGACTGAATGCTGCTCATTTGCATAGGGCGGCTATAAAGGGAGCAGCGCGGCGGTGCCTTCACCGCATTGCTCCGGTCTGCGCTGCGCACTGCTGAGTCGTGTGAGAGACTGCTCGCGATGCCTGAGCCGGCCAAGTCCGCCCCCGCGCCCAAGAAGGGCTCCAAGAAGGCGGTGACCAAGACGCAGAAGAAGGGCGACAAGAAGCGCAAGAAGAGCCGCAAGGAGAGCTACTCGATCTACGTGTACAAGGTGCTGAAGCAGGTGCACCCTGACACGGGCATCTCGTCCAAGGCCATGGGCATCATGAACTCCTTCGTGAACGACATCTTCGAGCGCATCGCCGGCGAGGCGTCGCGCCTGGCGCACTACAACAAGCGCTCCACCATCACGTCGCGGGAGATCCAGACGGCCGTGCGGCTGCTGCTGCCCGGCGAGCTGGCCAAGCACGCCGTCTCGGAGGGCACCAAGGCTGTCACCAAGTACACCAGCTCCAAGTAGAGCGTCCTGGACCGTCTGTTTTAACCCAAAGGCTCTTTTAAGAGCCACCCACTTTTTCACTGAAAGGGCTTTAGAATCTCTGAAAAGAAAGAAATATATATATATATATGGAAGGTTTTCACGTTGTCTATGTGTGGGTCGGCAGGATGCCATGTGCTTGGTGGTGGTAGAGTGCGCAGTGTGTGTCCACAGGGGCGAGACTGTGTGGGATTCTTAAATTCTCCTTTGGGCTTGCACAGGACCCCCGCCGCCCTTCTCGAGGCTCCCACGGCGGTCACGGGCTTGCTGCTGCTGCCGCGCTCGGGTCGCCCCCGGTAGGGCCCTCTCTCTGCGACCGGTCCAGCCCTGCTCATTGCCGCAGGACAGTGGAAGAGCCCACGAAGAGCCCGTCCCCCGCCCCATTCGCCTGCCGCCCGGCCCTTCCCCGGCTGCGGGCTACGCACTGAGACAGCGAAGCCGCCAGCTGCAGGGTAGACGGCAGTGCGGGGTTGGGCTTCCCACGGTCAGAGAAGGGCCCTCGGACGACTCCTCTGTAGGAGACAATGGGAGCGGAGAAGGAACAGCGTTCTGCGGTCTCCCCCTAGGGGGAGACCGCATGAATGCGTTAGGAAACTGTCTGGGTCTCGAGCGTCGCAGGACAAGATTCTTTTTCTGCTGATTTTTTCCGGGGGTAGAGGCAGAACCAGCATTAGGAGAAATGGAAAGTGGCAATAATGCTGTGTACCTTTTTCATCTTTGCCGAGTCTTGACAGGGACTTCCGGCAAATACAAGGGGCCCAATAGCTTCTTCATTGCCTGCCTGATAGAGAACTCTCTGCCCAGAAGAGCAAAAGGGAACTCCAGCTGCACCGCCAGTTGCACAGGGATCGTCCTGGGGTGCCCACCCACCTCGGCCTCGCCCTGCTGCAGGCAGCTCAACCACGAGCGGGAAACGGGAGTCATAACGGTGCTTCACAGAGGTGCAGCAAAGTGCTGTAGAGCCAAAAAAAAAAAAAAAAACGGAGAGGGGGCGGGGAGAAGTGTAGGGGGGAGATGTGGACGGAGGTTGAGGGAGGGGTGACGGCTCGTCACTCCACCCGTACTTGTCTCCCCTGCTTGTCCACGGGCCTTTCTGAATGATGAGAGGATGAGGGAGCATTGCTAATGTAGAGCCTCAGAGCCACCCGCTGCCCTGCCACAACACTTTTTCGTGAACTGGGCACCAGATAATTTTGTTTTCTGCACTGTGCACAGTCCGTGGGCTGGGAGGTATTTTCTGTCTCCTACCCCACTCCGAGTCTCTATAGCTCGTTACCTTCCTCTTTCCAGCGCAATGCTCGGGGTCTTAGGAAAAGGGAGCTCAGCAGCCCTGTCACTTGCTGCCCTGCTTTTCAGGAGGGTATTTCCCAGCTTTGTACGGGTAAAGGAATGAGAGGTTGCATGGGGAAGTCATGCATCGGGTGTGGGGTCCTCTCGGGAAACCGTTTTGCTTAGTAATTTTGTGTTTGTAGAGCCTCGCGTTTGTGTGTGTGTGTGTGTGTGTGAGAGAGAGAGAGAGAGAGAGAGATGCTTTTAGTCAAAGTTCCCTTCCTCCTTTTAGCAGTCGGCACACAGAGATTCGCCTCCCACCCCTCGTCGTCTTAGGTGATCTGTGATACGAGGATTATCGTAGTACAGCGATATCGCAGGTTCAGTAGTTCTCATCATCGTCCTGCTGCTCTTCGGAAGGGGCACAGATGCCAATTATTTGAGCTTCCCTGTACATTCATGTACATTTTTCCCTGCCACAACAAAGCGGTGCTTGAAGAGACCCAGTCCGATTTCCCTCCTGGGATATTGCCCCTGAGGAAAGCAGGAAGCTGGTCTTTGGAGGGCAAAGAGTGAAAAAGATTAAACGCGAAAATATTGCGACAGCTGAACAACAGGCTTGACGTCTGGGTCGCTAAAATCACCGTCACGATGAAAACTGTTAAACAGGTAGCCCGCAACGTCAAAATTCTTTAAATGTAAAAGTTACTGAAAATAACGTACAGTTTCAGGAGTCGGGACTGTGTCCTGAATATCAACGCCGAAGCTGAAACACAAAATGATCCACAATGACAGCGAAGGGCTGGAGAGGCGGCTCCTGTTCCCGGGAGGGCGGCGGATCCGCCCTCAGTCACCGCCAACGACGCGGGTCGGAGTCTCGTGGATCACGGGGGAAAAACAACGCGGAATTTCACCTGCTTACATTTAAGCCTATTGCCTTCTCGGAGGAGAAGCAGTGCCTCTTGCCCTCTTCGCAGTCACAGCGTTGCGGCCATCACGCAGTTTAAGACACAGGTACACTCACGCTCTCACACATCCCTGTGCCACTACGGTTTAGGTTTGGAGCCTCAGGAAGGGCCCAGAAGAAGCACCGCAGAGGGGGGCAAAGGGTTAGAGGGATGCATAGCCAGGCCTCCGTCTGCAATGTTTTTTAACAGTTTTCCTGCAAGATTAGGCATGTATATGCATATATGTTTAGTATTTTCTGGCAAGGCCGCGACACTTGGGCGTGGGAAATCTGGACGGGATGGAAAACGGGGTTGGAAGCGGAGAAAAGAAGAAACCCCGTGGGGAAATACCAAATTACCTAAAATATTCTATTTCACTGGTGTCTCAGTGAACCATCTGAACTATAAAGGGACCACCTGTAGATGCTTATGTGATTAGTTGTAAGTAACTCGATATATAGCAACTTCAGTTATTTCCTTCCACAATTTGAGGACAGAGGCACTTCTGGCCTTCTTATCACCATCAGTCTTCTTGACCCCAATGCATATCGTGAACCTTTCTTGAGTAGCTTCGGCAGAGACACTGGAATGCTACAGGACAGAGCCACTGACGGTTTGCTCTTCGTATGGATCAATGGAATTTTTGATAGACACTTCATTCCGCAAAGTACACTTTTAAGCACGCTTTTTTTTTTTTGGGGGGGGGGGGGGGGGCGGGGAGGGTGAGCGAGGTGGGGTGCAAGTGGGAGAGTGGATTTCATCTCTTCCTTTCCATTTGCTTTCCACTCCCCTGACAAGGTTTTGCTCGTATTTATTCAACTTCCTTTTCCTTTGACTTTTCTCCCTCCTTGTGACCCAGACCTTAGTCACACACACCCACTCACGTACCTTCTTATGAATATATATATATTTGCCTAGCGTGACTACTGCCAGGACCCCTTCCTTGCACACGATATCTCCAATAAAGTGAAGTGGATTGTCCCTTGAAGGCCCAAGTCCGTCAGGAAGTCCCGAGACAGACGGGCCGCCCACGCCCGGAGCAGCTCGCAGGGAGGATCGCAGCCCCCCGGTCCCGCTTCCCCCGGAGGGTGCACGGTGCGGCCCTGCGACGCCGCCCGCTGTTTTTACTGAGTCTCTGACCTGCGGAGGAGCTGCAGGGAGAGAGTTTGCCCCACGGCATCTTCTGAGTGCGGGCACTGTTCAGGAATCCGCGCGTGAACTCCCGGTTTTATCCCATGCCGATGTCCCGCACTCTCTCCCGGGCCCCCGCAGCGCCTCCAGCCGCGGCCGCTGCCTTGGCCGGTCCCGGGGTGAGGACACCACGGGGTTTTGCTAAGTATCCTGTCTGAAGTCTCACACAGACTTGCAGTTCCCCTCCCAGATATTACATGAGATGTTTCAAACAACACTCTTTAAGTACACTATAGCTAGTTTCGTCTCTCTCTTAAGAGACCCTACAAATTTCCTTGCGCCTTCTTATCAGTCACGAAGTTGTGATTCAACCTCCCTGAGCCTGGGCTTGGTTGCTTCCTTCAATGACCCATCAGTTAGTGACCTAGGAGCTTGGTCTTTCTTATTGTCTCTGTTGTCTCCTGCTCCTCATGGTTTGTGTATCCGAATGTTTACTTGATTCCTTTCATTGTTTCTCGTGTTTGCTCTTAATTCGAACAGCCAGATAACTGAGTATCCTCACAAAAGAGATGTTCTCGTTTCCCATGCGTCTGTATAATTCCTAATTATCTTCCTATACTCCAGGACTCTCCGCGGCGGGATGTGCGCAGGGTTTGCGCCCAGTGCTTTTCGGAGAAGTGCTGCTTTCCCTCGGGCTTTAGCCTCGCACTCGCTCCGCCGTCTCCCTGCCCCTCTGCCCGGTAGGAGCGAGGGACCCGCTGATCCAGGCGCATCCGCCTCCCTCGCTCTCCTGGCAGCACATACTGACGTGGCACGGAACCTTGGCCTAAGAGCTACAGCTTCCTTATGACGAATACTATTGATTTTCGGTGTCCTAAACCCTATCCATGGGGTCCCTGCAGATTGGCAGAGGTGAGAACGACGCCACAGAACTACTGGCATTAGGTGAGGAGAAAAAAAAAATCCTCTCTTGATAAGAAAGCGTCTCATTTTCTCGGAATGGAGGGGAATACAAACAAATGATTATTTTACCAAACAGCTTTACGGTATCACTCACATCTGAGCCGTTAGAAGTGTGCATCAGTCTTCCAGGATATAGACAAAGATGTAGATATAGCAATATATAACAATATATAGCAATATATTAAAAAATATTGTCATTTATATATGTAGTTGTTGTCATTTTGCCGTTTGTTGTTGATATTTCATTGCTTCACTGTGAGGAAGAAAATTTAAATTAAAACCGTTTTTGATTCTGCAGACACATAAGTACGACCTCTCTGGCATTTATCTTCTGTCAACGGCTCCTCCGTAGTATACTTTGTCCGGTTACAGAAGGAGCAAAAGCCCATGGAAGAAAGGTGGTGAGAAATAGTTTACATAGCACCAGCAGATTTAATTTGAAAATGTCCGCTCAATATAAATCACATTTCCTCTGGGATATGGAAGCTTCCTTTGGTAGGCTTCACCTGGTAGACACAAACATAAGAAACCCGAAATACACCATCTGAAAAGGTTTGTTTGATTATTTTCTAGACATGGAGTTTCCTAAACTTGACTGAAGAGCTGAAAATGAGCAAACTGGCCTCACATATGCCTCGGGGGGTAAACCGACCAACCTACGGTCAAAGTGAGAAAGTACCCGAGACAAAGAATTTGCACATCTCAGAGCAGGGATTTTAGCACCTCTTTGTTCTCATAAAGTGCTCTCTTTTACACAGGAACATCCCACAGACGTACCAGGGCAGTCCAGACCTCTCCTAACTCCTGGTATTTTCGAATCTTAGCACAGAATTGATGTCCCTAGCCCAGGTCGAGACACAGATGCTGGAAAGCTGCTTCAGGAGACGCAAAGCCCAAAGCCGGTCCTGCAATACAGAGCAAAATAGGCTGCATTCACCGAGCTAACTGCCTACGGACAAGCTTCATGCGAGCTCTGCCCCTGCATCCAGTCGCTGTTCCCACCAAGAGACCACGCTGTTTCGAGCTAGACCTTTCCTTCTTGCTTTCTCCTTGCCATACCTGAAGGTAACTTGTTGAAAAGTTTCTCAAGATCTTGTCCTCCTGATTTCTACTCCTTAGCTTCAGAGTTACATCTAAGCTCAGATCTTACTATCTTTGTTTCCTCCTTTGTTTACTTATTTGCTTGGTATAAATGCTGTTTGTTTGGTATTTTTGAGGGAAAGACAGAAGGCAAAAGTCACCCTGTCTTTTAATGGACGTCATGTTTCATAGTTTCATAACAAGACAATAATAATAAAAAAAAAGTGTCTTCGTTTTCTTTCCTAGAAGATGCATACATGAAATCAGACGTTAAAGTTTACTGTTGTTGTTTGCTTGTTTGTTTTAAAATAAAGCATGATAACCTTGTAACATTACACCAGAAGAACTAAAGAGCACATTGAAAAAAAATATTTTTTCCTCCTCTGCTCCATCTGATAATATTTGCAAACTCTCTTTACATTTCCTCCCTTTCCTGGGCCCAAATCAAACTGCAATTAAAAAAGACAAAGCTTAAAAAAAAAAAAAAAAAAAAAANAAAAACTTAAAAAAAAAAAAAAAAAAAAAAAAAAAAAGTATCCTACATATATGATCAAAATATTAGAGGACAAGAAAACAACTCCACTTTGGAGGTAAGACTGTATGCAACCAGCAAACTACAATCAGTTGTGAGGCCAATGAAGTCAATCATCTTGAAATAGAGCCTCAGCACAAATTCTGGCTTCAAATCCATGCAATGTCCTTTTGTTCTGATTGTCATACTCCTGTATAAGATGCCATGCTGCTGTTCCGGTTTTCTCCAGAAAAGAGCCCCTCTCAAGTACATTGTGTGCATCCTTGCTGTGATAAACTTTCAAAACTAACAGTTTCATAAAATTTTCCCTTCTGCTAAAGGGCTGTTAGGTGCTGTGTGATAGTTCTATTATTGAAAGATAAGATGCAAGAAACCAGATTACTGTTTTTTCAATAATCTGAAATAATCACTAGAGTGTTCTCTCCTACCACACATTGTACTGTGTATTTGTGGGCATATGTCAAAACCACCCCAATACACTTCTTTTGCACAAATTCAGTCTATCCTAAAATTAAAAACAAACAAACAAAAAAAAAACCACACACTTTTTTTTTTTGAAAAGAAAAAAAACACCTCTACATCCTTCACCTCTGCCATTAGAAATTGTTCTCACCTGCCAGTGACACCTCAAAATATGAGCTGACATATATATGAATAAAATAAAGACATGCACATATAGGTATATGCTTGTATGTATGTATATGTGACACACGATATATCTATATGCAAGGCTCCAATTTCCTAACAAGTGAAGGGAAATTCATGACGATCGGAACGAGCGAAGTTCTGTCTCAGCGATCAGCATTTCACAAAAAGTTTTTTGAAAGCTTCTCAGGCCTCATTTGGTTGTTTAGGCAGTTTCTTCAACAGTATTCACAGAGCAACCAAACTTACTGCAAGGAATAAAAAAAGGAAGATTGGGTCTGAGGGAGAGGAGCAGAATCTTTGCTGCTCCTACAGGGGTGTCCTCATTCCATGAGGCCCCTGTGCAACACATACAGCAACAACTGAATCCTGTCTTCTCACCTTGCACAGACCTTGGTAATATTTCTGGCTTCTTCTGCACTAGCAATCAAGAAACTGGAAGGTGGAGATGGATTTACATTGTATTTTCACCAGGGTCTGTCCAGTAGCCTGTTTCCAGATGCATTTTTAACCTGCTGTTCTACTGTTCACATACTGCTGTAAACTTACAGCCAGTTTTATGTTGACACTAGTCCACCTGCTCCTTGTTTTCATGTTCATGATCAGGAAAAAAATACACACATATATATATAAAACATACACATATTATATGTATAGAGTTGTATATAACATAAAACAGAAATCCCTCATAACGTCTTCTATATTAAAAAGAAAACGAGATATAGACAGCTAACCAACATAAACACACATTATCACTCTATGTCCTCACATGGACAATATTAAGACCCAGACAGTCATATAACTAGTTCTGACTTTAGAGCCCTAAATGTCTTCTTGCAGACTAAGCGAGTGATGCAGGACAAAAAAAAAAAAAGAGAGAGAGAGACATGCAAAAATGAGAGAGAAATGCAAAAATGAAACTGCATGATTTGTTTTACAAAGCATAACAAACAACACGTGATGCTGATATTTAATTTAGTACGGTGTACTTAAATGCTGAATCCTATTTCCCTGCGGTCAGGATATTACGTAACTATTGTCACAGTATTTCTTCAACTGTGGCCTTGTCTGAGCACTACCAAAAAGAGACTGAGACACGCTGTTACTCTCATTTAATTTACAAATTTACAAAAATTTACAAAAAACACCTAACATGATATTTATCCAACAAAAATACGCACATCACATATTGAGATTTTCATTCAGCTGTCAATTTGTAATGACAACATATCTTAAGGTGTAATAAAGCTGGATCACAAATAAAACATTTTATTTTCTGTATAAGCACAAGAATGAAGGTGTTTACCTATTGTGCTTACTCGAAAGAATTATCTTGGAGAAAGATTGTGATATAATTCTTTAAAATATGAAAATAAATATAGAAAAAAAAACTTCTGTGTATTACATAATGATGTTGAATGAACAAGCTAGTTTAAGAATGTTATTTTTCGTTTGCATCATCCTGAAGAACTTTCGTTCTACTGGTTTTTCTTAGACTCCATGTAAAGCTAAACAGAGTACTGTGGCTAAAGGATTCATTATTTTTAAGAGATGAAGCCGTGGTATATGAAGCAGTTTCTGAACTCCGTAGAGCGTTGTTAGTATCCACCTGTGTTACTTCCTCCTTTTCGAATCCAATTTGCCTTAACCAAACGTCTTCGTATGAGCTCCATTCTGCACTATCTCGATCAAAAACCCTCTCAGGAACATATAATACTGGCCATTTTGACACTGCTGTGAGTAGTATGGTTTTAATTTGAAAGGAAAAATAAAAAATCTAACCGTCCTAGGTCTGTGCAATCCTAAAACTCACAGTTTACAGGTTTGCCTAAAGCTCATTTCAAATCCCAGCGAAAGGAAACGCCGCGGGATGAAAATACCTTCCCTCGCCAGCAACCATGGGAGAAATGGGGTGTCTCAGACGCATGTTTTGTTCCAAAAACACGCTTTTTGCGCCAGGAAGAAACACAAGCCGCGCGGTGCAGAGCGCCCGGGCGCCGGCGGCGGGCAGGACTCGCGCGGCAGCCAATCAGCGCGCGCCTCCTCTCTATAAATAGGGGCCGCCGCCGCCGCTCCTGCTGCGCTCGCTCCCGCGATTTGAGTCATGTCGGAGACCGCACCCGCTCCCGCTGCCGAGGCGGCACCCGCCGCTCCTGCCGCGCCGGCCCCCGCCAAAGCCGCGGCCAAGAAGCCCAAGAAGGCGGCGGGTGGCGCCAAAGCCCGCAAGGCCTCGGGCCCCAGCGTCACCGAGCTCATCACCAAGGCCGTGTCCGCCTCCAAGGAGCGCAAGGGGCTCTCGCTGGCCGCGCTCAAGAAGGCGCTGGCGGCCGGCGGCTACGACGTGGAGAAGAACAACAGCCGCATCAAGCTGGGACTCAAGAGCCTCGTCAACAAGGGCACCCTGGTGCAGACCAAGGGCATCGGCGCCTCCGGCTCCTTCAAGCTGAGCAAGAAGCCCGGCGAGACGAAAGAGAAAGCGCCGAAGAAGCGCGCGGCGGCAGCCAAGCCCAAGAAGGCGGCGGCTAAGAAGCCCGCGAGCGCCGCCAAGAAGCCCAAGAAGGCGGCGGCGGTGAAGAAGAGCCCCAAGAAAGTGAAGAAGCCGGCGGCTACCGCGGCCAAGAAAGCGGCCAAGAGCCCCAAGAAGGTGGTCAAGGCTGCGAAGCCCAAGAAGGCAGCGAAGAGCCCGGCCAAGGCGAAAGCGGTGAAGCCCAAGGCTGCTAAGCCCAAGGCGACCAAGCCCAAAGCAGCAAAGGCGAAGAAGGCAGCGCCCAAGAAGAAGTAACCCTCCTCCCTCGCCCCGGACGAAAGCTCTTGGTCCGCTCTCGAAAACAACGGCTCTTTTAAGAGCCACCCAAGCTTTCCTAAAAGGAGCTGAAATAACTTTTTTTTTCTTTTGGGGGCGGGGGGGAAGGAGGGGAGGAAGAGCGGAAGGAGGGAAGTTTTTTTGTGACATGCAAAGCTTTTCTACAGAGAACTTCCGTAAAATTTAAAGAGGCAGTTTAAATCTCTCTTTAGCGTCATGTGACAATAGCAAATCAGCTTGTTCCTTTATCTCTAGCATCCCTCCCATCACCCGCCGGTACAACATAACCAGTAATTGAATTTAAACTTGTCGATTTATATAGCAGATTGAATTGTGCATAGCCGGGCTAGGTGTCCGTTTGCTATTTGAATCAATCCAATACGACAGGGAAGGAGGAAATGAATATGCGTTTCATAAAAGCAAGTGCTTACCGGGAAGTCAGTCTTAAAACTCCAAAACAGCCAAGAACTCTTTTCACTTGCCATTTTTTAACATAATTTATTTTCACAGTAATCTTGAATATCTTAAGCACTTATACAGACACACATACAAGAAAAGCAATTTAGCTCTTTCGTGAGGTAGTGGGTGGCTCTGAAAAGAGCCTTTGGGTTTCTCTAGGAAAGGCTTCCAGGTGTTCTGCCGTTGTGCTCACTTAGCCTTCGCCTTGTGGCTGTCGGTCTTCTTGGGCAGCAGCACGGCCTGGATGTTGGGCAGCACGCCGCCCTGCGCGATCGTCACCTTGCCCAGCAGCTTGTTGAGCTCCTCGTCGTTGCGCACCGCCAGCTGCAGGTGGCGCGGGATGATGCGCGTCTTCTTGTTGTCGCGCGCCGCGTTGCCCGCCAGCTCCAGGATCTCGGCCGTCAGGTACTCCAGCACGGCCGCCAGGTACACGGGCGCGCCGGCGCCCACGCGCTCCGCGTAGTTGCCCTTGCGCAGCAGCCGGTGCACGCGGCCCACGGGGAACTGGAGGCCGGCCCGCGACGAGCGCGACTTGGCCTTGGCGCGCGCCTTCCCGCCCTGCTTCCCGCGGCCGGACATCTTGACTCGGTGGAACTCTTCCTCGAGCACTGCAGGGATAGCGCTACTCAACTCCAGCTGCCCGTATATATGCGGTTCGGGCGGACAAGCGGTGTCGCCTCTGATAGGCTGAGGAGGAGGCCTTGTCAAAGCAGCCAATAGGAAGGAGGATCGAGCTATGACCAATAGAAAAGCTAAATACACAGTGACGACACACTCTTCAGCTTTCGACCATTGACCAAGCGCGAATAAAGAGCAGCTGTTTTACATACCTAGGGTATAAAACGCTCTCCTTCACCTACCCGCTTTACTGTTGGCGGTGATTAGCTCTTCTTTGTGTCTTTTTATTCCCGTTTCAAAAATGCCTGAGCCAGCGAAATCTGCACCC
>VWPW01012318.1:46650-72774 GCA_013389825.1 Crypturellus undulatus | reverse complement strand
CTGGGGAGCAAATACTTCGGGCATAGCTCTTCACTCAGTACTTTATGAGCTAGAAAGAGGCGAGAAATGTCTCCTAGGATGTCACATTTGGATATGGAAACTCTTCTCAGCACCACAAGCAGAGCTTGTCACCCCCTGCTCAGTGACTAAAAGTAATGGGTGTGCAGTGAAGCAGCCCCGAACCTGCTGCTTCCGAGGAGGCAGCTTCTGCAGGCAAACGCTTTCAGATGACTATCGTGGCCATCAGGAACAATAACACAGGTCCAGGGGGCCCATGAACTCCCAGGTGAGTGGCCACTTGCACCTTTCCCAGTACTTGTCCCTCAGCAGAGCTTGTTTCAGGCTGAAAGTGTCCCTAAGTGCCTAAGTTTCAAGAGGAGGATTCCCTCTGATTTCCCTTGCTCGCAGTAGGACTGATGGAGACGGCCACGACACTGTGCAGAGGCAGCAGGCCTGAAAAGAAAAGTAAAGCAAGCCCCTGTCCCATTTTGCATCATTCCCCTTCCTCCTACACAGGAGGGCCTGATTCCCCCTGTAGGGACAGGGAATGTTGGACGTGTCAGAGGTGGCGGGAACTGCCCCTCTGCAAGGCGAGGGAGCAGTGACAGACACAGTCACTTCCCAGAGGTCACGTTCCCTTTCTGAGAACCAGTCACAACTAAGGCAGATCCTGTAGGGCTCAGGTTATTCTATGTCCTCTTCAAGGATTGGGGACTCCTTTGGAAATGTGCAGTTTATCAACAGCCCCCTGAGCTGCGCCGGAGACTCTGCTGACGCCACCGCAGTGCAATGACAAGGCAAAGTGGGTCTGACACCGCTCCAGCTCCTGCCGCCTGCCAGGCGTTTTGCAGAGGCCACTATGGAGCTTGAGGCAAAGCCAGTGTCCTGTGGAAGGGTCCATTTGTGGTTGGGTCTGGAGGGAACGGGGCAGTCAGAGCTATGAGGGTTCAGATTAAGGCGTTTACCCCAACAGGGCAGGAATCACACTCAGGGCAGCTGCCGGTGGAGCAGGATGCACTGGCAGCACTGTGGGCATCAGCAAAGCTCTGAGCTCCTTCGGGTACCTCACATGCATCACTGGCCTCCCTGAGGCAAGCAGCTCTGGAATGAAGGGACAAGCACCTTGCAAAGGGCAGGGGACATGTGATAAACCTCACATTACCATTCTCTAAAGCAGATTTTTTTTTCCAGAATCACCATCCTGTGAGGTTTTCACCATTTTGACTTCTCCTATTTTCATCTCTGCCTGCCCGCCCTGGTGGAAGCATCTATGAGCTCAGTTGGCTGCAGAACCTCAACTTGAGCACTGCAAGGGGCCAGGGGATGAGGGGCACCAACACGGGCGCCAGCAGAGCTGGCTTTGCTCCAGGCTCTGCCCTCGGGTGAACCCTGTCTCCTCGGCTCGCCCTCTGCTCGCCCTGCGGAGCGGGAACACACAAGGCACCAGTGGCTCGCGCAGGACAAGGCAGTGCGGTCCCCGCACGTGTGCTCTGCGCGGCTGAGGTCAGGGAGGGGATGTCTTGGTGGAGTTATTTTGACTTAAACCTGGCAAAGTTTCAATACAAGAAAAGCTCAATTGTTGTAAGACTGGTTTGAGTGTAAGAAAAGCTCTTGGCCAAACAAAATAGCATCCAGTAATTGTTCTTTCATTGAACCGTTGATGTGAGCAAGTAGCTGCGCTCTGGCCTCTCCAGCCCCACATCCCGCCCCGCTGCAGCGCCGGGCAGGCAAGCAGGGAGCCCATGCCCCCGGGATAGCTGTTAAAACCGGGATGAGCAAGGCTTTCCCTACCTGCCCGTGTCCTGGGTCTTCTCCGCCGCGCAGCCCCCTCGGCCCTTCTCTGCCTCCTGCGGCGGGGCTGCGTGGACAGGGCTGCTCCTGCCATCACTGCTGCTGCTGCCCCGGTGCTGCCGGCCCCGGCCGCCGGGCTGGGAGCCGCGTTTCATGGCCTGGAGCTGAGCCAGGGGCACGATGTCGCAGCCCTGCGGGCGATGCCACACCGTCTGCCGCGTGAGGGCATTGTAGTAGTAGAAGCGGTTGTTGTTCTCGTCAAAGAGCTCCCACCACTGCTGCTGGTCCGACTGGCGCACCTTCAGGTTGGGTGGGGGGTCCCAGCCGCACTCGCCCGTCGCTAGGTTGACGTACATGCGCTCCCGCGAGCGCGGCTCCAGGATCTCCACCCAGTCTGAGCTGTGGGCGAACAAAGCCGTGTTAGTCTGGGCCGCAGGCTGGGGCCTCCGCACATCCTGCGACCGCGGCCTCCCAACGCGGGACGGGGTGGGACAAGGTGAGCGCTTCCCTGCACTGCTTGGGCACTAACACGCCCCAGGGACAACCAAGGAGAGGTTCCCCAGCAAAGCAGAGGTCCCCCGCTCCACCCAGTCCCCCGACCAGGTCGCACCGCTTGCTGGGCAGCCCCGGCAGCCTCACTGCTGGCGCCAGAGGAGCCTCAAGGCCTTGGCCAGGCAGGCTGTGGCGGTAGGATCTGCTCCCTCAGGAGCAGCACGTGTACCCTGCGGACCCGAACCCCCCACTCAGGCCTGGTAGCCTCCACTTATGTATTAACAGACCTGCTGGGGAGACCCCGTGGGCTGTGGTGCTGGTGGGGCGCAGCTGGGTCGGGACCGCTCTCCTTGCCTGCATTAAGGCCCACGCGAGGGCTGTGCCCAGGCGGCACTGACCCCTTCCCTCCAGGCCTCTCCATGGCCCAGAGCTCACGGAAACAGCAGCAGCACAAGCAGTAGGCACCGGCTCAGCCCTCATGTCTGTGAGGCACCGGCGAGGACAGGGAGCAGGAGACCTTCCCCAGAGCTAGCCAGCCCTTCCTGCCACTCAAGGCCCTGCTAAAGCAAGAGAAGTCTGCGCAAGACCAGGTCCAACAGGGCAAGTAACAGCCTAGAAACCAAGAGGGTCTGTGCAAAACCCTGAAGGGAGTTACAGGACAAGCCTCTCCCCATCTCGAGCTCTTCCCCCTGGCAGCCACATTGTTCCAGGGAGGAAAAAATGGTCCTTTGTGACCCTTTGGGCACAATGTGCAGCTGCCAGAGAGGCACGACCTACTCCCTCGTCAGCACTAGCGCCCTCCCAGCTGCAGGGCTGGGCTGCTCAGCACGACCCGCCGCTGAGCGCGGCATCGGGTCACTGCTGGGCACCGCAACGCGCTGCTCCGGGGAAGGAGCCGCGCTGGGCCAGGGGTTTCTGATCCACAAGGTTTGTAACGTTGGAAACAGGAGGAGAGGACAACAGGCAGTGATGGAAAACCCCCCAAATTCCCCATTTCCAGTGCAACACAGATGTTTTTTGTGTATCTCAAACACACTGCGGACTTTTACACGCATCCATCTGCTCAGCCTGGGAAGCTCCCTTTGCTCCCATGCGCCGCGTTTTGGTTTGCCAGAGCCCCATTCGGCGGCCCTGGTCTACAAAGGGAGGCAGCAGAGGGGATGGGAGCGCAGCAGAGGTGCCGGCATGGGAGGACCTCAGCGAGGTCCCCTCCATGCACTAGACGGATGTCGACCACTGCCGGCCAGCGGCCCCAGCAGGGCTGCGGCGCAGTGTAGCTGAAAATGGAGATAAATCCTATGAGCAACCCTCACCACCTGCAGCCCTGGTCCTCTGCCCTCCTCCTGCGTGCTGCTCGCAGCCCGATATCTGTGTTATTAATAAAAGCCACATGAGTTGGAGGGGACGAGCCCAGCACTCCCGCCACCGCCTCAAGGACACGCGGGGACGCAGCTGCGGCTGCTCCCTCCCGCGATGCCACGGCCCAGCGCACGGCCACAGCAGCTGCTTCCAGAGGGGACGCAGGATAAGAGAGATCCCGGCGCACCCTTCCCTGCCGGCCGCGCTGCCCTGCGCCCGGAGCCCCGGGAACGTGGATCGGATCAAGAGCTGCCCGTCCCTGCCGGCTGCTCCGAAACACCCACACCTGGCGCTCAGCCCTGCCTGGCACCGGAGCAGCTCCTGGCCGGCCAGCGCATGGCCCTCGGTTCCCGCCCTACTTTCTGCCGAGGGTCAGCATGTCTGCTCCCATGGCTGGAGTTCAGGGGCCTTAAACGCTTTCCCTATAAAACAGCCTGCTCCTTCACGCGTGAGGTGTGCAAAATTCATAGGCGCAAATTCTGTTTAATCCCAAATCAATCTGCACCGCCTCTGCTGCACTAGTTTAACACCCAGGCCTGATCACTGCCAGTCTGGTCTGGGAGCTGATCTGGCTTCAAAAGTCATTTTTTGGCTGGATAGGCTGGTTTCCAGCCAGACCCATTTCTAGATCAGATTATCTGCAGCCCCAGCCCCAACAAGAGCAGCACCAGCATAACGGGCATCTGGGAGCAAGCCAGAACTGCCCTCAACAGCACACTGATTCCTGCCAGGCTGGCACAGCTGTGCGACCGCTGCCTGAGCTGGGACGAGCTCTGCCAGGAGAGCCCCGAGAGCAGAGTCGCCCCCGAAAGTCACACACCAGGACACGTGTGTTTCTTGCTAAAATTGGAGCCGTTCCTCAGTCTGCTGTAAGGGGCAACACAGAGACAGCTGTACCAGGTACCTGGCCCAGGGATGGGAATTCCCTGCTATCCTGGTATTTCCAAACCATCGTAACGTCAAACTGTAGTCACGGGAGAAGAAACACGTTGGCAGGTCCCAACTGCTTTAAAGACCATTGCAAGCACTCGTAGGTAATACATAAAGGAGGAACAGGAGGGCAGCAGAAACAGAGCACGGTGGTGCTGGAGGGAGCACAGCAGAAGTGCACATGCCAAAAAGCAGCAGCAACAAAGCCCATCTACGATCAGGTGCTGGATAAAGTCTGATGGACAGTTAGAGGAGCTCAGAGGGGGTACAAACGGAGTGGGGACTGCTGAGGGCATCAGAAACCTTCATGAGAGCAAACACAGTCAAACAGAAAAGAGGAGAAGGGTAGAACGGACAGAAAAGGGGAATGTGCTCTGGGCATTGCACCTGGCAACTGCTGGTGGGGAGAGGCAGCCTCCATCCCTGGAAGGAGATGAGATTTCAAAGATTATCAGAGGTGGAGAGCAGGACACGCCGCCCTTGAGAGGGGAAGGAAGAGGAAAGAGGCGGGTGGGTGTGAAAGGGCTCCAGGAGGAAGGCAGGTGCGACATGACACACCCTGCCTGAGCGCCACGTCCCGAGCGCCACGTCCCAAGCACCATGCGCCACATCCTGAGCACGATGCACCCTGTCCCAAGCATACAGCCCGGCGGGGCAAGGGGAGGAAGCTCCACAGTACCTGCTTGGAGAAGAACAACCCTGTTGAGTAATCAGACTTTTTAACGCTCAAGAACATAACACTTTTGATTTGTTTTACCAGCAGAACTCAGCTCTGAAAGAACTCTGAAAGAGCGGCCAGCTCCACGGGCAATACTGTTCTTTGGGAGAGAGGAGAGGTCAGCTATTTCCGCTAAGTGCAAGCTATTGAAATAACGAACTCTTCTCATGGCACTTGGCCACAGCCAAGTGTGTGTTGCTAACTATAGTCTTCCGCTTTAACCAGCTTACATCTATCTTTGCGTGCAAAGCCGCCTAAGTGGACAACTTGGGTCTGTGACCTCTTTGCTCCCCTTAAAAATTGAGAGTCTCAGGATTATCGAGATGCAGTTTGACAAGGTGGAAAATCTGCACAGAACACACTAGAACACCAAGGAGTTTGGCATATTCACATGTAAAGAAAGAAAAGGAAAAGCAAGGAGCACATTCCTGGAGCTAGGCCAAAGCTGGGCTGCCACACAAGCTTTGAACATCAGGAACTCTGGGAAGACGTGATAAACTCAGGATTTGAGAGAGATAAGGCCATGACTTGGGCATTAAAAAAAAAGATTAATTCAAGCTCAGCTTAATGGAGAGAAAGACATGCCCCACACTGGTAGGAATGCTATTTTCTCCCATCCTCTTTGCTCCAAGCGTTAGATAAGATGGACGCTGCTGACTGGGCCCGATTGGCAGCTCCTGCCTTGCAATCCCGTCCCCAACAGGCAGCAGTTGTTGGTTCCTGTCTCGCCCCTATGGGATCACCGACATGTTCTCCATCTGTACCTCAGTTTTCTGAGGACTGCACGTCTCCGCACACAGGAGTTTCTGCGATCTGCAAACCAGACCAAGCCTGTGCCCAGGGTCTTGTGGCTGCTCTTCCTCGGGCCCACTCGCATCGCCAATCGTCCCTCCCAGGCACAGGGATAGGATGGATCAGGCCGACGCCATCTCACCCGAGACACAGAACTAATCAGGGCGCCTCGCCCGCTCACCAGAGCCTCGGACTCGCCGGAGAGGAGGAATTTCAGAAAAATCCCCGCTTGCTTCTGAAAACAAAAACACATTCCCAGTGTGCAACCTCTCTCATTGTCCAAGCAGTCTCAGAAGTTTCCTTTATATCCTAAGTAAATATACAAATACTTTCCAACGCTTGCAGCTCTTGCAGATAGGCCCCAGCCCCAGCTGCTTGCCCTGGAACAGCCTCAACCTGACCAAGTGCAAAGGCATCTGCCCCGGGCGTGCTGATGTTGCGCAGGGCCCCCGGGAGCTGCTTCCCGCATGGGGCTGTGGGGAGCCCTCGTGCCTCCACTGCTCCCCTCCTGCCCTGCCGTGGCTCTGGAAGGGGGTGGACAACACTATTGGGCTCAGAAAGCGAGTGGGAGCAGAAGGGAAGAGCTGCATTTCGTGCGCTACAGAACCGCACTTACCTGAAGGCTTAGCTGGCCCTTAACAGGCTGCTGCTTTGGTTTTTTAAGGTATTTTATAAATGGAGCGGATAAAAACTAAGGTTGCCACTCTCCGTCCTGCTAATATCCATGACAGATTTAATTTGTATTTGTGGACTTTGCTCCTTCAAAAAACAAAGAGTTGGGGCTGGATCCCGCTGGCTGCCACTCCTGCAGAGTCCTGGTTGGCAAAGCCCAGGAATGAAAATATGGATAAAAATAATAGAACTTCTGAAAGGCCATTTGAGCCTGGAAGAGCAGAGCACAGCTCCAGCATCGCAGCCCACGTGGCCAGATCCACCACGGCACTGCGGGAGCCAAGCAGCTCGGCAGCCCCCAGCCAGGACGACGCCAGGACGATGAGGCGACCGCGCTCCCGGGGGGCCAGGCCCAGGTGCTGCACACACTGCAGCCAGGGAGGACGCCCTCTGCGTCAGGGACACAACTCAACGGCAAGGGCATGGGGATACAACCTGACGGCAAGGCTGCGGGGGCGACGTGCAAGCGCTCCACGTGCTCCACTTGTGCGTAACATCCGGCTGTCCCGGAGCCTCCTATGGTACGTATGGGAACGCAGCGCCCACAGCGTTAGCCAGCATAAGGCTGCCCCCGTCCTCTGCTCAGAGCTGTCTCTGTCTTGCTGCGCTCAGGAGTCGCTCGGCTCGGACACACGAGCAAGCCCGAGGAAGCCGCGCTTTGCTGCTGGGATCTCCAGGCACAGACACTCCGGGGAAGCCGTGGGAACTCCCGCGCTAGGACGGTGTAAGGCAAGCAACCAGGAAATC
Organism: Crypturellus undulatus; assembly: GCA_013389825.1. NCBI lineage: Eukaryota > Metazoa > Chordata > Aves > Tinamiformes > Tinamidae > Crypturellus > Crypturellus undulatus. The sequence goes on along the minus strand of VWPW01012318.1, from coordinate 65,273 downwards.
CCTCTGCAGGGCTGCAAGGAGAGGGGTCACGGCTCTGTCTTCCTCTCGTGTCCTGCTCCCCCATTTCACTTTGACAGACCGTAGCTTCCAGCCATCTTTGCAGCAGGCCGGGATCCACTTTCTCCCCAACGGTCCTTCTTTGGACAAGCACTGTGGAGAGATGGGGCAGTAGCTTGTCCTTCTTGGCCAAAGGGAACCCCTTCTCAGGTGTGATTTTGAAGACTGATGTGCTCCACAGGAGTCTGCCACGTGCTCAGACACAGTCACAAAACAAAGATGGTCAAACACACAAAACCAGGGAAATGAACCTCTTGTTTCAGAAAACAGGCATTCACACACAGTCAGGTGTAAGGGCAGACCCCAAAGAACGGCAGCTATGGCCATTCGTTCCCAGCAGGCCCAAGCTGTGATTCTGACAAGTCACCATTTCCATATTCCTGAACGGTGGCTCGTGGGGCTTCCGGTCTGAATGTAGCCGTGCGTCTGGGGGCACTGCAGGTGCCATCAGGGACGCGGCGGCAGCAGTGCTCTCTGCTCCGGGTTGGGGTGCTGCCATCCCAGCAGGGTCAGAGGAGCCAGGGGAGCCCGGAGGAGGCAGCTCCCAGCACAGGCTGTGTAACAGGACGCACCAGGGCAGGGACCTTGCACTGAGCCCCCAGTTAGAGGTGCCAAATAAGCGGTGCCATCCTCAAAGACTAGGGATGGAGAGTCCGGCCACGGGAGGGCACAAAGAGTAGCCATCGGAAATGCCTCCCCAGGAGCCCTTCCCAAGGGCCCTGTCCGGCTGCCGGCTGATAAACCCTGATAAACACGTGGGCAGCTCCAAGCTGCCAGACTGGCACATCAGACCAGGGCGGCTAAACTGCCCCAGGGGGCCCAGGAAGGTCTCAGAGCACCGGCTCTGTGCGGCAGGGCCTTCCGGCTCTGCCACCTGGCTCTCTGCTCCCTGCAGCCTCAAAGTCCCGCAAAGCTGTAATTTAAATCTAAAAAAGAAACACTCTAAACACACACACACATATATATAGGTATACATAGACTTATTTTGAATACACACGCATCCTTCTAGCAAAAATTATAGAGGAACTAAAATAAATATAATGCCAGCCTGCTCCTAAAACACTCTCCTGCTCCCAAAAATAAGCGCTGTGCAAACAAACCAACCTCTGCCTAGCAGGAGACAGACCAGACTGTGAAAATATAGAGCAAACGGCTGTAATTGCTCAAAGCCTCACCACGTACACTCGGCTCCAGCAGGCGCTCAGAGCAAATCCCACCGAGCCAGAGCAGGTCCCACACCAGCCACGCAGTTACAAAGGGGATGAAAAAAGCCCAACACCAGATATTGGTGGGCTGGAGGCAAGAAAGCTTGTTCTGCCTGGGAAAGGTCCTGTCACACACAGTTTCTTGTTACTTTGGAGCTTTTAATTAAAAAAAAAAAAAAAAAAACTACTGTGGCTGCTCAAAACCATTCACTCGAGCAGCTTCTGAGTCTTTTCACTGGCACAATGCGTGAAGGCTCCACACCACCCGGGAATCTCCATTTCCCCCAGGACCTGCAGCAGGACAGATCGGAGCAGAGCTGCATTGCGGAGAGGTGCTGGTGGGTCAAAGCCAACAGCAGATTACTCCAAAATACACGTCTGGAGAGAAAGGAATAAGAAAGCAGCCCCTTGGACTGAGCTAGGACTTGTGGGGATCTCCATATGAGGACCAGGATGGCAGAGGGCAGTTCTGCCTGTGGCAGAGCAGACACCGAAGTGCAGAGCAGGACAAGGGCGCGAGGCTCTGCAGACAGAGCAGCGCCTGGAGCACAAGGTGACACATCTCAGAGCACTTTATCTCGCTGGGGAAATGGAGGGCAGCACAGAAACTCCCAGCAGCACCAACTTTCCTGCCCCCATCCATGCCCGCGGCACCACGCTCCGTCCACCAGAATCGCACAGCCCTGGGCAAACCCAGCGTGGTGGGCGCTGCACAGAGGGGACCGTGCGGAGAGAACCTCCCCACTGAAAGACACCAGAACTTCAAGAAGTGGCGCTTACACCCGCCCCATTCTCCATCCCTCCTCCGCGGAGCCAAGCTCTTCGCTCTGAGAGCACCCTCTGCCCTTGGTAAGGGGCCCCATGCCAGCCTGGGACACGGATCCATCTGGAAGGGGTTCCGGGTAACTGTCCTTGGTGATGTGGGAGCATTCCAGGGCTGAGGAACAAAGTTGCTCCTGCAGCCTGAGCCCCAGGCCACAGCAAGAGGGACCAGCTCCTCTGGGACCCAGCATCTGCCCAGGCCACGTCTGCCCCTCCCACTACTGCGGCCTCCTCTGCTTTCCTCCCGCCACATCAGTTGGAGGTTTCAGACTCTAGAGCACGGCAAGAAGCCCCAACCTTCAAACAGCCTCCCGAAAGCTCTGCTTTGCCCCAGACGCAGCGGCACCTCCTAAGCTCAGCAAAGGCTACAGCACAGTTGTTTTTCCTTTTAAGGGCTGAGCATTTGAGAAGGACTTTCAGAAAAATGTACTGGCAGTTTCATCTCCTCTTGCTCCTTCCAAAACGTGCTGCATGGATCCACAGCTCCATCCAAATTCCCTCTGCAGGAGGGAGGCAGCTGCAGCAAGTCGCGTGCAGCCATGGAGGACAGTGGCCGCGCACGTGGCTCGCGGCACCAGGTCCTGCACGGCCACTGGAGCTGCACCGAGCCCGGGACAGCCCCGCAGGCGCACCGCGGGCCCGACAGCGACACCAGCACCATACCTCAAGAACAATGGCAAGTCCATCCCAACTGACACAGGACTGGCCTGGAGCCAGACCCTGTCCTTCCCAAGAGACAGCATCATGTGGAGAAAGCTCGAGTCCAACAACACCCTAGAGAGAAAGCACCTCACAGCTGTTTAGGGCAACCTGCACCCTCAGCAAGGACTGACCCCACAGAGCATCTCCTGCCAGCTCTGGCTCACAGCAATCCCGCCCTGTCTCCAAGTCCACACAGGCAGAGTCCTTTGCACCTCTTCGGTGCCAACTTTGTGCATCTGTCTCCTAAAGAGCTTGTGAAAGGACGATGCTTTCAGCCCCACTAAAGGCAGCATCTCCATTCCCTCACTCCCAGCCAGGAAAGGATCTGTACCACAACCAGATCCATACAACCAGCTTCCCAAGGTCACGCATCAAGTTTTCTCCGTATGTTTTCCTGCATCACACCATGCTAAGAGAGACCTTTGCAGCTGGACTGGAGCTGGGCTCTGTCTGCGTTTGGTGAGCATGCTCTGGCACTGAAGACTTTTGCAGGATCTGCCTGTGCATTTCAGCTTCCACAACATCCCAGCCTGAGTATACTTCTCCCTACAACTAGGACTGGACTGATCCTGTTTTGTCAAGGGGATTGACACAGGAAGAAAGGACAGGACAGAGCAGGAAGCAGAACACAAGCCTCCCACGCTCCAGTTAACCCCTTCATCACTACGCTATGCTGAAACCACTAACTACTAGACGAGTGAATGCAGTTTGACCTTGTTTCCATGGACCTCTAAGTCACAGAAACATCAGCAACCGGAGTGGGCGTTCAGCACACCTACGCAGGGCTAAATTTCCTACCCGCAGCAAGGCTGCGCGTGCTGGGAGGGCTCAGCTCACCCGACTGCACCATGCACGCAGAAAGGGGCAGTGGGGCCAACAGAAGTACCTATAGTGCCACGGACTCGGGAACGGGGCACAGGAGCTGCACCTGCCAGCACGATGAAAGACAAAACCTCGAGATTCCCGGAGAAGCAACAGATCCGAGCACTCTCCCTGTGCCAAACCCAAGTAATGTCCCATAAATAATGTCCCAGCTATTTTGAGGCCACGGCAGCACTCGCCACCCCTGCTGACATGCCAGGAATGACCGACAAAGGTCTCAGTTAATCTGTTTTGCCACCCAGCTGCTTCAGGCCCGAGGCTAGCGCTCCGGGGCGCAGCGTGTCGGCAGTGGCTCTGCCGGGAAGGCCGAGGCCGGCGAGCGCGGGGCAGGCGAGCAGCTGCCGCGCAAGGAACAGCGCCCGGCAGCCTCGGGCCCTGCAAATCACTCCTGTGTGCGGAGAGATCCTCCCTGCACCTCATCCAGCCTCTTGAGGCTGTGCACGGCCGCGCACCAGTTCCAGCGTGCGGGAAGCGCTCCGAGGTGCGCGCTTTCCTGTGCAGAAGGGAGAAGCCAAGATGACCGTTTGCACCATCCTTGTAGCAGGAGCTGGAGAGCTGCAGCAGCCAGCGGGAGAAGCAGCCACCACGTGCAAGAGGCTCGTGGAGGCCAGGGAGGACATTCGTGAGCAAATTAGCCAATGTGACAATGGGCAATCAGATGAAAACCTCCACTAAAGGTTTCTGAATAACTGAGGTTAGCAAACATCGGGAGGGGTAGAAAACAAACCCACAAGAAACAGAAAAGAGAAACTCAGAGGTCACTTGGGATCAACCAGTTGCCCTAGAAGACACTCAAGTGAAGGGAGTCAAGAGGAATCCTCTAGACATCTGCTACGGCCTGAAATAACTTAATGTGACCAATAAAGAGAAGAGAGAAAAAAAAAAAAAAAAAAAAGAGTTTTATTACTTAAACTTTTTTACAGAGGCTGCAGGCGCAGAGCAAGGCTGTAATTCAAGGGTGCAGCACCTGCGATCGGGGCACGCGCAGACAGCCCCGTGGCGCTCGGGCCAGCTGTTTACTCCATACAAACAGCCCGATGGCAACGCAGAAAGCGTTTCAAGTTCCAGAAGACGTCTGCAAAGCTGCATATCTGAAGCAGCAGCATTCCTAAACACATGGTGTTGGCAAAATAATAGCCCTCTGTCTCTTTGCATTCAAAGGGCTGCCAGTCACTTATTAGCTAAAACACAGTGTCCCTTGAGAGCTCATGCAAAACACTGACACGGTTTGCAAGGGACCTGGGTATTTCTCAGCTAGCAAAGCCCACGGGACACTGGTGGCTAAATATATAAAACAAAGATAACAGTGTTTCATGGCAGCTTCGTAGGCCGCTGCGCTCTTCAGCTCTCTCCCGCCGCAGCTGTCTCTGGCCACCCCGCTGAAAAAGCTAAGCAGGAACAAATGGAGAGCAGCTCTTCAAAGCACGAGCGGCCCCGGCTCACCAAGCGCCACTCAAGTTAACCACTGCGCTGCCGGGTGACAGGGGAGCCTGGCAACGAGTCAAAGGCAAGAGGAAGCCCAGGGCCTGCCGCCAGGAAGCGCATCCTTGTGGGCTCCTTGCAGAGCAGCTGCTCAGAGCCATCGTGGGGTTCACCAGCCCAAGCACATTAATTTCCTTCTGGCAAGGAGGAAGAAGTGCTAAGTAAATAGCTGGAAAGCTCCACCACAGAGTTCATAAACCCTTCGTAAAACAATAAGCCAAAAATCCTTCTTCCATGAGAAAGGAATTCCTTATGTTCCTCTTGCCTACAGAAAGCACAGACGGGCAAGGACATGAACTGCAAAAGCAAAACAGGGTCCTCGTGAGCGGGGTCTCGTCACCGCAGGGCCCTCACGCAGTAGCACCCCCAGATCTATCTCTCCCCTCAGCCGCGCGGTCCCTGCACGGCTCAAGCCGCCAGCAGCACTTCCCTCACCTAGTGATGAAGGACTTAAAAGTTTAGGATGGAAGACACAACCTATGTTTGATTTTTTTCCCCCATTACTTTCATTTTAGCCATATTTCAGCTTCCTCTTTGCACATTACATACTTGTGTTAGCAAGATCAGTGGTGACTATGGTAATACCTTTGAACTAAGGGAAAAAAAAGAAAAAAGGAAAGTTGTGTATAGTTCTAGGGTTCTTTGTCATTAACAAGATCTGACTTGATTTTAACAAGCAACAAAGACTGCATAACTCTACCCTGCCTTTAATCACATCTGTAGTCTTTCTAAAACCGAATACCGCTCCACAGAGTCACCTCTTGGAACAAAGTACACTTGTTTTTTACAGTCAAAATCCACACATTCTCTCAGACTGTTATAGAAGCAATGGAAAAACAATTTCCCTGACAGTCAACGAGATACTAGAGAACTGTATCCATATTTTCTATTCTATGATTCACCAATAATAAAATCCTTCTTACTCACTTTTAATGTCAGGCTAGGAGTCCAGCAGGGAGAAATGACGACCACCCGGGAAGGGCAGAGGTCAGACAGGGACGTTGGGACAAGTTCTATGACTTGAGACTAAGGAACGACATGGTGCTCAGATAGAGCATAGTCCTTCCAGCTCGCAAGTTTGGGAGGAAACCAGGCAGGAGCCTTTTCAAGTTAATAGCTGAAATTTTACAGAAGAAAAATCATCTCCCTTAGCGGGGAAGAAAGCAGCGGGTTGGTTATATTCATTCTACTGAAGGGGTGAAATCAGAAAACTCCAGAGGTGAATATTTGTGTAAAACCAGTACCAAGCTGGGAAGAGACTCCCCGACCCAATCTTTACCCCCATCATGTGGTACAGAAGCTTCTTGGGGTTGAGAACCCCAAGCAAGAGCACGAGTCTCACCTTTTGCACAGGTCTCAAACCAGGTACCAAAAGACCTGTCAGCAGCCAGGATTTCTGGTGCGTTTCCAGCTCAAAGGCAACGCATGTGCGCAGCCAAGGGAGATGTGAATATGCACTCGTGGGTTCTAAACCATGTTAAATCCAACCACTTCCAAGAATATTGAAATGCAAATCTGAACAGAGTGGGTTTATCCTGCTTCAGTGCTTAGAAGATAGGTGTAAGCTAAGGAGATGTCCTGGAACCGAACCCGCTTTAGACCATATTTAAGTGGCAGCAGGATCCTTTGTGCATTAAGTCAGCCTGAAAGTTCGCACTTCAGCTTCTGGGCGTAGTCAGGAGAGCAAACCTGTGTCATTTGTTTGCCCCGGTTTTAAAAGACAAGAAAGAAAGAAAGGGGAGAGAAAAAAAATAACAACAAAAAAAAGAGATTAGACTGAGCCTTCTTATAAATAGCACAAGAGACAGAGTCCAGCCCAGTTCAGGCAGTAGCTACAGAGTTGGCAAAGTTAGACAGGATCTCAAAAAAAAAAAAAAAAAAAAAGATCAGGAAATCCCCAGTGTCACCTCCTCCCACAATTGATTTCAAGTGAGCTTATCCCTCGCACTTAGTCCATGAGGAAGAAGAAACTTCCTGGCTACAAGGGGAGAAAACAGTTATTAATAGCCGCACAATGAGTAAGTATCAGAAGTTATGCTGCAGCCCTGGAAGATCTTGGCTGGTCTCGAGAATATCTGTTGCCATGGCAGTAATTGCTATACATGGTATGAGCTAACAGTGGTGTGAGAACAATTTACTTTTTGATTTGGTGCCCAAAACAAGTTGCTTTTGTTTTTTCTCACAAAATAATAATAAATAAAAAAAAAGAACTTCAAGCATTTATTAGGCTGTGCTCAATCCAAGACTGAACTTTTCACTTTCAGCATTGTTAAGGAAGGCAACAACAACGATGCCAAAAGAAGCGCAAATGCAGAGAACTGTCAGGGGAGGTGTCAAAGGTGGTAGCGCTGCCTCTCTCCTTTGGCTGCACAGTCTAGAGACTGGAGCAAAGATCTGGGCAACACTCAGCTCTTTCTACATCCGAGTTTTCCTGCTTGGTCAGACGCCCACCTAGATAATACCCCAAATCTTACCTCATTTGCTCACAGCCTGTCCCTGGCCGTGCCAAGCGCAGGACATTCTTCCCCAAATGCCCCCAAATGTGCCCGCTCCTGCACCCTTGCAAATGCTCAGGGCAGCACAGACCTTGCAGGGCTCTACCACGTCGCCCCTCCGTCACCAGATCCGACTGTCTATTCCTGATCTTTGTGATCTCCCTTTTACCCATCTATTCACCCATGTGTCCCATGAACAGATGTTTCTTTGCAAGCCTGTGCGCAGGATCTTGCCAAGAGCTTTCTGAAAGCTCCACCAGGCCAGTCAACTGAATCACCCTTGCCCATATGCTTGCAAGCTCCTTCCAAGCACCAATGGATTTGTGCAGCTTGATTTAGTTCTCCAAAAGCCATGCCAAGTCTTCCTCAAAACATCGTATGTATCTACATGCCTCTTGAATTTTATTTCCTGAAACCATTCAAGAATGCAAGAAATGCTTCTTGGGAGAGACCAGCTGTCCACCCATTGTCTCAAACGGCAACAATCGGAGAGCTTCGTCCCACAGAGCATGTGAAGCTGGTCGTGTCCTCTGCCCATTTCCTCTCTTATTCCCCCAGGATCTGCATTTGTGCCATAGATGCTGGAGGGTGCACCCCTGCCTGTTCTCTTTAGTGCCTACTGTGGCTCCCTTCCAAACTCCTTCAGCATTCACTGATACCACCTGCCTCCACAGCCTCCTGGTGTCACCACCCACCACAAAATAGCAGAAATACTTTCTTTTAGCCGATTTAAGCCAATCTCCTACAAGTTGCACCAAGTGTCCCTAGCTCTGGCTCTGTGAGGCTTGCTAAATAACATTCAACTTAGTCAGTACCTTCATGGTTTTGAATACACTGATCATATCCCACCGTCAGCCTTCTCCTGTCCAAACTGAGAATTCCCAAACATTTTAGTCTTTCTTGGTAAAAGAGTTACTCCAAACCTTAATCATTTTAATTGCCTTTTTCTGTACTCTCTCCTACTCCCTATGCCCTACTGAAGACAGAGGAGAAGCACGTGCGGCCACCAAAAGATGGATGCACCAACATTTTAGCCAAGGTCAAAATTATGTCCTCTGCTTTGTTATCATCATCCTTCCTGGAGGTGGTCAGTATTTCACTGGCTATTTTGGTTGCCATTGCATACGGAGCTGATGATCCCAAAGAGCTTCCAGCAATGATCCCAAGATCCCTCCTGAGCTGCAACTGCCAGTCCTGCTGTCCCAGGCCTGGGATGGACCCTTCACCCTGCAGTTACCCCATGTTCACCTATGCTAACATTCATCCACCACCTATTTGTCTGCTCCGTTCTGTGAGGCCCTTCTGGAGCTCCTCACTTTCCGTGAGGTATTTGACTACCTGAAGGAATCTAGGGCCATCTGCAAACTTTGGGATTCCATTGCACACCCCTATGCCGTAGGTCACTGATGAGGAAGACAGACAATCCCAGTACCTATCTCTAAGGCCTTACTGCTGTCCTACTTTTTGCATCCTATGCTTTAACCAGCTCTCAGTCCTTAACAGGACCTTCCCTCTAGTCCCACAGAAACCGAATTGTTTTATAGTCTTTGATGGAGGACTTCATTAAAGGCTCTCTGAAAGCCCAAATATGATACATCCGCCAGTCCCTTTATCATGCTCCAGCAGGCCTGTGAGGCAGGCCTGGACTGTACAGTGGCCATGCTGGAACTTCTCCAAAAAACTGTATTTGCAAATGCCTTCAGAGCTCTTGTTTACAGACCTCCCCGGTTCAGGGCACAGAGGTCAGAGTACTGCTCTGCAGTTCCCAGCACCCTCATCCAGCCCTTTCTGACAGTGCGCCGGACACCCGGCTCCCACCTTTCCTCCAACCCTCTAAAAAACTGCCATAACACTCAACACTTCCAACTTCTCCACTATGGAGGGTGCTTCACCAATAGGATGCACAAGGTAGCGCAGCAATTTCAGATATAAGATCCAATAATGCTCTTGGATACCTGTCTGTTCTTCACAGCTTCTTACCAGACCCTCTGTCCACTCCCAAACTATTTGCATTGACATTCAACGTGGGAAGCTCCACAGCTCCCCCAAAGGAGTCAAAATGGTCAAAAAAAAAAAAAGGATTTGATTTTCTGTTATAGTCTTATCTGTTTTCCTCCCACACCCTGACCTATTCTCCTGCAGCCTCTCCAAAGGGTTTCTGCTGCATTCAAAAATGATTCATGTTTGGTAAATGAATTCTTCCAAAGTCACACTTTTGCCCTATTTTGGTTTACACACAGTCTGCTGGAATGAGCATCTTTCCTGTCTTCTCGCATGGATATAGCTGTATCCTTCTGACTGGGATCCTTCTTCCACCAGCCTTCCTTTCCTTGTCAGTTTATGTTTGTTTTCTGACCTTCCTTAAAGATTAGAAAAAGTTTATCTTTTTTTCAGCGGAGGTATCTATACAGTCTGAGCTTCCAGACTGACTACAAGCCTTTCAGCTTCTTAGTGGAGGGGCAAGGCAAATACCAGGGCTTTTCTTTAAAGGTTAAAACACCAGAAGGGCCTTTTTCCGAGGCTCAGAAGCAAAGGCCGGCCCGTCGCAGGGCAGACATAAGCGTCATGGATTTCATTAACGCTGCCAGTCACGGAGACCCTGCTGTATCCACAGGCTCTGAGCTACCAGAGCTGCTCCTGGATGCAGATGAACTGCAGTGACTGGAAAACTGGAACCCAAAACTTAGTCCTGTACATGAATCTGGTGAACAGGATCCAGCCCACTGGAGGAGACTGAAAACTGGGAGCAGAGTAGCTCAATTCTTTAGCCCAGACACTCACCAGGAGTAGCAGGTCAGGAAAGTGGCTTAAAACAGAGTTTTCAAAGGTAACCACACAGGCCCCGCTCCTGGATGCCCAGAGCGAGGTGCCTGCAGCTGCAGCCACACTGTCACCAAAGGCCCTCGCAGCACCCACGTGAGGAGCGGATGGGCCTGGGCTCCCTCCGCGGATGCTCCCAGCCGAGATCCCGTCAGGGGGATGCCCTGGAGCGGGGTCTCCTCCCTGCCAGGAGGAGCCCGGACCTTCACCCTGTGCATCCGGCACTGCTGAGCGCGCAGAGCCGCCAACAAGGTCAAGGCGCCCGCTGCTCCTGCCAAGGTCCCGCGGAAGATAAGACACGGTGCCCGCTGGCTGACGGAGCGCACAACCTCTTTGTTTAGTGAGGGGTTTGGATCCAGAAGAGCCCTGATCAATTCCCGACGGAAGCACAGCAAAGCAAACGGGCTTCGCGGCTCCCAGCTGCTCATCGTGCCTCCCTTCCGCTGGAGCTGGTTCAGCTGGCACAAAGCTGAGGGGGGTGAAGTCTGACCCCCTTCTTCATCTTGAGTCACACAAGAAAGCTCCCCCAAGACAGGGCTGTATCCCCAGAAAGGGTCTCCCAGAACACCCCCACAACAGCACCCGGATGTCACCAGGTGCAACATCGACCCTTCGCCCACAGACCCATGCAAGGCCTGCCTTATGGGGAGCAGCTCCACTCAGGATGTCCCTTCACAAGAATCAAGGGACCAGGCCACACTCTTGCATGGGCACATCTCACCACGACAAAACCTCCTCATGTTCACAGATTTTGCCTTTCCCAGGGAAAACTGCCCCACCAGGTGCCCATGGGGAGAGTCCAGAGCAAAGCGACACGGCTTCCTACTGCTGATAACAGCACTAGAGAAGAAGCTCAAGGCCACGCTGGCAAATTCAGGGCAACTCACTCAATTCACATAAAATCCCTAAGTGCTTCAAACCCTCTCTGCAGTCCACAGACATTGCAGATTCCAACCCAGGTGTGAGTGGGACGCAGAAGGCAAGGAAGCTGCATGGCTGGCAGCCTCCCTAGAGGTTCTGCTGTGCTGTGAGCACCCCCGCGCGCTCCCTTGAGAAAAGGACCACGACTGCAGGCCAGGCCCAGAGCGCAGCCCCGCGTGAGGTGCCTGGTTAACCACATGGCCTGCACTGTCCCCGCGACGGCCCCGCAGCACCAGGCCCGGGTACAAGCTGGCGGCCGCGACAACAGCACAAGCTGAGCCCCAGGGTCAGCTGCGGGGGCTATTTTATTTCATCGCCCCGAGTACAAGATGCACATGGTATCAGGAGACACCTCAAAGAGGAAACCGTGCTCTTTCTTAAAGAGCCTCCAAGGTAGCCCCAAACGACACCCCCAAACACAGCTCGCTGTCCACGCTGGGCTAACGTTCCCACCACTGCCTATGGCCCCGTTTTAAGTTTTGAGTGGAGCTATTCCGAGCAGGCTATTTGGTGATTGCCAAACCCTTAGCCTTTTTCAGTCTGCAATCTTCACTTGCGTTTTAAGGACTCCTGGGAAGGGGAGGGAAAGTGGCAGAGGATGAAGTTTCCCCTCTCAGCCCACAGCAAGCACATCTTGCACCCAGCACTGGGGCTACCCAGAAGCTGCTGCAATGGAAATTGTTTCTCCTCCGCCGCATGCAACTGGCGTGAGGCAGTGGTCCCATGTCCCCAGCTGCTCCCAAGGGCGAGCGGAGCCGTGGTCTCACAGGGGCCCGGCCTCCCGCTGCAGCATAAGGCACCTGGGAAGGCCAAGAGGCCGTTATCTCCTCCCACAGCACTTCCTAGCCACTCCTTAGCGCCCCACGAGTCACTGAGGGGGACCGGATGGCTCTGCCCCATGTGAGAGGCCGTTGTTCCTCCCGTCTCGGCCCCGCTGCCACCACCAAGGGAGCTGTCACTGCAGCTCTCTCCAACCTGCCTCTCTGGCAATGAGATTTTGGCCCTTGAGGTCAAAGTCTCCCCTAGGGACCTGGATGGACAACAGCGAAAAGGAAGCGGACGGGAACGTCCTGGCGCCAGTACAGGCAGCCGTGGCAGGAGGGCTCTTATTCAGCACTACCTTTAATAGCAGCTTTAAGAGCTTCTCCAATGCGGCACACAGCCAATCCGCCTCTGCACCTCTGAAAACTCCCGATCAGTTCTCAAGGATGACTTTAGTAGTTGGAGAAACAGCAACTGCATAACAAACACCTCTGTAAGAGACCTCAAAAAGCCAACTTAGAAGTCACACAAGATTTCTTAAGAGAAAAAAAAAAAAAACATATCTTGTTCAACAGTCCCAAATTCAATGTTTTTAGACACGACACCAGTGACACGTTGCACATTAGAGCCCAGCATACAGAGGAGCCCCAGATCCTGTGCTCAGCTAATTCAGCTTGCTAAGCAATAGTTTTTCTGCTGGTTTAGTAAACCCAACCATTCTGGTGAGGGGTCCCATAAAAGCCACTGCCAGGACAAGAGAAGACGGCATGGCAGTGTCATCGTGAACAGAACATCATCCCCTTTCGCACCCTCACCATCAGGGTGGGAGAACATTTCTAGGATTTACACACCCAGGGCAGCATGGCATGACTGCGCCAGATGCTGAACTTGCTTAGCAGTCCGTCGGCAACTTGCTTTGAGCGCAAAGCTCAGACTGGGCTTTGGACCCACCTTCCAAACGCTTCCTCCAGAGCCTGGTGGAGGACAGGGCAGAGCACCGCTCACTTACGTTGCTCTGGAGCAAGCGGCTGACGCTGGGTCACCCTAAGTCCCCCCGCAGCTGAAACCCAGGATGTCCCACTGCTACCGTCCTGGGGGATTTGAAGACGCCTGAAGTGAAAAGAGCCACACACCTGCAGTATCCAGAGCCAGAGGCAGGCTCTGTTCTAGAAGAGGACTAAGTGATTCTCCATCTCGGAGAATCGTCACTGTTCTTTCTGGTTCCCACTTCTCCCACGCTACTGTTTTTCCACACAGCTGGGACCAACGAGGCCCAGGGCAGCACAGCGGCCAAATGAACACAGACCAGCAAGCAAATAAAAATGCTGCAAGCCCCTGTGCAGAAATACGGGCTATCCTTTAATCTCACTTCATCTGATAACGCTGACAAGGGGAAAGACTTTTGATAAACATTCCTCAATACGCAAAAGCCTCTATTTAAATATGGTCATGCCAGCTCATCCTGTTCCAGGAGTCAACAGCAGGAGTGACTGGTGCTGAGTCTGCTGGTTTAAACAGCCTCTTTTCTATGATCAAACACATCCTGGTATTGTCATTCTGAAAAGAGATTTCTATTTCGGACTAATAGAAGTCTTCAGTCTCTAGAGCCTTATACCCGAGTCTCAGACTTTCCTTAATTATAGGTTCTAGCAAATTTAGGCCCAGTTGTCAGAACAACCTATAACTGGACTCAGTAGCCACATGTCAAGTAACTTTCAGTGATTTTCAAAACAGTTTCAAGAGGTTAAAGTACTTGTATTTCCCTGCAAAGCTGCCCAAGGGGTTCTCATGCTAACCTGGTGACCCTCTGGCCACTGCACCCTAAGGCAGGACTGCAAGTGGGAGCCCCAGCGAGCGACTGCAGGGCCCCGGCCGGGGCAGAGCTGCTGCTCGCGCTCCAGCTGCGTCTTGCACAGTCACCGCACAGTCACCGCATGGTCACTGCATGGTCACGGCAAAGCTCCGCAGAGCGCAAACACCTACGAGCAGCAGGAGCCCTGCAGGAAGCTCTGCCCTCCGCCAAAGTCTTCTTGCTCCCAACACGGGTTTCCAGGTAGTAAACGTGTCGAGGTTGTTTGCACAGGTAGGAAAGAGCCCCATCTGCCAAAGCCAAGTGCCTTATGGCACCGTCCCACAGCTGCCAAGTTACACACAGCAATGAGCCCAGGGCATAGGGACTTTTTTTTTTTTTTTTTCCCCACTTCACTTGTTTGCTTTTGGTAGATCATAAACCCTGTGGCTAAGAAAAAGCTCATTCTAGAGGGGCCCAGCACTGCTCAGCTCCGAGCTGAAACAGAAACGCACAGTCGCCCGGGGAGCACAGGGTCCTCCCTGGCACCTCGTTTCGTCTCCACTCGTCTGCTTTCCGCACGCAGAAAGCAAAGCACCGTCGAGACACTGTTCAGACAGCAAGGCATGAGGAGAACACGAGAGCAGTAAGGAAAATGCAACTTCCACGTCAAATCATTTCCCTGCGGTAGGTGAGAATGACACCAATGAGTTATTCTGTTTAGACTTCTTTAGTTTAGAAGTTCCCCAGTGCTGTGCAGAGCACAACCTGCAGCTCTCGTGGAGCACACGAGACCCTGGGCCCCGCAGGAGGAAAGAGCCTGGGGGGAGAACACAGAGGATCTCTGAGTGTGCTTGTCTCCAGCTACATTGGAGTATGGTCAACATTCATCTGGAAACAAAAGAACCCTCTTATTCCTTAAATCAGTAACCTCAGACACTTGGAACAGTAATGAGGATGAGACAATATATCCCGAGTAGTGGTACCTTCCCATTCTCCCACGTGGGAAAGACCAATTGCAGGAAAGAGACACAAGTGTAAAAATATTTAATTCTTGAACCACAGGATCTAGTTCCAGATGCCACAAACAGATGGACCTCGTGTCTGCTGTTCTAGTTAATCCATTTCTAATGCTACAAATTAGCTGTTTTAAGAAGCAGCAGAAAGTAGAAGACTCTTCCCCATGACACGTATAAAAATCACCGAAGAACTTAATGAACGCTCATGACTGAGCTACCAAAAAGTGCAAGAAATTGCTTGAACAGTACAGTCTTTTTTTTCCCTATATTTGAACTGCCTTTCTGCTCACGCCCCCGAAGAGATAAGTTAACACCAGTATCAAATACATAAGTAATGGCTCAGAAACGCTCTCTGAATCCAGTTAAAACCAGATTCCAATGTTTGCTCTGGAATTTGTTTTTATTACAAATAAAAGGCACTTTGCTAACTGTTCAAATCTGCCCAGAGGGCTTTTTAAAGAAACACAAGCATGTGCATGTCACAACAAGGCACAAGCAATCGTACTTTACCTGGAGAGCTACCTGGAGAGCCTAAACGGAACACTTCAAATCTGACATATTTATTTCACGAAAGCCTGTAAACAGCTCCTCCTAATTGCATCATGCACTGAGAAAGCCTTTCGGGAAGTCAACAGGAATGGAAGTACTGGGAAAGGAGACCACAGACAGGGAGGAAACGCCACTTCTTCCCTTTGAACTTCTGATTAGCTTCCATCAGAAGAGTCTGGAGTGTCTGAAGGTGTTTGCTCAAAGCCTTTATCTTCCTGGCGAGACAAACGCTACAGCCGAAGATATGGCAACACCTTAGGAACTATTTCCAGGCCATGCCCATCCTGCTGATAAGACCAACTGAAAGAGCATACAGAAACCTTGCAGGAAAGACGACCACCCTGCCCTCCGCGATGTGTCACCTTGCCCTCCGCCAGAAGTTACTGCCACCTTGACTTGCCAACAGAACTGCTGGAGCAAAAACAACCCCCCAGTTTCACTTAAAGCGAGTTGGTTACCCAGCCCTCAACTCTCTCAGGCAGTACAAGCTGCACCAGCGCTCTTGCAAGTTGCTTAACCAGCTCCTGAGATGGAGCAGCGACAACCTACAGAAGCCAACGGCAGGGGTGAGACCACTGACAACCCCTTACACCTGCACCCTCCTCCAGCGACATCTGTGCCCCAAGAAAGATAAGGGAGAAACCTTTGTGGTCTGGCTCATTTGAAGGTACGCAAGCCGTAGGAGCGCTCAGCTAGGAATGGGCTCAACCAGTGGAGGAAAGAGTGGGATAAGGTGGAAGCAGGAGCGTGTCTCACTGTCACAGCAAGCCGCGTCTATTCATGGCCTCGCTTAAGCCAGGTAAGAGCAAGGTAAAGCAGAGTAGGCACCAACACAGAGGGTTTGCACAGCGAATAACAGAGCAAGGCTATGCACCATGAGAAGCTAAACGCCCCGTTAGCGCCGAGCCATGACGGAGCTCAGACACGCGGCATCAGCCAGTGGCCCGGCGGCGCGAGGATGAATTGTGTCAAGTTTTCACTCGTTCCAGAATTAAAGCCCCTGAGAAAAAAGAGACACAGAAACTAGTACTTGGAGAAAGACAGATTAAATCTGGAGTAAACCAAAATTTGTCATTTGCAACTCACACATATTCAAAGCACTCAGATTCAATGACAAAAATATGGGCCTTCTTATTTTTAGCATATCATCATTATAAACAGAAAATAAAGCCTGTGAATCCTTTACAATTTGCATTGAGCAGAAGAAAAGGCAACCAACTCACCAGTTTTCCCACTGAACAGGTATATTAAGGACTCATCTCCAGTTAATCCTTCTGCCTATGTAGCTAACAAGCCTCCAGTAACATAGAGGACCTTGGGTACAGAGCAGGGAATGTCACCGTCCCTCTGCCAGCTTCCCGACACTGCCAGATTCACGTATCCCAACCATGTTACTGGGATGACACATCCAAATCTTTGTCATAGATAAAATGGCAAACAAGTAATATCCTTACCAATGCATTTAGCTATTGAGAAATACAGATGCTACTTCTTTGAAGAAACGGATCCCCTGCATATAAAACTTTACAGATTTGGAGAACTGCCTACAATTGCAGACAGGTAAAGCCAATACCAGAGGAACATCCGGACTGACCCCCAAAATGCCTCAAAGCTCAGACACAAAGTCACACTTCAAGGTAGTCTCTCACTCTTTCATCTTTGTACCGTGGCACATTACATTTTTTGGAGATCCAGAATACAAGCTGAATGCAGCATATTTGCCTCTCACACCCTCAAGCATGACAGCCCTAAGCGAAACAGATTCCCACTCTTTTTGGCATATCAAATGTGCAAGCCCTCTGCAAGGCTTTCAGCTGCAGACCCAACAACTGGCGGGCTGAAAGCAGCCTTTTGTATAACAAGGATGACCATAAAACTCCCCTGCTCGCAAAAAGTATCAGGCCAACATACTTGGATTTTCCTGTAGCTTATGCGCTTACGACTTAGGCCAACACATCTGTTTCGGTTAAGCAAACCTGTTGCGAATGCAGAATGTGAACTATCTGACCAAAAACCTGGCTTCAAAACGTGCATTCTTGTAATCCACCATGATCTCGGCATCACTTCCAATAGCCCAGATCCAACGGATAGGAAAGAGCCGGCTCATCAACTCAGCAAACAGTGAATACACACACATAAAAAAAAACACCCAAAAGGCAGTCAGTGAGGATCCACTGCTCTAGCAAAGGAAAATCCAGCATAAGGAGCTCTGCTCGGCCACACGGGCTAGCAGGACAGCCCCAAATCTACGTGGCTTTATCAGCTTGTCCACTTCATCCCCTGGTGTGAGCAACCTGCAACCTTGAGCTCCGAGCAGCAAATGTCCCTGGCAGTTACCAGCATGGAGGCAGAAACGGCAGCTACAAGTGGCTGTTGCTGGCAGACTGCAGAGCTGCTGCTAACCCTTTTGCTCTGGATAAACTCTCATTTTCTACATCTGCTCTCAGAAGTTTGGGGGATTCCTGTCCAAGATAAGCTGTGTTTGCAGACTAACTCAAACTGCCTGCTGGAAGAGATGCAGAAGGGGCAGGAAAAAAAAGAAAAAAAAGACACAGCGAACAGCAAACAGCTCTTCCAACCCCCTCGCCCCACCGCGGAGCCGCCGGGCAGGGCGCCAGCACTGCTCTCCCTCCACTCCCCGGACACAGACAACGTGAGAAGGGGCTTGAAATCGTGCGCCCCTGGGGAGAGCCGTGCTCGCAGGAACGTTAAATTGTTCTGAACTTTTCATGCACGGATGAAAAAGAATAAAAATTTTTTTGGCAAAAGAACAGGAAGGCAGCTGGCATCGGCCGCCGGGAAGACGGGGTTTTTGCCAGCACCGAGCCTTCCTCCCCGCGGAACAGAGCGTTATTCAGCACTGCTGGCCCGCAGAGCGCGAGCAGGACCCTCTCAATGGGGCTATTCAGGGCAGCAGGGGAGCCGCGGCGGCGCAGCGGGCCCGGTACCTGCCCGCTCGGCAGCAGGTGACCGCGGCCCTGGGGAGCTGCGCGATCCACACCGGCCCCTCCACCGCCCCAACGCGACCGCCGCTCCGGCCGCGGGGCCGGCGGTCACTTTCCCTGAGCCGCAAAACGAGCGGCTCGCGCGAGCAGCCCGCGCCGGCGCCCCGCAGGCC
>VWPW01012318.1:726-32917 GCA_013389825.1 Crypturellus undulatus | reverse complement strand
CGCAGCCGGGCCGGAGCGCGAGCCGGGGCCGCCCGCCGCTGTTGCGCCGCCCCTCGCCGCCCGCCGTTGTCTGAGCGGCGCCGTCGCTCCGCCACGTGGGCGTCTTGAGCGGCTTCCGAGCCCTCGGGCCCATCCCCCACCGTGAGCGCAGCCGGAGCCGCCGTCACCGCCGGACCTCGGGCACCTCAGCGAGGGCCTCCCCCGCCCGCGGCGCAGGTAACGGCCGCGCCGCATCGTGGCAACGCTCAGGTCGCAGCGACTGGGCGCGCCTCTCGCGCGGTCGGGGCCTGCGGAGGCCTCCTCAGCCTGGGCGCCTCCCGCGCGGCCGCCCCAAGCTCCCCGCGCTGCGCTGGGGCGGCGGAAGCGGCGGCCCGAGCCCGCGGCCCGGTCTTGAGCCCTTGCGTTCCCCAGGCCACGTAGCGGGCGGGTCCGGCTGCCCCCGCCGCTTGTTCCTCCCTTGCTCCCCCCACGATGGCGCTGTGCGGAGCGACCCGCCCTGGCCCCGGCCTCGGCCTCGGCCCCGCCGCAGGCGACAGCAGGGGTCGCGCGCAGCGCCGAGTGGGCGGCGACCCTGGCGCTTTTCACGCTGAGGGACGGGAGTCGCGTGAGGCGGCGGGCGGCCCGCGGGCAGCGTGCGCGGTTCGGGAGGAGCCGGGGCAGCAGCTCTACCGCCTCGCTGTCCTCCTGGCGCTGTGCTGCGCTGGGAGCCCGGCTTGCCTGTAGCCGAGTCGGAAGCGCGTTGGGAAACCCGTGGAGAGAGGCGTTCTGCTGAGCAGGTACACGGGCCTTGCTAAAGTTCCGCCTCCTTCCCCATGCCTTACAGTTGTCGCTCACTTTTATTGCTGCGCTTACCTCTTGTGAAGCAAGAGTGGATTGTCATTGCTTGGATTTTCTAAAGCAAGTAATTCTGAGAAGGGAGCCTTTTGGGGCTCTTCTCATGCTTTGTAACAGTCAAGAAGAATGAAGCCTTACTTCAGAATACTGCATAGTTCAGTAACAGTAAATCTCTCATCTCTGTGCTTTTTCCATCAGCACATTGGAGTTGTTGCTTGTTTTAATTTTCAGAGCTGTCAGGCATGTAAGTCTTTTTGGGATAAGCTAAAAAGTTTTGTTAAGAGTTAACTTGAGGCTTGTTGGCGTTCAGGGAAAGAAATCTTGAACTTTGTCATGACACTCTACTTACATAATATTAATCACTTCTCTTGTGTGTGGTTCTTATGAAAAATGGCTGTATGTGGCATGGCTGTTGCACATAATTATAGAGGTGATAGCAGGCCTATGTTATGTAAAGTAGTAAACAACCAGGAATTCTGATGGAAGCGTAGCATTATTCAAATTAGTGTTTTCTTGATCGTACAAAGTGTACAGATTGCACAGAGTGAGATCAAAGATCTAAAACTCTATTTTGTCTGTTGACAGTGACCAACAGTGAATGCCTGAAAAAGAATAAAAGCACAGAATAATTATACATTGATATTTTTCTCACTGTGCTCTTCTAGTCTTCAGCTAGCTGTGATTCAGAGCCACAAAGGGATGTTATTGTGTTTAATGAAGAGCTTATTCTGTAAATTTGTTAGAATTTTTTTCCTCTTTGAGCACTGCAAGGTTTGGATTCTATTTGTTTTTTTTTCAGTTAGCATCTGCAGTGCTCTGTGGTAGTAGTTTGCATGTATTGATGTTGTGTGATCAAGGACCTCTGCTCGGAACCCCTATACAGTTTGTTTGGTTCAGTCTTGTTTTGGTGAAGACAGTGATGGTTACTCCCTGGTCACGTTGTCCAAACATTTATGATTTGTTTGTCCTTTATCATGTCTCCTCTTTGACCACACTTCTTCAATATGAAGAATCAAGTTCAGTCTACTTGTGTGTGCTAAATTATTTAAAGTAACTCACTTTAAAATACAACTGGATGGGAATCGTCAGCAGAAACTCTTCTAGAATTCTGAGTTTGGCCTTATGCTCTTAGGTGTTGTTATTTATACCCAATATTGGGAGACTTGCAATGAATTTAATGTGTGATATCTGCATAAGTTGAGGAGCTGAATGTAAATAACTCTGGTTAAAATATAAAATTCAGACCTTGGTAAAACTTGGTAAAAACCAAGTATAATCATGGTTGTGAGTAATAGCACTTCAGCCCAAGAAGCAGTAGCCTGAAAATAAGGTTAGAATGCCTAGTTAGTTAAGCTGTTGAGTATGAGCTTTCCAGAGCTCTGATTGTGATGAGAATGTGGTTTATTCTTGAATGTATAAGTGGAGGAAGGTTGAGTGCAAGTGGGGAAGTGACTTGCTGCTTACATATGATGCAATTTGGGCATAATCTCAGTTCTGAGGTCGGAACTAACATTTCAGAGTCTTGAAAAGATTTCTTAATACTGGTTAGGTCTCTGAACAGCACAGTTTGCACAGTTCCTACAGCAGTGCCTTTAAGAGGGTTAAGGATTTTCCTGCATGTCTGTGTACCTTAAAATAAGTGTGTTTTGTTTATGCGTGCTTGTGTTTGTGCTAACTTGAATATAGGAGACTGGATTGATTTTCTTGTTGTTTTTGTTCTGAAAGCGAAGGGGAAGAATCTGTTTTAGTAAGAGACTTAAGGAAGTCCTCACTCTTGAGATTAATGAGAGATTTTTTAAAACTGTATCTTCAAGAGGAGAAGATATTAAATGCCACAGGGATCCAGTACATAATAAACACAAAATGACATTTAGAGGTTGAGGTTGAAAAAACAAGAGTCTAAAAACTGTTAAAATCATTGGGGGAGGAAATATGTCCTATAACACTGAGTAGTTGTGTTGTCTGAAACTTGAAATTCGAGACTGGATGGATGCTCTGTATGCTCCAGCTGCTCTTAATGCCTGAATCATGACTGTTTCTCCTATGGCCTGCTCTATGCAGAAGGTCAGATTTATAGATGAGCATAGTGTTCCCTTTAAATCTTTTAATTGACAAAATTGATGGTGATGAATGCCAGGAAACTGGGAACAGGTTTGCCTGAATGTTTGCTCTTAGTCGTTTAGATGTCTCTCTTGCATTGTCCTTGGGTCAAGCTCTTGTAGTGCTTAAAATGGCCACCAGGCCTGCATTTCTGCATGATAAACTGTGTTCTTTGTTTGGAAAGAAACAGGTGGCATACCTCTGGGCTTTCTGCTTGTTAATCGTATTCAATTGCATTTTATTGTTCACAGTTACAACTGTTTGGTACCTTGTCATGCTCATCATTGTCTCTCTGGGCAAGCTTCATTCTTCTTCTTGTTGGAAATGTCTTATGAGACAGCACTGTGTGAACTGGAGACTATGCAGTGATGGCATCTTAAGCAAAAGTTTTTGGAACATGAAGTTCAAAAGCATTTTTCTTTCTCAGGTGACTTTTGCTTTTTCTTCCAGGTGTCCTGAAAAATGGCTGATGATATTGATATTGAAGCAATGCTTGAAGCTCCTTACAAGAAGGTGAGAAAAATGTGCCAGTGAGGTCCTATTTACCTTAATTTAGCATTATTCATGAAACTACTGCTGAACTGTAAACTAACATCCCTGGAGCCCTCATGATTTATCTTATTGGAGATGCATTAGATGTAACTTGCAAGTAAATATATGCTGTTAATGTAATTATATTGTGCAGTAGTTTCACTTCAGCGTGATGAATAAATGCCCATCTATCTCTCTTTGTAGACTTGCCTAACGATATCTCACCTCTACTCCCATGAATTCACCTTTGATTCCAGTGTGAACTGTCAATCATAAGGTAGTAATTGAGTGACGTATCGCTGTACCGTGGTCCCTTAGGTTAAAAAAAAGAAAAAAAGAAAAAAAAGAAAACTCCCGAAACAAAACCAAACAGAAAAACAAAACAAGAAACAAGCAAAAGCCTCTCCTAAAATTGTCAGGTCCAGTTTGGTATAGCAACAAGGTGAATGCAGTGTTTTGGGAAAATAGCAGGGTTCCAAGAATAACCTTTTCACCAGTCCCATGGCAAGTAAATATTTGAACAGTCTGCTCTGTGCAAGAGGAGTGAGACTCACTTTTAATACAGAAGACTGGTGATGGTTAATCTTCTAACAGGGCAGGTGGAAATCAATTGCTGAGTGAACGAATTTACCTAAATTCTTGGATCCCTGAGTAGGACGTTCTTAGCAAGTAAAAGACAGTATCACAGCCTGCGATATCGTTCTAAAAATGTCCTTGTATTCTTCTGTCCTAATTGTTCAATTAAGAAATGCCAATTTTGATTCAAATTTTTGATTGATTAGTGTAGTGATGTAATAGTCTTTTACTTAAACCAGCAGCAAATGAATACTGTCTTTTTTGTTTTTAACCAAATGGTGAAGTGTTAACATTATGCATGCTTTAGCACTGGTTTCACAAGACGTGTATAAAGCTTAAGTTGCTTAGGAGTTGTACTTTTGATGTTACTAATGTGATTAAATTGTAAAGCGAGTATATAAATTATATGGCAGCCACTGTTAGTCTGTTCTGCAGTGTTTAATGCAATCATGTCTTGAATTTTGGATGAGCATTTGTAAGTTATGAAAGTGTATATTTAGTTTATATAATATTTAGCACTTATATTAAAACTTGAAGAGAAAAATGTAAATTGTTATTGTAAAATTCTTGTATCCTGGTTTAACATGGATATTTTCCATGTAAACAGGTATGGAAATAGGGACTGTTTAGGCTGGACTGGTGGATTATTGATGACTTTCTTGGGAGTCGACGTTACTAAAGCAGTGTGAATCCCTGTTTGCTTCAGGGCGAGATGTGTGACAGAGGTGGCATCAAGCTCTTACAACTCTCCAAGGAAAATGAGCGAAGATCTCGGGAATGACATCGGTCACAGGAAATCGATAGTGGCTGGCTGCTAGCACAGCCACTGGGGCTTAGGCAGAGATATAGCCGTGGTACTGATCAGAGGGGCACACAAACCTGAACCCTCGTCTTACATTTTATAGAAATAAACATTTAACCACTTGAGTGCTGAATTCTACAGGATAACTTGCTCTCTAAACCATGTAAGGAAGTATCTACAATTAATATACACTCTTAAACGATGTAATTCTTGCATTTTATAATTGTTTGACTTAAATTTAAGCAGCAAAGTGGTTAAACATGCCTACCTAAATTTTCTAAAGCTTTCCACATTAAACTGTAAACAAGTAATTTAGTATTAAAATTTTTGTTTTGTATTTTCTTATTCCTATTCCCATTACCCTTTGACCACTTGAAATGTTTCCACTTCGTCCTCACGATGTTCTTCTATCAACCCTGCTTAGGATGAGAACAAATTGAGCAGTGCCAATGGCCATGAAGAACGCAGCAAGAAGTAAGTATTTTCTTTATATCTTACATGAGATGGGGGGAATTGCTGTTTGTAAACTCCATAGTGTGTGTCAGAAGTATTCAAGCGAATAAAGTAGAAAAGCTTGAGCTTTGCAGTTACAGGGATTCTGAAATCTTTTATTTGCAAACATAGTTAGACCATTATCACTGATGTAATCAGTTACAGAAACATTTAATTTCTTAGCATCAGATAAAAATACAGATGTGGTAAGTCCAGATGATTCATCTGCATTTTAATTATGCAGTTGATTTTACATTGAAAGATATTTGCTTTGCAGTTTTATTTAATCCAAAACAAGAAGAATTTAAATATACTATTACATTTTTGAAAAAGTTTATTGTGGGAGAAATCTCTCTGCCCCCTTTTTTAATGATAAATAAAATAAATTTAAAAAAATCACCTTGTGGTGATTTTGAGGCTAGTTTTATAAATACCTGAAAAACACTAAGACTAGTGCTAACATCAGGTTTTATCTGGAATCTGAAAATCTAAAATTGACTGATGCCTTCCATTTCACCAAATACAGAGAGTGCTCAAAGCCAATAAAAATGGAGTCTCCTAGTATTTTTAAGTTTTTATTAGTTTAAAATCACATACCTGACACATAAAGCTGTGCTTGTGTTTAAATGGCTGTTTCCAAAATACAATCTGTGATATGAGAAGGAGAGGTTAATGTTCTATTAACTTTCCAAAATAGTTATGAGTTGGTTTCATAGTAGAATACTTAGTGTATTAGAGTACTTTCTGGCTCATTTCCTGAGTTAGTATAGCCTAACATCAATGGGATCCCATCTGTTCATTATGATTGTTTCTGGTGTGGTTGTCCTTCTGCTCGTGATCCCACTTTCAGGTTGGATGTTGACTGTTTATTTCCCTTCTTCTGGAGTCATTCTCTCTTCTATTTCCTGAATTGTACTTGTGTGTGTGATCTAAGACTTTCCTCCTGTGCTCTTTCATTGTTTCAGTTAAGTTAGTTATTATCATACTGATGTGTTCTGCTAGTACGAAGCCTTGTGTCCCAGAGTTTTGATTTGTTATGGCCATTGCTCATCTAACTTTTTCAAGAGCTACACTGTTCTGTACATGGTTACTGACAGAACGCAGTCTGCTGAATAGTAAGATACCTACAGGCTTTGCAAGACTTTTGTATTTCTAATTAGTTAAATGTGCCTTACAGTTCTACCCAGTTTAATCATGAATGGAAGTTTTTTTTTTTTAAAAATATACTAGCTTGGAGTCTTTGCATGAAAAGCTATAAGTGATAATGGATATTTAGAAACAGCTATAACTAACATTTGAGGAACAAGTGTAACCAGAGTTGTACTTTTGCTTCTCAGGAGAAAAAAGAGCAAGAGCAGAAGTCGAAGTCATGACAGGAAGAGGAGCAGAAGCAAAGAACGCAAACGAAGTCGAGATCGTGAAAGGAAAAAGAGCAGAAGCCGGGAAAGGAAACGGAGCAGAAGCAAAGAACGCAGACGCAGTCGTTCTAGAAGTAGAGATCGCAGATTCAGAGGCCGCTATAGAAGTCCCTAGTAGGTTATTTATGTAGAGTTTTATTTGTGCCATTTCTGTGTATGATGTGAAAGCTTAAGCTTTAGCTGTGTGCTTTCTAAATTCGTGCTTTATTGATCTCAAAAGAGAGTTGGGGGAAAAGGTTGAAGCAAGTGTAAATGGATGTGGAATGAGAATGAGGAGGATGGATGCGTGTCGTCTTGCTGTCTGAGCTAGGCAACAAAGGCAAGTGAGAGGAAAATGTGTGACTGCTTGGAAGTCGAATGTAGAAATTCATTCAATAATTTAAATCTTGAGCAAATATTCCAAGTACTTTAATTACCTTTGTCATATGAACATGAAGGTTTAACTCTTAAGAAGAGTAATCTATGATTTGAGGCTCACGACTAGCCTTTTGCGTGTGTTCCTAAAGGTACAATGAAAAAGGGGTGGGGTTCTGTTGTGCCCATGTATTAATACTTGCTATTTAGATTGTAAACCCATACCTCTATTTAGTAGTACGTTGGTTACATTTTTCATTTGAACACAAGAAAATTAGCTAAGAAAGGTTATGTTTTAACTTCTAGACAGGTATTTTGTTTTTACTGGGCTACTGCTTACATGCATGTTTGCTGTAGTGCGGTGAGTGCTTTATGCACTCCATGTGTTTTGTCTCAGTAATACCTATCTGTTACGTATTTGCCCTGCTTTTTCTTGGGCTTGTTTAGAGGCTGTAGAAGGTGATGCACTCGAGCTCTTCAAATCCTCTGCTTTTTGACTTGAGATAGAATTTCTGCTGTAGATTTTTCCTCATAGTTGTACAGAGCTTTTTAAAGCCCCCCCCCGCCCCGCCTCTTTTATTGATGATATTTGCACTAAAATTCTGCTGGAAGTTTTTTATTTTGCCTCTCCTTTGTCTCTGCTTTCAAAAAAAAAGCAGGAGGAGGGAAGAAAAAAAAGAACTGCCTGCGATACGTGGTTTTCAATGATTACCCTGTGCTGCTGCTTGTCTTCTTTTGCCTGGGTCTCAGCTGTTGTTGAATCTCAGAATGCCCAGATCATGTCAGAAGCATGCACTTAAAGGTATTTTTTATTCATGGCACATATTGCCATCCATGAGCAATTTCAAGACAATTGAGAAGATGCTATTTCACTTCTGATGTTCTGTAGGCATGTACAGTTTTCAGCAAAGTGGATGCTTCCCTAGGTGGTTGCTCCTAAATCAGGAGTGCATTCCTTTGGTACTCTTGCAATGACAACAAAAATCAGAGTCTCGTTTTGCACTGGTCACCTGGAACTTGGTGTTCTCATACTGAAAATGTACTATACCTCTGGACTCTCTTAAGGTCTACTGTGACTTATAATCCTCAGTCCAGCTTTTTCTTACCTGCACCAATTGTTCTACATAATACTACACACTTCTACAAAGCCAGGAGAAGGTTTTTGAACAGATTCAGCATTTCCTCTGTGTTCCCCTGTTTTGCGTGCTTGGAGATCATGGAGCACATCATCTCTCTTGCTTTGTCTCTAATATCAGGCCTCACCTTTAAGGCTTTGAAGAGCTTTAAAGCTTTGAAGAGCTGAGCTTTAGCTTTGAAGAAGTTGGCAGCTCTGGATAGTCTGTTTTCGACAGTTCTTTTGTTCCTGTAAGGCTACAAGAACAACTTGGGATGTGCCAGTGCAGCCCTTTGTGCTCCAAACTGGCTATTAAACAGAGGACCCTTGATCAAAATCTTCAGCCTTCCAGAATTAGAGCCTGCAATTCCTCTACTCCAGTGTGTTGTCACCAGGATAGATATCTGTCATTTATCTGATCACTTAACTGGGAGACTGCAGTGACTCCAGGCTGCTGATGCAGTTGGTTGTGGTCCTGTGTTCACCTCATTACTTGGTGAGCTAATGGATTCTTCACCTGGAGAAATTTGGCAGCTTCAGTTTGTCGACTTCTTCATTGTTCTTACATTCTTCCATAGTTGAGGGTTTATGAGATGCTAGAGACAGTTAATTAAAGAGCTTTGGAGAAAGTTGTTTTTTCAGTTTGGCAGTGTTGTGTTTACAGCTGGTACTGAGTTGCCTGGATTAGACCAGGCAAATACACTTAACTAACTGAAGCTAATGCTAAATTTGTAAGACGTGTGTGGGGCTCTCTCTGGCCTTCTGCACGGGGACCTTAGCACTAGCTGTTAAGTGGCCAACAGCTGGATAATGCACAACCTACAAGTGAACTACAGCCAACTGGCGGGTGTCATCTCTTATCAAGTATTCTTCGTTTGAAATGATTGAACTGTTGTATATAAAGGCAAACATGACTCACAATATTTCAGTTTCGGCCCAGGAAGCACCAAAAGAAAAAGACTTCCTACTGGGAAAGAACAAGTATAACTCAAAGGTTACCTTTGTGTACTGGAGAGCTGTGTAGTAAGTAGATGTCTTGCCTGGAGGATAGATCTTTAGTGCTGGAGCTGCTACCTTTCTTCAGATACCTTTGGACATACCAAAAATGGTAATTCTGTATGAAGAAGCACCCACTGTTGGCAGCAGCTTTGTCAAGTCTGTATTTTACAGGTAACAGGCAGCGTAAAAGGATCAGCCAACAGCTGGAAAATGAGTCTGGACTTTTACCTTTTGACTCTGTTCAGACAGTTCAGAATGTTAGTACAGCTAGTGGTGTTGTAGCTGATTACATCATTCAGTATTTTCTTGGGGAATTAAATGTGAAGTTTTGGGGGGGCTCCTCCCACGCCGTTATCTTAGTTCCTTTATAAAATCCTCATTTAAGATATTTTCTTTAACCTATGAGATCTTTTTGCCATGGGGAAAGTCTTGCAAAAGTTTCTCTGCAATACTGGGGAAAGGAATTTTAGTGAAGATGATTCTGAAAGAAAAGAAGAAGCAGTAGAGAAGATGTTTGAATTGATAGTCTCTAAGCATGACATACTGGCATTAAATATTGTAGTTGCTTTTCTGAAATTGGGCGATTTCCTTCCCATGTTCAGTATGCCCAGTGTAGTGGTGGTTTTTGTTCTTCGCGTGTGTTGCCTCTTAGATGTTTTACAGTAATTTTTACTAGATCTCTTAAGGAGATTAAAACTTTGCCAAATACTGTTGCGTAGACATCTGGCTGACAAATGTCAGCTGCTTTTTACAGTAGAAAATGTTTAGGCTGCTCAGTTGCTATTCTGGAATGAAGAACTTAAGCAAATGCTGCCAGGAAGACCAGCTCCATATGCAAGGACTGAAAATTTGTCCTGTTTTTCTTGGACTTTGGCCAAAGCTTGCATTGTCCGAGATGAATATTAGACTTAGGTTTGACTGAGCAGGTGACACTTAAACAGCTGTCTTCTGACCTCATTGTTCTTTTGGGCCATGTGGCATTACATAAGTTTAGGAAACACTTAGCTATATTTTGGTTATATGCACAGTTTAGCACATCTGGCTTATCTGGAGAAAATAACCCCTAAATGTAAAGATAAATACTGCTCATGACTCAGCACTTTTGTACATGGTATCAGGAACCACCTAACAGCTGCAGAGTTCTCAGAAAGGCAACTTGAAGAAAGAAGAACAGGAGGAAAGTAGGACAAAAGAAGATATCTCTGAAATCTGCACCTTTTCAAGAGTTATCTCCTCAGAAGAAATCCAGAGGAAATAGACCCCACAGAATATTGCTAAAAAGCACTTCAGAAGATTGTTCAGCCCGTCGTCTTGCCCCAGGGAGTATGAGGACTCTCTGCTCAGTCTGTACCAGAGGTCTATGCTGGTAACCTGTTGCTATATGTTAGTGTTTCTTCCATGTTGCCATGTATACCCATTACTACTTGTTCATCTGTAAAAAAAAATGGGAAACTTTTTAACTTTTTTTTTTTTCTTTGAGGAGGGGGCGGGGGGGAAGAGAAGGGAATCTTTATTTGCATCCTCTCAGTCTTTTTCATTAAGTTTAAAAAGAACAAGATTTTTTTTTTCTCTTTCTTTCTTTTTCACTGTTGCACTCTTCCCTTGGAAGTCATGCTTGTGATCCTTGATTGGGAGCTTAGAGGCACTTAGGTAGTTTATTGTACGACGTCCATGTTGATGCAGACAGCTTGGCAGCGTCTTGAACGAGCGTTGGTGTGCGTGCTGAGGTGACTGTGAGCATTGCTGCTCCCGTAGTAGGGAGGTCTCCAGAATGCCTTCCTTGTGGGAATTTGCAGGAAGCTCCTTGGGGTTCCACTTGCACTCTGAATCTCACAAAGCTTTCAGTTTAAGGTGGTGCTTGAGAAAATAGCTATGAACATGGAAGTGTGCCATTCTGTTCTTCCTTGGAATCCTCTGTATTTGGGGATTTTGCAATGTGAATGAAACTGATCAGGGAAAATGCTCCGTTCCTCCTAATTTGGTGTAGCTTATGCATGCTGTGGGTATGATTAACAGAGGAACGCTTGTAACACGATTGAATATAGACAGGAGATCCTGAATTCAGGTACTCTGGTAAGTAATGTCTGTGTTCTTTGCTTTTGCCGTAGTTCTGGTCCAAAATTCAACATTGCCATCAGAGGGAAGATTGGTCTGCCTCACAGCGTCAAATTAAGGTTTCTGCGTTTTCTCTACTTTGTTTGTTTGTTTGTTTCGCTTTTTCATTATTGATAGGTTTTGTTTAAAATCAAGCCAGTATATTTAAAGATTTTTGATAATCTCGCTGTTTGTCTTTACAGCAGACGTCGCTCCAGAAGCAAAAGTCCCTTCAGAAAAGACAAGAGCCCTGTTAGGTAAGATTTTTAATACTTTTTTTTTTTTTTTTTTTTTTAAGCTTGAAATAAGGAATAACTGTTCACTGTCCTGATTATACTTGCAAGAAGCTTTTGAAGCTCCTCTTTCAAAAAAAAAAAAGGAAGAAGCATTGAAAATACCCTGTTGCTTTCTCCCTATGCAATAAATCTTTTCCCCCAGCTCTCAAGATTAACAATGTACAGTTGTAAATCAAGTTGACTTTCAAAGCACATCTTGCTTTGCTTTTCATGCTTCAGTGTTTTCAAGCTCTTTTTTTTTTTTCTTAGTTGATTCTAATTTAAATTGGTTAACTTTTCTGCTAAGTCTCAGTAATTCTAAATTAGGAATGGAAAAGTACTGCACAAATGTTTGCTTTTTGTGTTTGGTATGTGTTGATGTTACTTGTAGAAAAGCCAGATAGCTTTTAAATCCAGGAAGTGCTCATCCATTCTTATAGTTTGTCACTTAAGAGAATGGGATTCTGAAAACTACTAGTGAGATTATTTTCTAAATTAATACAATTAAACATGAAAATTTTTGCCTTGTTTTTATTTATTAGCAAATTCTTAATGAGACACTTAGACATATTATCAGTGATATTTTATATACAAAAAATGTAAAGAGATACATTACTGAAAGTTTGGTCCGTGACTGAAATTTATGTTAATTGCACAGATATCGATTTCTCAGCAGCAGGCTCTTTCGGTCTTTTTTTTTTTTTTTTTTCCTGAAGAAAAACAGACATTGTTTATATTTGAAGCTTTAACTTGTAAACGGTAGTTTACAAGTTAGTCTCCTTCCAATCAGTGATCAATATCAAAATTATCTTAATGCTTCTGGAACCAGGGACTAGAATATTTAGTATTTAGTTTTTATTTATTCATTTGTTTTTAAATTTATTAGAGGCTGCTAACTTCCTTTGGTGCTAACTTTGTTTGAACTTCCTAACTTCCTAGGGTTAAGCTTAAACTACAAAGTTGTACAAGGACTAGGGGTTCTGTTTGTACAGGTGTTGGTAGCTGTAGTAATTGGGGAGTGACCACAGCCACTCCATGAGATGCCTAAGATTTTAGTTTGCAAAGCTTGGGGAAAAGCAAAAAAGGTTTATATTATTTGTCTAAGAGTTCAGGCAGATAGACTAGTTGTGTTCTTCTGAACCTAAACCTGACCTGACTGAATTACCCTTTAGTGTTTACAGCGAAAATTGAGATAATAGTGTTAAAAGCTTGTATTAGGTATTCCCTTTAATTCTTGACCCCTGGTTTTAAAGTACAAACATTTGAAGCATTATGTGTAGACCTGTGACTAGCTTCCTTATTCAGCTTTCCTCTTACATTCCAGAGAACCTATTGATAATCTTACCCCTGAAGAGAGGGATGCTCGAACAGTATTCTGCATGCAGCTGGCTGCAAGGATTCGACCAAGAGATCTGGAAGAATTTTTCTCTACAGTAGGAAAGGTAATAATAAAAATGTTAACATGATTCTGAATATTTTTTCAAGTCCAGGATTGCTGTTCTGCAGAACTGTGGACAGATGCTTTTTGGAACTACTTCTAAAGGATTTTCTCCTATGGGGTGGAAAACTTTTAAGCCTCGGAGCTTAGAAACATAATTAATCAACAGTGTATTGTTCGGAGTGCAGTCTGATGCAAATCATGGGAGTGCAATTCAAATGGCTTCAAGTCTTTCTCAAATAGGTCAGGAGTTTAATACATAACTTCATAGTTTAATTTTATTTTTGAGATGTTTCCTTTGGCATACTGTCATTGGCAGTTTGCCAATGGCATGTTTCTGAAGCATAATGTGATTTATTTATTTAGAATCGCAATAAAGGCAGCTTGCCTCTGAAGTATGTTTAGGAAGGTAATTTGATGCTAGTCTAGATTTTTAGTGTAATTGTAAAGCCATTGATTTGGCAAATAAGTGTCTGGCATATTAATGTGTTTAATTCCCTTTGTTTTTTCCTGGTTTAGCCCTCTTATAAACAGAGTACTTCCATTCTTGTCTTTCAGGTTCGTGATGTGCGAATGATTTCTGATAGAAATTCCAGGCGTTCAAAGGGAATTGCTTATGTAGAGTTTGTGGACGTTAGTTCGGTGCCTCTGGCAATAGGACTAACAGGACAGAGAGTCTTGGGTGTACCAATCATAGTACAAGCATCGCAGGTAAGTAGTTGTTAACAGTTGTTAAACCTACTGCTAATCATGTTGAATAGTGCCTAAAGGCTGGTAATTCTGAGATGTTTCTCAGAGGCAAGGATGTCATCTGATCTCATCTTAAAGAATATCTTTAGTGAGGCTTAGCAAGATGCAAAATTATCTACATAAATACTTTTATCTTCTGTTCACATCTTTAAGGGAGGAATTAAATAATAGCCATATAACATTCATAGAGCATAAGAATGAAAGGTTCTAGAATAAAGTTTTTTGTGAATGGTGGCCTTCAGAATCTTAATCGATTCTGCCCTCTGTTATCTTTGGAAAGTCTAGTGTTTGTAAATTTGGTTGTCATTGAGCATTTGGAAATGATTAACAAAATGATAACATAAGATAATTATGAGTGGACCTTTGCTTCCAAAAAGTGACAGCCCAATTACAGCAAATCAAAGCAGTATAAGATTCCTTTTTAAAGTGCTGTTGCTAAGAAACCAGTAATATCAAAGCTTTAAGAATATTACTAAACTATAACCTGTAATTAAAATAGCTTTCCTGGATATATAAAAAACAGAGTGATGATTTGTTAGATACAAGCCAGAATTCAGCATGAATTCTTCATTTTGGAGGTTTTTGAAGCCATGTATCTATACTTAGTCATGATCTTGGGATTTTATAGGGTTTAATTAAGTCAGATGGACATTGTGCAGGTTAATAAACAGTGGTGAGGTTTTTTTGTTTGTTTGTTTTTGTTTGAGGTTTAATTTGGAAGCTGTTTGCCTTTTTCTTTTTTTTTAACTGAATTCTGACAAAGTGAACTTTTTGTTTGTTTTTCAGGCGGAGAAAAACAGAGCAGCAGCAATGGCAAATAACTTGCAGAAGGGCAGTGCTGGTCCTATGAGGCTCTATGTGGGGTCATTGCACTTCAACATAACTGAAGATATGCTTCGAGGAATCTTTGAGCCGTTTGGAAGGGTAGGTTTTCACTAAGCAAAGTTGATGTTTGGTAGTAGTTAGGATTATCTGAGAAACCTCTGTTAATTCTCAAATGGTATATTGAAATAATTAAGCTTCATGCCCACAATACAATCTTTTTCCATTCCTTTGTTACATCTGCATCCAGGAAGGTAAAGGTACTGATAAGGTATCACCCCAGCAGTAGAGCTAAGGTGGATTAGGAAGCTTATAGACAGAATTACGATTTTTTTTTTTTCTTCCTTTTCTATTTCCCAGGCTTGCTTTTTTTAATAATGCATTTTTTTTTTCTTTCCAACACTATTTCGTATATCTTGGGTGACTCTTGAAAGTTGTAAACCTTTAGGAACTCTCATATAGCAATAGACAAATACATTTGAAGTGTGCAGCTTTTTCTTAAAGTCCCCACTCGGCTGCCTTTTTACCCTTAGCATGGCTATGTTATTTCAGTTGGGATTTCATTATGTCTGTGTGCTGTTTGTCTGCTAGAATGCCGCATCCGGTCTCTGTGACTGGAGGCATCTTGAAAAGAGTAAACTGAATATCTCCCATGTGCTTAGCAGTTACTTCTATTTAGCTTTGACATAAAGATCTCATTATCTGGGCACTAATCTGGACTTGAGGGAAGAATGAGGAGCTACTTAAAAAGAAAGAATGTTTCGCCTTCATTTATGACCATTGTCTTTGTTAGGACTATATGTAGGCTTTGTTTTGCTATCTTTTGGCTTATTTCAAAACACCTGATAATAGTTTTATTCTTTTTAGATCGAAAGCATTCAGCTAATGATGGATAGTGAAACTGGACGTTCAAAAGGATATGGCTTTATTACGGTATGATTCGGATTATCGGGATTCTTAGAAAACTTTGAAGTATAATCTTGTGGCATAGAGAATTTGACAATCGCAGTTAAATCTTTGCTTAGAAGTATCACTGGGAATGGAATACTGTCTCATTTCTCTGCCAGTTCCCTGTGGGTGTTTTAATTGAGCAATTTCTGTATTTAGAATGGGAGTAGTGTCCTTATGTCCAGTGTTGCAGTCAGTGTCTGATAAGTTTCTTCAGACCAACAAAAAATAATAAAGACTGGCTTTTGTTAAGTCTCCTGGAGATCAAATTGAGAGTGTTTGAGGAAATCAGATTCCAGAGGATACATCTTTGTTGGGAGCATCTTTTCTCTTTGCCCATAGATCTGTAGTTTTATAAGCTCAGGTGTTTTATATGACGTAACAATTTGTGATGGAAAGATAAATGTATCTGTTAAGATCTCTGGAACTTGGAGAAAAATGAAGTGGAAGTAACTGCAGATATGATACTGGTAGATTTAGCACTACCAATAGAAGATTAGCTTCATATTATGCAGCATGAAGCAGAATGTCCACTAGGAGTGGTCACTAGAATCAATAAAGAAGCAACCCCTCCTTGCAGTGTCCTGAAAGGGAATGAACTGCAATCAAGACTTCTGTTAATTGAAATATCTAGATTGCTCTTTATACTTTAAACAGTCATGCATATCTCACTGTATTTCCATCAAAAGACAAGTGAATATAAGAAGTTGAGCAAACTTGGTAAGGAGGGAAGGCAGCTGCGGATAATACATGCAGCAGATGTGATGTGAAATGCTCTGGACAGTATTACTGAATGTGTTTTTTCCACTGTATAGTTTTCAGACTCTGAGTGTGCCAAAAAGGCCTTGGAACAACTCAATGGATTTGAGCTGGCTGGTAGGCCAATGAAAGTTGGACATGTAACTGAGCGCACTGATGCGTCCAGTGCTAGTTCATTTTTGGACAGTGATGAGTTGGAACGGACTGGAATTGACTTGGGAACAACTGGCCGCCTTCAGCTGATGGCAAGACTTGCAGAGGGTATGTATGGTGCTAAACAGGAAAGGTGCAAGAATAAGGAGGCTTTGTATTAATGTGCTGCACAGAATATTGTGCTAAAATTGTGTCTTAAGACTTCAACAACAGTAAAATTATTTCTGTTTCTGTTCTTGGGTTCCTCGGTGAAGAATGCTTGCTACAAAGTATGTTCATGTTTTCTCATTTAGGTACTGGTTTGCAGATTCCCCCAGCTGCACAGCAGGCTTTGCAGATGAGTGGATCATTGGCATTTGGAGCTGTGGCAGGTAAGAGATGATGACCTCTTTATTTTTTCCAAAATAGTTTTTAGTGCTTTGTAACTTCAGCATAAGTGCTTAACTGCATTTTTCTGATACAAATTGGGAATCTAGATACTACACCATGTTTTGAAATTCTGCAAATCCATGAGTAATTAAGCAGTGATGATATGTCAGCATTGATGGACGTGATTCACTTTGCATTATGTTTGGCAAGGCCTTCACCTGTGTATCTTTACTCTTCCTGATACTAGTGGAGACTTTCTGGTTCTTCTGCAGTGTAACTGTTGGCAGTTAAAAGCAGCAGGCTGGTAATTGGAAGGGGCTTTACCCTCTGTGGAGTCTCTTCTGAAAAACTGGAGCTGTGCCAGGGCCAAGAAGGTTCGTGGGACTTTTTGGAGGCACAGCAACTAATACTCACTCAAATACATTCATAATAGAGTTTGCTTGCATGGTATGTGTCCCAGAAAGGAAGAACAGCGTATGTCAGTGAATTCAGGTGGTACTTAGGAGGTGGCTGTAGTTTACATGCTCTGCAAGTAGGTGTTTTGTAAAGCTTTACGGAGATCTTTTTTGAGAGCGCGAGGGTACGTTTTCTACCGCTGCTAGTTCATAGCTGAACATAAGCAACAAATTGCTCAAAGCTAGGCAGTGAGTATAATTTCTCCCAGGAGCCTACATGAGAATTTAGAGTGGGATTTTTTTTTTTTTTTCCTTCTCCTAACTCAAGGAAGATATAAAAGGAGGGAAATTGTGGTAGCAGTAGGAAAGATTTAAGAGTGTCACAAACAAATGGATGCTGGAATGTGTATTTTTTTGCTGATTTCATGACACTTCTTGCATACATTTCTCATCTTCAGGCAGAGTTTGTGGCAGAAGTTTCACATTTATACACATGAATCATCTTTGAAGCTCAAGTGCAACTTTGATATGCACATTAAATTGTGGATAGCTGCATAAAAAATAGTAGTATGTATCTCTGGAAAGAAACTCATGGAAGAAAAGGGAACAGGCTAGGGAAATAAAGCATGAGATGAAGAGCGAGTTGTTGTGTTGGAGAAGAAATGGATTTAAAAAGTAATGTGAAGAAAGAAAAGAGGAGCTAGTGCAGAAGTAGAGGAAAGGAAAACAATACCAAAATGAGAGGACCTTTATCATAGGTGACAATGATGTGACAGTCTGGTTTGGGTACAGAAATGAAGAAATACTGTTTTAAAAACAACAGTCTTTTTCTCTCTCCCCATATTTCAAACAAATGTGCCAAATCCAAACTCAAGTTGGAAATATGACTAAAAAGGGTCATGAGACCTTGCCTATTAAGGTAGCCTGTGAATTGGCATAGGGCAGCATAGCTGTGAAGGAGCAAGTGATATGGCTTAATGTAGTTTTTTTGAAGGATGCGCATATTCAGTAATAGTAGAAATAAATGTGGTATGGAGGAGCATTATTTATTGCACTCATACTGTATGAAAGAAATAACGGAGATTTACAATTCAAATAAGCTGAGAAAAAGATAAAAAAAAATTCTTTACTAGCATAGTCATGAGCTATCCCCAGTGGAGGTTTCGTTGTGGATTAAAGATCTCTTTACTCTTGTTAGAGAAAATTACTACCAGGAATTTTGTCATTATGGGAGACTTTAACTTCCCTGATACAGATTGGAGAAGAATTGATAGTAATATTGGTGGGGCCCAGATATTCCTGGATGTGATATCCGACAAATTTCTTCATCAAACACTCAATGACTCATCAAGAGGGGATGCTATTTTAAACTCATTTTGGTAAGTAATGAAGATGTTACGGATGAGAACAGAAATGATCATTGACTGAGTGATAATGAGTTGCTCAAGTTTTAAATGGAAGGATAAACAAAAACAGGTCTCTAACTAAGGCTTTTGCTTTCGAAAGGGATGGATGAGGAATTACAGAAGTAAAGTCACCTGGTCTAAACTCCGGTGTCTGAACAGGAAGGACACAAAATGTTTCTTTAGTTCCACATTGCTAGTGCTGTACTGGATCTGTATTTCACAGAAAGAAGAAACGGTGTAGCAGCATTGGACTCCTCACCTCATTAGATGGTTAACTACTTCAAAAAAAATCTGGAAAAAAGACGAGTAAGCAGGGAGCCTCTGGAGAATATGCGGAAAGAACAGACTAGTAATGAAGTAGTATTTTTAGTCTAGGAAATGGTTAAAATAGGAATTACTAACAGTCATATTGAGTTAGACCTTGTAAGGGATGTGAAAGCAGAGATGAAGAGAGGAAAAAGACTTAGGTTGAGATGCAACCGTCTTAAAATGCAAAATTACTCTAGATGCCTCAGAAGACCTTCACTGGTTTCCCCCCCCCCCCTTTTTTTTTTTTTTTTTTTTGAGGCAGCACTGATGATGGCAAAGTTTGCAATTTGAGGATTGTCAGATGCAGTAGGGATTGAAAAGAAAATGACTCTTGAGTAAAGTAGAAGAAAATCTAAAAAGAACTAAAAACTCTGAGCTCTGAGTCCAGAGCAGTAAGAAAGCTCATATTAGTGATCAGATAGGCATGTGAACTACTAGCTCTCATATCAGATACTGTTTTAAAAAAAAAAAAAAACACCTTTACATCTCTAATAAACTGTAGAAGAGGGACATCTATTTCTAAATTCACAGAATCACAATGGTAGAAAAGACCTTTAAGATAACCAAGTCCAACTATAAACTGATCACCCCCATACTTGCTAATCTATGTCCCCATGTATCTCATCTACACCTTTCTTCAATACTGTTGGGGACAGTGACTCCACCACTTCCTCGGGCAGCCTATTGCAATGCTTCACCACTCTTTTCTGAGTATTTTTCTTAATATCTGACCTGAACCTCCCCTAGTGCAACTTGAGGGCATTTCCTCTTGTCCTAGCGATAGTTACTTTGGAGAAGACATGCAAAAAAGGGAGGAGGAAGAAAAATAATCTGACCAACTGTTAGCCCTGGTACTGTGTTCTCACTTTGATGTGAGTGTTTATCCTCTCCTCTAAAAGTCATACTAAAGGCAAAAATAATTAAAATATAGCATACTTTTCCATGGGAGCTGTTTGTAAGGACTAACAATGTTGAAAACCAGCTCCTCTAAACGGAGGAGGTGTAGTAGTGGAATGCTTCTCTCTGAGCTGCTGATGTGTCCCCCTTGAAAATCTTTAAGCTAAAGGAGGATTGATTAGTTCAAGAGGCGTAAAAATATATGGGAAACTGGCTCAGGAAGAGGACTGGGATTCTACTCAATTAAAATTTAGAACCTTTGAGAATGTGATTGAAATCAAAGTTCAGTTTTAGGAATGATACTGTTTAATATTTGTATTAATAACAACAGCAAGAAGAGTGGGGATGAGGTGATGAAACAAACAGTACATTATCACTAAGGAGTGCATGGGATAGCAATACATTTTTGGTCAGTTTGGCTTTTGAAGCAAATTACAGTTATTGTCTGGGATCTCAGCAGCAGAAAATGACCACAATATTGTACTTGATTAGTGAGGAAGTATGAACTGTCAGTGTGACAAGACAAATGTTGGAGGAGCTGTGTCCCTGGAGGTAGTGTGAGTGTCAGACTTCCCCTGCAGAGCAGCAAACCCTTCTGGTCACCCATATTTGAAATGAGTTGAAATGGAAATGGAAATTGTGAAGCTGCTGGGGTGAGCAGAAGAGGAAAAAAAACTATCTTGAGGGAGACCTGAGAACTTGAAATTTATTCCTGTGGAGAAAATTCCACCAAGAAAAATAACTGAAGCTAACAGTTACTCAGCTGTGTACTACTTGTTCTCTAGGTGCAAACTAGCTGAAAAAAGAGAAACTTGAAATAACCATGAGAGTATAGAACAAGCTTCTAACCTGAATGATGGGGCAAAACATGCCTTACTTTTCTGGAGTTCTGTGTGTTTATGAAAAAGACCAAGTAATAGTGACAGTTAGGTGTTACTGTCCAGAAGCTCCACTCCAATCTGTTGTGAATAATTACTTACTCTGGGAAATATTTGGCTTCTTTTTGTTTGAAGCTTCCTTAAAAACATTTTTCTTTTCTTTCTTGAGACACAAAATGATTTGATAGGTATTTCTATATTTCTACTTTACCCTAATAAGTCTATGCTTTTCACTCAGGCTAAACTTGTGATTCTTAACAGGCGACACATGCAAAACATTGAAAAAAAGTAACTTTGATCTTAACAAGACAGATGCAGTGGGTTTTAGTTTCCATATACACTGATTAAAACTGTATTTTACATGCATAAAAATGCATGTAGAACTACGTGTAGTTCTTAAAGTTCACAGCCAAGTGTTTTGTCTTTTGGCTAAATTTAAAAAATGAGAGAACTTTCTCCAACCACAAGGGAACAAGGGAAAAATCCAGCTAACTTGAGAAGAAAGAAATTGGATGGAATATGTTTCAGAGGTAGTAATGAACCTTTGAAACTTGCTGCCCCCAGCTACTGTAATTGGTCTTTGCCTGTTTGGAACAGGCAGACTTGGCTCTGAGCTGGGGCTGATGAGCTGGTAGCTGTGTGGATGTGCTGTGCCTGGGTGCAGGTGGCCGGGAGGATGGAGCTCTGCAGCCAAGGGGCAGCTGACATTTGTGGGCTTCGCCATAAATTGTGTGTGTGGTTGTGTCAGAGTTACGGAGGGAGGAGCTTTAATCCTCATCTGAGCACAGTTGTTTAGTGGTATTTGATTAAAGAACATTCGTTTTGTTTAACAGTGGTATTAAAAAAAAAAAAAATTGGGTAGTAACTAATTTAGTAATTAGTTATAGATTCACCCAAATCCATGTGGATCCCATGGGTTTCTGGAGAGAACACAGCCTAGGACAGTCCTCCCCATCATGGGATTTCTCACTCTGTGGAGTTGAGGATTCCTCCCTGTTCAGAGCCAGGTGAGAAACTCACTGCATTCAGGCAATTCTTGTTGTAGCTCAGCCTTCAGAGCTTGCTCCTTCCATCTCTTATTTTTCATGGTATGTGTTGTTCTATGAAAGTCATTTGGAAGGTGCTAGGGCAAGGCTTGTCTTCAGGGCTGTCCCTCTTTAATACTAAGAGCAAAAAAAAAAACTTAACTCTTGCTGATCTTTCAGTGTTTTGGGGGAAGGTGTGTAAAAAAGGGGGGGGGGGGGAGAAAGATATGACTGATCTTCACGTATTTCCAAGTAAGCATTTTCAAAGAGTCCAACCTCATTGCTTTCCAAATTAGTGAATAGTGAATAAGACAATGGCTGATTTTAATCTGCCAGCTCCTTGTGTATGTGTGAATTAAACTTGGGCATGGAGAGGTTTATCTTTACATCCTTTGCAGCCTGAACCTTTCTGTTGCTGATGTAAAGGTGCTCAGCACAGGGCTTGAGCCGTCCTTGGTAACGACTGGCCAGCCTGTATTTGTGTCTGTTCCCCCTGTCATAAACTGGGACAGCTACCTGTTATTAAAAAAGTAATTTCTTTTTATTTGGCAAATTAAATATTTTGAATACTTGAAATTATCTTAAACTTTGATGTAATCTGTCTTTGCAGCATATCTATGCAACGATAACAACTGAAATATTAATTTGTTTTATTAAAATGAAACTTGAAAGCCTGTGTGGCAGAATTGTTAAGATAGACAACTCTGCTTTAAGTTTAATGTCTGTAAGAATTGCAATATTTTCTTCTGAAACAAAATACAAATACACAGGCGTATATGAACCTATTTCTGCAAACTAAAGGACATGAACATCTCTCTCTTTCCTTTTGAAGCATTACTTCTCTTTGAAATGTGCTTACCTCTGTGGTTATAGAATATCCATCAAGTGCTGAATGCTTGAGATGACGAAATGAAAATAGCAGAACTTGTTACTTCTAGAGAGGAGCAGTGGGAGCGGGTATGGTACTGGGACAAGCTCATGCCACAAAAGTGCAGGCTAGAAATCTGGATGGCAGGTAAATACACAGGAGTGCTGGCAAGCCTGCTAACTGACTTCTGGTGTTTCTTTCTTTAGATTTGCAAACAAGACTCTCTCAGCAGAATGAAGGTAAGCTAGAATTTGATAGCTTGTCACCAGTAGGTATTGTATAAGAATTTACTTTGCAGTTATTGTCTAGATGTGAAATAAAGTTGAAGCAGAGTCTGTCCAGAGCCTGAGAAATGATATGGTGTTGGTCTCTGTAGGAAGTATACTTTATATTGAATGCTGATTGAATGTGTGTGAAACACTTCACCTTTTTCTTTGTCGCTTTTCTTAAAGGCTGGACTAAGCTGACCTGTGTGTAACAAAATATACATTGTGTGTATGTTTTATTTTTGTTTTGGGGGATTTTTTTTAAATTTTAATATTTGTTAGAAGCAAATACAGATCATTTGAGAACCAAGATCTTGGGATTCAGACCCTGAATTGGGTAAAATATTGCTCTGATTGGACAGCCTTTAACACTTTAAGTGTGTAGAGAGGAGATTGACATTATTTCATCTAAAATTGACAGAAGTTAACTTCCTATTGCAGGGACAGTGTACAGGACAGTGCTTACCTTAAATTAGATGCACTGTGATTAGAAACAATAGATAACGACTCATATTTCATAGTTAGTAGCAAAGAATATAGATCTATTCTAGAGTTAAAATGTTTATCTCTCTAATTGTTGGAAATACTTCCTATGCTAGTCATACACTTATTCCTTAGAAACGCAATACTTGAAGGGTATTCATGTGCTCAAAACCATTTGTGAGAGTTCCTAACAATGCCTGTCACTCTTCCAGTCAAGTCAGATGAGCACTCTATCCTGC
Organism: Crypturellus undulatus; assembly: GCA_013389825.1. Taxonomy (NCBI): domain Eukaryota; kingdom Metazoa; phylum Chordata; class Aves; order Tinamiformes; family Tinamidae; genus Crypturellus; species Crypturellus undulatus. Next base: position 9,323 of record VWPW01012318.1, on the reverse strand, counting down.
ACTGCCACCTGACTTGCGTGCTGGAGTATATGTCCTAATAAAAAGAAGTTTCTGTTGTAGATCGTGTCTACTTATAAATTGTGCTTTCTTGTGTTTAACTTTCTGTCTTAAGACTGTACCTATTATAGTTAGTATTGGAATGTTAGAATTTTAAAGAACAAATGGCAAGATCCACTTCTAAATTGAACTGCATATAGAGGATTCTCATTGCTTTTTCATCATTGCTTTTTTTTTTTTTTTTTCCCTCCCCTTTAAACAGTTCTGGCTGCAGCTGCTTCTGTACAGCCACTTGCAACACAGTGCTTCCAGCTTTCCAATATGTTTAATCCTCAAACGTAAGTAGTTGCTCATTATCCTTGGGAGATAACATGGGAAAAGCTAGGTGGAATGTTGTAGACTTCTTTTTTTGATGGACTGTGGGGTGGATTTTGTTCCAGTTCGTTCATTTTTTTTCATCTCCATCCTGTTCTTCCCCCTACAGTGAAGAAGAAGCTGGATGGGATACAGAAATTAAAGATGATGTGATTGAGGAATGCAACAAACATGGAGGAGTTATCCACATCTATGTAGACAAAAATTCAGCTCAGGTGTGTGGCATGTTCAAGATTTTGGTTTGGGAGTGAGTGGAGGTTTTTTTGTTTGTTTGTTGTTCGTTTTTGTTTAATAGATGTGAGAGCAGTTCTTTAGTGCAGCAGTCTGTTCCTATAGATTTACAGAGCTAGAGTTATTGAGGAAGTGCAGGCTAGAGCACAGGAATTCTTTACTTCTGCCCTTTGCCATTTCCCCTAAGGTAGTGGGTTTTTTTCTCCTCACAAGACAGAGACGACTTTTTCCTGTGTGTGTGTGTGTGTGGCATTGTTTCCCTCCTCCCCGCCCCGCACACACACACACAGCAGGCTTTGGCATAAGGAGCACGCTGTTCCAGCAGACTAGCTGTGCCTAGTCCTGTTCACAGGAACAGTCTTCTTCACTAATGCTGTGGGTTGTTAAAAGTGCCTGGAGCTGTAACGCGGTGGAAGAAATAAAAGGGGGTGATGCTGTTGATCCAGACTCACTTACAGCATATTGTTAGTGCTGACGCCCACCTGACAGTCATAGCACTGGGTTTCATTGCCCTCCCTGTAAAGATGACTGTCGCCTAAGGTCCTTTCACAGGAATTGCTGAGAATTTAAATTAAAGGTGACCTGCATTCCACATCATAGTTAACTTGTAATGTTCTCCTGGCCATTTTTGAATGGGACAGAGTAATCTTACCCATTGATAGCGTGGATCCTGAAGTTTTCCCTTTAACTGGCTCTATACTAAGTAAAGATGGTAGACTAGGCAGCGGGTGAAAATCCCTCTTGTTGGAAAAGGACGTGATTGGGAATACAAAATCACATGCAAAAGACAACTAAAGCAGAGAGCTGTACTCCCTGCTGTGTTCACAGCTGGAGCACATTTAGTTCAGTAATGGCTTGAGTGCTGGGCAGTTGATGGAAGAAGCTGATAGTCTCTCAGGATTTTAGTTGAATAGCTTGTTACATTAGGCTTAAGAGTTAAACTTGGTGTTTATTTTGGTACAGTCTGAAAAGAAGAGATTCATACTTGGAATCCATCTTTTATTTCCTGTGGCATTCCTATTCCAAGTATAAACCTACTGTTTTTGAAGGAGTGCTGTTTTTCAGTGGGTATGTGAATGGTTAGCACTGACCTGGATTCATGACCTAAAAATCAAAGATTTGCATTTCCTGAAAGGCATGTACTGAATTTTGTTTCAGGATCATAGGGACTGTCTCAGTTGTTCTGAGAAGCACTTAGCAAAAAAACAAGTATCTTTCAAATCTTTTCTGCAGACTTTAAGTAGTTGTGAAATGAAAGTAAGTAGGTCGTTCTGTGTTTTGTAGCTGCATATTCAACAGGTAGGAAAGAAGGTAGGTGGAGGGAGGATTTCTCTGTTGTCTTGTACCCAATTCTCTTCTGTTGCAAAACATACGTTAATGCTTTTCAGAGGAGTTCTGGTAGTGCATAGATTACTGTTGTGTTGGATCATTAGGCTCATGGAGATAGATATAAAAAAAGTTGATATTAGGCAAATAAGTTATCGGAAAGCTTCTATCGAATTTAACGAGATTTAAACAAAGAGAAAACCAGGCAAAAAACTGCAGCCCTCATGTTCAGTTCCATTGGTTCAGATCCTGCAGGGTCAATCTGCTTCATCTTGCCAGATGGATTTAAAGAAAGAATTGCAGCTACCATATAGTGAATGAACCTGATACCTGTTATGTGAAAGCCACTTTGTCATGATAATACAGGGATAGCTCAGATATAGAGTACCTCTTGATTTAAAAATATACACACACCTACATATATATGTGTATATATTTATATAAATATGAGTTCAAATCTCTGTATTTTCAGCTCATCTATTTAATTTCCTGTCATCTTGGGCCTTTTCCAGGCTGCCAGACTTTCCAGACGGAGTGCTCAGTATTCAGCAGTGAAGGCTTAGTTTGATATTTTAAATATAGATATTAGAAAATATCTTCTACCACAACTGTTTACAGTGTGGTGTTTTAAGGATAAAGACCTGCAGCAACAAAAGCCTTAATTTAAAGGTTTGGGCACTTTGCATGTCTGTACTGGGGAGACCTAAGCCCAGACCTTTGTGTATTGCCTACTTAATGCCTTAAACACCAGCTTTCTCATGTCTTTGTGTGGTGTGATGGAGCCCTTAATCTCAAGTTTTCCCCTGCCCCAAAAGGAATGAATTAATCATAGAATCATAGAATGCCTAAGGTTGGAAGGGACCTCTAGAGGTCATCTAGTCCAACCCCCCTGCACCCGCAGGGCCACCTAGAGCACGTGGCACAGGGCTGCATCCAAGCGGGTCTTGAAGATCTCCAGAGAAGGAGACTCCACAACCTCTCTGGGCAGCCTGTTCCAGTGCTCTGTCACCCTCACCGTCAAGAAGTTCTTCCTTAAGTTCCCGTGCAACTTTTTATGCTTCAATTTGTGGCCATTTCCTCTGGTTCTGTCAGTGACCACCAGTGAAAAGAGGCCAGCCCCATCCTCCTCATTGCCTCCCTTGAGGCACTTATAGACACAGATCAGGTCCCCTTTCAGCCTTCTCTTCTCCAGGCTGAACAAGCCCAGCTCCCTCAGCCTCTCCTCATAGGGCAGATGTTCCAGGCCCCTGATCATCCTCGTGGCCCTGCGCTGGACTCTCCAGCAGCTCCACATCCCTCTTGTACTGTGGGACCCAGAACTGGACACAGTACTCCAGATGTGGCCTTACCAGGGCTGAGTAGAGGGGGAAGATCACCTCCCTCGACCTGCTGGAGATGCTCCTCTTAATGCACCCGCGGATGCCATTGGCCTTCTTGGCCACAGTGGGAAAAGTTAGTACTGGCTGGAGCATACTGTGAAGGAGTATGCTGGATTCTGCTTCTTAGTATTTTATTTTCTCTGTAAAATACTCTCAGCTCCAGCTAGAATCTAATCTGGTTCAAGAATGTAGTTGTATGCAGGACATCACAAAAATGTCCGTGCATCCCTGTGTGTTCCCGTGCTGCCGGCCATGTCCTGGGGTGGTGGAACAAAAGCACTGTGGTACTCGAGATTGCTCGGCACTGGTGCTTAGTTTGCAGGTAGAAAGCTGCAAGTATCTTTAACAAGATAAGATTGGACTGGTAAGACATTGATGTAATGTATCTAAGGTTGTTCTTGCATTACTGCATTTTTTTCTCTTTTCCTTCATCTCAACTTCTACTTATTTAAGTAAAGGTAGATGCTGAAGTCCATGTAGGAGAAACTGCAGCAGCTGCCTCCCCTGAACGTCCTTTCTGTGTCTCAACGGGAAGTGGGAGGAGGGCTGAGCCCCTTTGAAAAGCAGCCTGCTTAAGACGCCTAACTAACACTTAGGGTTAAGTATTGATGACTGGCAAAGCTTGATGGCCAGCCTGCAGTGGAGGTAGTCCAACTTTCTGCTTTTTTTTCTTTGTCAGGTGGATTTTGTACTTTAGGAGATACTAGATGGGACTTCAGACAGAGCAGTCCATTCCTGTTTGCTGCTTCCAGATAACACTTTACATTACACTTACCCATTACCTCCAGTTTGCGTTTGGTCTGCTTGGAAAGACCTGCTCAGAAAGGTGCTTCATGCACAGTGTTAGGGAATGATAATGCATGTCTGCAAAGCAGATAGGCCCCATGTCCACTACTTTGGGCGTTCTCATGCTCGGTCTACTCTTCCGAATTGATACCAGCAGAACACACCGCAGCATGGTTGCTCCCATCGAGCCCGTGTAGAGGAGGTGTCAGTAGGTTGAGCAGGAAGAAACTGTCAGACTTGTAACCAGCTCTGCCGCTTGTGTTTTCCAGGGCAACGTGTACGTCAAATGTCCTTCAATTGCTGCTGCCATTGCAGCTGTCAATGCGTTGCATGGGAGGTGGTTTGCAGGTGAGTGGACTTCATGCAGAGAGCTGCATTTTTTTTTTATTTCTTACAGAATTTAACCAGTGCTGATTATTTATTTTAATCTTTTAATTAGGTAAAATGATTACAGCAGCGTATGTACCTCTTCCAACATACCACAGCCTTTTCCCGGATTCTATGACTGCAACCCAACTACTGGTCCCTGTTCGACGATGAAGATGGATTTAGTCAGTTTTGTACATAGTTATTTTTTGGAGGAAGATTGAGTTATCTTTTATTTAGATAAAACTAAAGGAAAAGATTTAATGTCATTTTTGTGTACACTTCCTGCTACCTTTAAAAATAAAATGAAGTAAGCAGAAATGCAGTGTGTTCATTCTCCCTGACTAGCATTTCCACTGTATACAAAGCTGTTGACTTCTTGTTCTGCCTTGTAATTCTTGTACATTTACTAAGGTGATCTGTAGGAAATGAGAAGTAGCTCATAGAAAACAAATTCTCTGTTAAAGGCAGATGGGACATAATGACATTTTTAATGTTTCACAAGCCTTTCTTTTAATGCAGCAATTACATTTTACATTTCACTAAATGTAGGTGATCTGCTAAAGGTTGATATATGAGATAGACTTTATGAAGGGACATATTTAGTGTTTTGTATAAATGGAAAATTCAAAAGGCTACTGAAAGCTGATTCTGGTCAGCCACTCAGCTTGCTTTGTGCTGAATAATTGGTAAGAATAGAAGGATTGAAGGGTTTTATTTCTTGATGGTAATTTTTGATTAATGTATCTGTAAAAGTTTCTTTGTAAATACTGTGTGAGGTGTGTCTAAGTTTCCAAACAAAACTCTCTCTGCATTTCCAGTTAAGTTTCTCTGTATGCAGTGTGGCATAGTTGCAGGATTTCAGCCAAGCCTGAAAGTGGGCAGGAAATACAGAAACATGTTTTGTTCTGGTTGCATATAATCTTTGCTCTTTTTAAGCTCTGTGAGCTCTGAAATATATTTTTGGGTTACTTCAGTGTGTTTGACAAGACAGCTTGATATTTCTATCAAACAAAGACTTTCATATTGCAACAATCTTTGTAAGAACCACTCAAATAAAATTCTCTTAAAAAGGCCTTTAAGCAGCTTTATTTCACTCCTTGTGTGACTGAAGTGGCAGCCCTGGAGGACGGGTACTTCCCTTCGGGTAAGAGTGGTGGCCCCAGCGGGTCTTGGAGCACTGGAACCACTTAGGGGAATCTTCTGTCTCTGCGCTTTGCTGGCCTTAGCCGTGGCCTTTGAGGGCTGGTGCGCTTCCCTGCATGCCTGGCAGGGGCTTCTCGAGTGCCCCGGCCACATGGCTGAATTGCTGCTTGTTTGAGTTTGTTGTTTTTCACATCTTCCTCAAGTGTTTTCTGAAGCCTGATTGGGTGGAAGTGTCTTGGCTCAGCTTTTAGAGCCATGTCTCTAAGGTAGCCTAAGGTAGGCTTGAGGGAGTTACTGTCTTTAGTGCCCCTTTCCCACTCCGAAACATCTTTTGAGCTTTGCAAGATGCCACGTTGGGTAATGGGATAAACAGCTGCCTGTGAGAGCAGTGCCGGAGCCTCCCACGCAGTGATGGTGGCAGCTCTTCCTCCACAGCCACTCCCTGCCCTGGTTGAGATGCAGCAGGGTCACGGGCAGAAAAGAGCCTGGGGAGGAGGGGTAGCGGGGAGAAGGCAAACCTAGGCAGATGCACAGGGCAAGAGGGCTAGACCCAAGTGTGACAGGTGGGAATATCTCAGGAGTACATGGTAAAAACCTCAAGAAAGCCGTGATGTGGTTTATTGAAAAATATGGGGTGTGGTGCTTGACCTTGGTTTTAATCCCTCTAAAAAGCCTCTCTGGCCAGCTGGTGATGAGCACAGCGTGGCACAAGCCTTTGGGTAGTGGGGTGTAAGTCTGATGGAAAACTGGGGAAACACGCCACAAAGAGATGGAGGTGGGTTCAGTTCCTTCTGCTAGTGCTGCTACCTACAGCCACTGGATTGCTGCTGCTCTTAAACAGAAACACAAGAGAGTAACAGCCTGGTAAAAGCAAAGATCAGGCTTGTTTCCAAAGGCAAAGAGCAGGAGATTGCAACACTGACCCTTTCCTAGCATTTGCCCTAGTTGGCACTGCTGTCGCTGCTAGCGGAGGGTGGGCAGCACCACGTTTTCCTGTGCGCTTTTGAGCAGTTTAGAAAACCCATGAAAGGCTGGAGAAAAGGCCAGTATGTACAGCACCCTGTTGGGTAGCGCTGCTGCCTTCAGAGATGATGCCCTTTCCTTCGTAAAGCAACCAGAAAAGCAGCTTTGAGGTGGTAGAAACAAAAGCAAAAATGCTTACAAACTAATGAGGTACAAAGGGTTATTAGGTCTCATTTTTATGGCAGTAAGAGAGATGAGGATACATTTGGTTAAAAAGCAAGTTTGCACTCAACAAAGCAAGTAGGTTGATTCTTCAAAATGTCACGAAGAGGACTCCACCTTCCACGTATCTAAAGATTTTATTATTGTACAGGGGAAAAACAACTGGACAGGACCTCTTCAGGTTAAAAAACCCAAGCTCCACATTAGCAGCGGATTCCCATCCCAATAGCCATGAACGTCCCAAACGTCCCACCACTTTGCATCATCGTTTTGCCAACTCCACCCATCAGTTCTCGTCCTCTCATGCCAATCCTGAGAGAAAAGAAATACAAGAATTGTGTAAAAGATGAAGCCCTGACAGATAACAGACACAGAGGTGGAAAAACATTTGATGCAAACACCTCATTATCACACAAGCAGCCCAAATTAAGTATTTTCCCTTTTGTAATTTGAAGCGGTATTTTCAAGTTCCTCCCTGTGCCTGGCCTACTGCAAGGAAAAGTGGAGCCGTTTTCTTGGGGCGTGTTGGTGGCTCCTGCGACCTCCTGTCATGCCAGGGCAGCAGGGCCAGCTGCAGCCGGGCTGAGGAGCCTTCAGGGCGCTTCTGTGCCCGCGGTCACGCTCACCTAAGCTTGGGCCGAAAGAGATTCATGTCTTCTCTGAAAGTTCTTGCAATACTTGGTTTTTATACACAGCGGTGAATGTACTGCCTAAGGAATTCTGTGTACCAGATTTTGTAAAGAAGGATTTTCCAAAGCAATGGTACAACACAAGTAACACAGCTGTGTATTTAAAATAAAATAAAAACTTGTTGCTTCTTTATATCATACAAAATGTATTTTCCAGCAGTCTAGCACCACTTACAGATATTCTCCAAGATCTCAAAGGGATCAGGACTTTTAAAAATAGATAGATTTTGTGCATTTTCATCCTTCTCTGGAGCACTATCAGGTTTCCACCCATTTTTTAATCATAGATTAAAAATATTTAATCATAGATTAAAAATAAATAAAAAATCCCCCAAATCCCAGATTAGAAGATCCCAAACTCAAGTTGCTCTGCGAAACATAAAGAGTTTCCTTCAGTATTTGACATACACCAAAACCAGGCAGAAAAGAGCAGTGGAGGGGCCTCCCTGTGTTTGTTTCTGCGCTGCTGGACAGCGAGGGGAGCTCGGCTCTTCCCTCTACCCCACACACAATTAATAGGACGGTGCCACCAGTGGCCACCAACTCAGCGCAGGTGTGGCGTCCATGCGGGGTGCGGGCAGCGGGACGCAGCACCGGTTACGCATTATTATTATTACGGGGACGTGTCCGCGCCGTTACCCAGCCAGGAAAGCTGTTCCCGCCACGTACCTGAGGCAGGAGAAGGTGCCGAAGAGCGCCCCGGCCGCCATGCCCACCGCGAAGCCCATCATGAAGCCCATCTTTATCCTGTCGAAGCAGTTGGGCTGCGACTGCCCGTACGGGCCCACGGTCACCGGCATCTGGGAAGGAAAGTGGGGATGGATGAGGACGTGCAGGGGTGGCCGGGCAGCGCGGGCCGCGGGGACTGGCAGCACCGCGCTGCGCCGGGCAGCACCGGAGAGGCCGCCGGGCGCGTTTGTTAGCGAAGAGCCGCGGGTTTCGCCTCCCCTTAGTGGGGGGAGCGCACGGAGGAAGCCCCGACTCCCGCCCGCGCTCGGCGCTGCCTGCGAGGCCGCTCGCCGGGGCCGGCAGCGACACGACCGCCCCCCGGAGGCCGCCGCCCGCCCGGGCCTCCCCCGCAGCAACTCGCGGAGCGCGGGGGAACCAGCCTGGGGCA
>VWPW01012312.1:0-10006 GCA_013389825.1 Crypturellus undulatus | reverse complement strand
TCGGAGCGCTCCTTAAGGGACCAAAACCAGCCTTAAGGCTCCTTCCTTCCAAAACGGAGCTGCTTNCCGTTCCCTATGCAAACTTCCATTCAGGAACCGTAAAACCATTCATATTTAAATGCAAAACGCCGGCAGCGTGCGCATACTCCGCATACAGGAACTGGATACTCATGCAACAGCGTTTTTACCCCGTGGATCAGTGCAGAGCAGGGGGACAACCGTCCCGTGGGGACAGGGACACTTGGAGGGCCCTCGGAGCGCTCCTTAAGGGACCAAAACGGCAGCGGGTTGGGAGCAGCCGAGCTGCTTCCCCTCCTTCCGCGTGTTCTCCGAGCCGACCAATGGCACTCGCTCGGCAGCCCGGAGGTTTGTTTTAAATAGACACTCCTTGAATAAGAGCTACAAAAATACCTCGGCCGTCCTGCTGCCGAGCGTGAAACCGCAGCTCGAGCAAAGAGGAACCTCCCGCTTCAAAAAAAAAAATCACACTTCTGCCTGTTTCGCCCTCCCGGTGCTGCAATTGCGCAAAGCAAAAGGCGACGGAGCGGAGGGCTCGCGCGTGCCGGGGTGTTTTTTGCAGCTTTGCAGCCCCGGGGCCTCTTCCCCGCTTCGCCGGCTGCTTTTGTGGGTCTTTGGTGCCGGCGGAGAGAAAAACATTTGTTTGAAAAACAGGAAAATGTGATGGGGAAACCACAACAATGGGCCGGGGAAGGACCCGGTTTGGCTTTCGAAACAGCCTTCGAGTTGACTCAATGTTTCTGCGGCGAAAACAGGGGCCGCGGCCGGCGCCGCACGCCCTCTCCCGACTCTGTGGGTGAATGCAATAACAACAACAATAATAATAATAATATAATGATATTAATAACGTCTCGCTGGATCCCTTGCAGGTGGGTGCTAAAGCTAAATATCCACGTTGGAGCTTCCTCCTCATAGCCTGAAACACTGATGGGATAAACAACCCAGATCCGACCCAGTGCATCCTGCATCGGAGCACGTTGGAGCACGATTTAAATGGGATTTTCTACAGCCCGCTGGCTTTTTTGTTTCCAAAATGGGCTTAAAAGCAGCTCTAATAGGGCAGCTGTGTGCAAACCCATCACGGGGACACCACTGCTCCGTGCCACCGCGTGTCACCTGCGGCACAAAGCATGGAAAGGAGCCCTATGGGATCACAGCAGAGTCTGCAAACGGCACCACCTGAGCGCCTGGAAACTATTTATTTCCCTTTAAACCCCCCAGAGGCCCTGTATCCAAGTAAATCCAGGTATCCGGGTGTTTTCCTGACCCAGCAGAAGGAACAAAAGCGCCTGGCACGTTTTGGGCACCGGGGCATCACAAGCTGCAACCTCCCTTCTGGGTCCCTTGGTCTTCATCCACGCTGACCCAGGCAGTTACGATTTGCTCAACGTTTGCTCCTCAAATACAGCAAGAGATTTGCAATATATTGATCCTGAAATAGAGCAAATATATAGAAATATAGTATTGATGGGAAGCTAGCGTATTGCCATTGCTCAGCTGATAGAAAAACATGAAATAATCAAGGAATGCAGCTTTATGGGGGTGCTGTATCGATTACAGAAATAAAAAAATACACATGGAGTCCCTGGGCAGAGTGCGTACGGTCCATCTCTAAAATAATCCAGGTATTTTCTGCCCTGGAAAAGCTGTTTCTATCGACTTTCACGTGATGCCCAGGTGAGGAAATCTGAAGTGAGAGGAATTAGGGTCTTTAGAAAAGTCCCACTGCCAAATCCGTGTGCTTGGCTGTTCCCTTTGGGCCACTTCTCCTAGCCCTGCGGGCACCAGCGCAGACCTTGGAATTCTTGGAAGTCCGCTCATGGAGAGAGGCTGAAAACCCCACACCACCCTCAAGAGAAAGCCAGAAATGAGGGAATTGTCACCAGGGAATGGTGACAATGAAGGAATTATCACCAGGGATATTTGCACAGGGACAGAATTCCTCGCTTCAGGAGGAACTTCCTTATCCAAAAGCAGAACAAGCTCCAAACTAAGGTAAACAAATTCCAGTGAGAAATAAAGAGCGTTTAAGGGGTTCTGGAATTGCCTGGGGGCACAATGCGCTCTCCATTAAATCAGCAGCTCGAATCAATACCTGGTTTTTGGTTAATAATAGTGCTTAAAACACCAAAGTGTCCAAAGCTTCAGACAGGGAGCAGTGTGAGGTTCTTCACGTGCCTGAACTGAGCAATTCCATGCGAAAGCCACCAAAGACAGGAAAATGCAGCCGTGTTCAGAGATCCAGCGTGCACCAAGGGCGCCTGGCACAAAGGGCATGAATAATACAACATATTGCACCTATTCTGGGTGTTTTGTGCAATATAATCAGGTTTTCTCTGCAAAGGGAGGGCCGATCCGTCCCTGAGCAACCTGGTGGCCGCTGCACTGTCCTCCCTGGAGAGACGGAGCGATGCGTCTGCAATCAGCAAAACCCGCTCCAGGCCCATAAGGAAACATGGAATTTCTTTCCCTTTCCGAAAGGCTCAGAAAACGCATCGGGAATGAACGCGCTAGTAAATCTTTCCACCGAGCAGGCTGTGATCTCGCTGCCAGCCCATCTGCAGGGGCTGGAGGCAGAGCCCTCGCGCAGGACTCCGCGCTGCAGCCCGGAGCGGCGACGTGGAACGGATTAGCTCATTCCCGGAGCTCGCCGAGCGGGATGCACTGAGAAAACGGGGAGCTGGACATCCCGGCGCATTCCCAAATGATTTCCCAGCTCGGAGAATGTGGCTTGGCTCCGATATGCAAGTGCTACAGGGAGGATGCACGAGGAAGAGGATGGAGAGGAGGTCTCGCCCGCGGGAGACATCTGCTCATTTGGGGCTGAATTGTGCTCTGATGAGTGTAATGGTTTCCTACAGCCCCATGGCCAAATCCCGCTTTTGGATCCGTCTGGGATGACATTCCTGACACACGCGAGGAGGAAGGATTTATGATGGACAGGGATGGGAAGAGGATGCGGGAGCTGCAGCTAGCAGATGGGTCAAGATGTGAGAATCTAAGGAGCAAAGCTGCACTATGGACAGTAGAGCAGCCCTAGGATCAGAGGATGATTTGGGGCCTCTGGAGGTCTCTACTTCAACGAAAAAACTCAAAACTTGGTCAGCTCTGAAGTCAGAGTAGGTTCCTCAGAGCTTTATTGAACCTGGTGTTGAAAATCCCCACGTATTCTGCAGCCTCCCTAGACAACCTGTTCCAAGGCTTGACCGTCCTTATGAAGAAGAAACCCCCTCATTTCCAGAAGAATCTCTCCATTTTCTGCCCATTGCTGCTCCTATGACCCTGTGAAGAACCTGGCGCCAGTGCGGATCGCCGGGATGAGCCTGCGGAGCGGCCGTGCCGGACAGGTATCCGGAGCCATCCGCGTTTTCCCGCAATGCAGGAGCCCGGGATATCTCTGCAGAGCGGTTGTTCAATGCACGTGCCCGGGGACACCGCGTTGGCAGCGCGATGCACCAATGCAGCAGATTGCTGCAACCGCAACGCTGCAGCCAACGCTGCATCACTGCCCGCAACACAACCTAATCTGCACATCTGCTGCACGAGCGGGTCAAAATTCCCACCTGGAGTCCCACGTGGGACCCGGACAGACCCCGGTGCCACCAGGTGGACACAGACGCACGGATGCGTCCGCATCTGCTCCGAAACCTCCGTCGCTCCCGATGGCAACGGCAGCCCAGGGCAGCTCTGCAGCTCTCACTGGTAACACCGTCTATTTTTATGAATTATTTCCACTCTGCTATTGCAATTTAGCCCTTCCCAAAGGCAACCGTTTGAGAGCAATCAACAAGCTGTCAAATTCGGCGGCGTTTCCAAACGGGGGGATTGATGGCTCGCATTTCCAGGGATGCTTCCCACAGTCCAGTCCCACCCTGATCCCAGTGCACGAGGCAGGACCGGAGCATCCTCAGGAGCCACAAAGGGGCCCGAACCGACCCCACACAACCGCACGCCTGGGAATAGTCCTAACTAAAGCAGGGGGGACCAAAGAGGCAGATAAAAACTATGGGGGGAAGAAAGATATCCAAAATATCCAAGCAAGGATGAGCCCAAGGGCTGCGGAGCAGCCACATCTCACATATCCCAGCACAATCCAGCCAGCTTCAGGAGGAGGCCGGTCCTGGCGGCTTCTGCTTTTGATTTCCTCGAACGTCCCCATGAGAGATGGGCAGGGAAGAGCAGCTGGGGCTGGTGTTTCTCCCAGATTTCCCCATGGAAAAAGATAGGAGATAGGAGAGAGCCTGCCTGCACCCCATCCTGGAAGAGCCCTCGGAGCCGTCACGCACCTGGAGCTCCCGAGCTGGAATCCCGCTGCTTCTCCCATGGGCAGTGCTGGGGATGTCACCCGGCTCCCGGGAAGCCGCGTGCCTGGAAGGGCATCACGGATGTGCCGGGCGCACGCTGCGTCCTCATGCCGGGGAGGCCTTTGCAGCACCCGAATCCAACGCGTGGGATATTCCCGCATCCATGGCCAGGCTAACGTGGCACTTGCAGCAAGTTTGCTGGCGTTGGAAGCTCCTCTGCATCCAGCTGCTGGAAGCGACTCCAGCAGCGGCTGCCCAGGGATACAGCCGGGGTCCTGGGACCGCCGGGATCGGGCGGCAGCAGCCCCGGAGCCGCCTCGCTGCCGAAGCGGCCGGCCCTGCAAGGGGAGGGCAGTTTTGCTCTGTAACTGATGTCATTTTTCCATTTCGTGCTTGGAATTGCTGCTGGCAGAGCCTCCCGGTGCTCTGGATGCCAGGGCAGGCGAGGAGGGGCTGGAAGAGGCTCATTCCCAGCGTCATTCCCAGCCTCATTCCACAGCCCGCTCCAGGCAGGCGGCAGCCCCAGGGCTGGTGTCTGGGGCACTCGTGAGCCCAGACAGTCTCTTTGCTCCTCTCCGAGCCTTAGCNGGCCGGCCCTGCAAGGGGAGGGCAGTTTTGCTCTGTAACTGATGTCATTTTTCCATTTCGTGCTTGGAATTGCTGCTGGCAGAGCCTCCCGGTGCTCTGGATGCCAGGGCAGGCGAGGAGGGGCTGGAAGAGGCTCATTCCCAGCGTCATTCCCAGCCTCATTCCACAGCCCGCTCCAGGCAGGCGGCAGCCCCAGGGCTGGTGTCTGGGGCACTCGTCAGTCTCTTTGCTCCTCTCCAAGCCTTAGCTCCAGGGTTGGAGCATGGAAATCAGAGCACGGCTCATCCTGCTGCTCTCCAGGGACAGCTCCACATCATTGTCACCATGCAGGACAGGTCCACGTCACCGCCATCCCGACGGAGTCTTTCCGATGCAGCTCGTGGCACCGCTCAGAGCAATTCCCAGCACAAAGCGGATGCAAAAACCTTGGAGCCTTAAGGCATCCCTTGGGGATTGGGTTTGCTGCTGGAGCAGCAGGATTTGCCAACAACCAACCCGTGCCAAGCGGGAACTGGTCCAGCGGGATGGGGACAGCCTTGGGCACGCTCTGGAGCAGGGTCAGCTCCGAGTTTTGAGGAGCAGAGGGAAGAGCTCCTGCCACATCCTAGGAAATGACATTCCTGGGCTCCTCAGCACTGCTCAGGGCCACCAGCTGGCTGAGCAATCCCTATAATCCGCGGCATAGGAATCCGCGGCACGGGAATCCATGGCATGGGAATCCATGGCATTGTCCCGTCCTTTGCCATTCCCCATCCTCCTGGGTGTCACACCGACTGCTCCAGAGCTCCCTCCACTCCTGAAACTGGAAGCTGGAGGAGAGAGGCCCTGAAACAGGGAGAAGCCTGGACAGACTCCTCAGATCTCATCCCGGGATCAGCTGGATCCTCCGGGAATCTTCTCCCTGTTCACACAGCCCCTTGCAGGGCCGCTTTCCCTACGGGGACAGAGCCAGGGGGTGCCACACGGCAGGTCTCAGCCCTTCCCTTGGCATCAGCTCCCGGGTTCACAGCCTTCCCCCTTCCCACCGGCTCCTCCTTTCGGATCCCAGGGCCTTTGGGGCATCCTCAGTGTTGACGCAGGGTCCATTTCCCTCCCGCATTTCCACCCCAAAAACGAGGAGCAAATTCACCCCAAAATCCTGCCCTCGCACAATGCTCATTTCCAAAACATACCCAAGCTCTTAACTACCCTATTTCCACCTCCTGAGATCTCCATCAGGGCCCTTTTCTGCCGCAACTGTCCACAATGGGTATAAACATTTATAACGGGGCTATTTTTAAAACCAAGGCTTAAATAATAGAGCAGATTGTTGGAGGTTGCATTGAGTAACTCCTCAGCACGTTGTGGTCCCCGTTACATGGGTGCTGCCCTAGGGAGGGCTTTGAATGCGACGCTTTGCTTTTAATTATTGCAGCATCAGCATTCCCATATCCGATTAGTCATCTTCAGATTCAGCAATTCGGTGAAAATCTGACTGTTCTGGTAGATAAAAAGCAACCCAAACTCCTAAAAACGAGATGTTGCTCATTGCTTGGCATTGCCACGCTGCTTTGGTACTGGATTGCACACTGAAGGCTGCTCGGAGTGATGCTTTTCCCTGAACAGGGGTTAAAATTCATCCCAAATCCTCACATCACTCTTATTTCCCATGAAATACAGAGAAAGACAAGGTAAATATGAGCTATGCATAGCAAGTTCTTAGGTTGCCATCAGAGAGCTTTTATTTGGCAAAATGGGATATTTCCATGCTTTCTTCATCCCATTTGCCCAGTGTCTTAAGCCTTGGCACTGCCCTACTGCAGATTTCACCTGCAATGGGAATATTGGCCATTCAGGACAGCAAAAAGCTGCTTTTTCAGCCTTTTTCGGCCAGATTTTGCTCATTTTTTTGAATGACCCCTGCAGAGCTCGCAAACACCCACTAACCCCATCCGCGCGGTGCAGTTTTACCTCCGCGCTTCCTCCCTCTGCTCTCGCAAGGGAGATGGGGTTGATACCATTAAGGGCAATGGCCTCGCCGCTGCGCACGGCTGTGGCTTGAGCAGCTCCGGTAATTCATCCTCCTCGGGGTGCAGAACGTGCGAACGCTGCTTTTTGGGGGTTATTTCAGCCCTTAGTGGGAATTTCTTGCCGTTTTCCTCTGTGCAATAACAGCCGTTCTGCCCACCGTGTCCGTCTGCGCTTGCTCCACAACGTGCAGTTTTCCATGCTGCTTCTCCATTCCCTGTTTGCATTCCCACACTTCTCTTCCTGGAGCTTTTCCCAGCTCTGCAGCTGCTCCATTTGCTCCCTGCTTCCCCAATCCCCCTTGTTTTCCCCCCAGATCCAGCTCATTCTCACCCGTCCCCATTTAAATCCTCACTGCTTCTCATTGCAAACCAAGCCCTCCTGCAAGGTTTATCCCACAAGNGCTGCCATTTGCTCCCTGCTTCCCCAATCCCCCTTGTTTTCCCCCCAGATCCAGCTCATTCTCACCTGTCCCCATTTAAATCCTCACTGCTCATTGCAGATCAAGCCCTCCTGCAAGGTTTGTCCCACAAGCTGTGGTCCCTGATCCCTACAACACCCTTGTCACGAACTATGGACCCACAAGCCCTGCAGATTTACACATCAGCACAATCAAAACTGTCACAAATGCTGCAAAAGAGTCTCTTTTAGAGCTCTTATTTGAAACCAAGGTGCTTCAAAAGTTTCGCTCCTTCTAGGACTGCAGCTCTTCAAGTGTCTTCACTAGCAGCTGCTAACACACACGAGCTGGTAAATAAACTTACAATCCCAGCACTAAAATACCCGTAAGCAGATATTTTCTGCCTGTTTTTCCCTAAGACCTGCAATATTTCTGATCGTCCTCGGCAGCTGCACGTGCTCCTGGGGAGCATCTGCTCTTGGGCATCTCTCGCTGCGGTTGCATTTTCTCACCCGGTCCCTGCAGAAGCACCTGGCCTCGTAGGCGGGAGGCAGCCCCAAAACGGAGCTCGGAACTGCTGAAACTTCAACACGACGAGAGGAAAGCGGCAGAGGAAAGAGTGTGTAAGAGGGGAGAGCGTTTGGTGCCTCTCTCGTTGGATTCCTGCCAGCTGGTTCTCATTTGCACAAACTGCCGATTGCAAACGGAGATGCTGCCTCCATGCAGAGCGTGGACCTGGGGCTGGTTTTTTAGCCTGAAAGCAGTTGTTCCACCCTCGGCTTGAGACCCCTCTGAATATCCATTAAATTCCTGCACTTTCTTCTCCCTTTCCTAATCATCTCCCGCATGTCACTGGCTTCATTTTCCTCCGTGCTGTGTCCCCTTTCTGTCCCTTCTGTTTTGTCCCCTCCAAAGGCTGCTTTGTTAAGGGGAAGGTTTGGTACCTGTGCAGGTTTTGGGGTGCTTTGCTCTCCTTTCCTCCCTACATTTGCTCTTTGCTCATGATGGGGTCAGTCGTAACTCCCCTTTGCAAAGTCCATTTAGGATTTCTCCTCAATCTGAAATGTCCTCTAAAAGCACAAATGTTCCTCATGGATTACACTGCATTTCCTATTTTGCAAAAGGGACCTAAACGTAAAACCCTAAGCGCTGTAAAAGCAAATGCAATACAAAGAGAGCAAAGGGGATGGTTTCCCTGCCCGTCTTCCATGCCCCGGGGAGCAGAAGGGAGAACACAAAATCCCAGGAACTGTCACGGATACAACATTGGAGCTGTGGGAAACAGGTATAAACTACCCCGGTCTCCGGATGGGCCGGGATAACGGAGCATCCCGCTGCGCCCGGTGGCACTGGCACTCACTGCCGTGTAATGGCCCGGGTGCATCTCTGCTCTAAATTTTCCTAAAATTTTCCTGCCAAATTTTCCTAAACCAGAGGCATGACGGACCTCCCAAATACCCCTGTCACCAAATTCTGGTGACTTCAGTCTTTTCATAGACATCCTAAGTCCCTTTTCCTTCAATTCCCTCTCCATTCCATCCAGAAGCTCCATCCTCCTCACGTGCCCTGGCTGTCATTATTCCTAGCTCCATAGGACAGGGATGCTCCACGGAGAAGCAATTAATTGGAAATTAAGTGTACCAGATGGGGGGAACCAGCTCTGTCTCCCTGCTCCAAGAACGGGCCGAACCAGGATAAATCCCTGTGCCAATCGGATCAGTGGTCCCAAAGCCGGGTCAGACGCACACGGGGTTTAGCCTGAAGCATCCTCGTGCTTTCCGAGGGACAACAACTCCGTGTTCATTCTGCTTTCCGAAACATCCAGGGCGCCCTGAGCACCTGCTCAGGCTTCTCTGCAACGGGAGAACCAAAAGCTGCTTTTCCCCTAAAGTGGGAAATTCCCAAACTGAGGAGTGGGAACCTCCGTCCTGCCTCAGCACTTCTGGGATGAGACAAGGATCGAGGGTCCTTCCAGCACCGATTCCCGACCTTCACGTGAAGAGAGCCAAGAACTACCAAGGGATGGAAGGAGGAAAGAGGAGGAAAGCTTGGAATACCTGCCTTGGGATAAAGGAAGCGGAGAAACGTTCTCCAGGTCTTGGGTCCACTCATTTGGCACCGGCCAAAGCTGCTGTACTGAGATAATCTGTTAATGTAATATAGGCAAATGCTGCATTTTTAATGTAATGTAATATAGGCAGTGCAGTTGTTTAGCACACAGGATTAAGGTTAATCTTATGTGTGTGATTATATACATCGAGCAAAGCTGTCTGTACCACGGGTCACACAGCCCCGCGATGTCCCCAGTGCAACCCATGAGAAACAGCGACGAGAACGGGACGTTTTTAGGGTGAAAACCGGCCGGAATGAGCATCTGGCCTGGAAAGTGGAGAGCTCGGATGTCCGGCAGGACCCGGGGCTCCCTCACCATCCAGGGCAAGGGGGGAACACAGAACTGAACCCGTTTCTGCCCTTCTCGCCTCGCATGGATGCTGCTCCCACCTTCTATTCCCGTTTGCAGCACCGAGCGCTACGGTCTGCCCATCGGAGCATCTCTTATTTAAACCGGGAGATGCTGCAGCAGGCAAGGAAACAGCGGGATTACATGGACACCTCTAATGTCCTTTGGAGCACGAGCAGGAATAACACCCCACGCGTGCAAAAATGGAGCAATTCCAATGAAATCTCT
>VWPW01012308.1:25728-38549 GCA_013389825.1 Crypturellus undulatus | reverse complement strand
TATTGTTGGTGAACCAACCTCCACATCACCAATTCTTGAGATATTAACCTCATTCTGTATGCATTTCCACGTATAGTTCATTGAATTAGTGAATGTCTTAAAAGAGAGTGAATGGACTGTGGCCAAATTGTCAAAGATATTGTATAGGCTACAATATAAAAACAGAAAATTCTTAAAATGAGTCATTTTCTTCTAGTGCTAGATGAGTAATATTAATAGCATAAGAAAACACTGTTGTGCCTAAGGCTCTACTGTGTCTTTACTTGACTCAAGCGTCCTTCCCTGACTTCATTTACTGTCTTCCTTTCAGCTATAGCTGTAAAAGAACATGCTCACATTTTCTACTCTGCTGTGGCCGGAGAAGGAGGTTGTCACATTTATGATTTCAGCTTCTTGTTGAAAAACATTTTAAGATGAGTACCCCATTTTTAAGTGAAAAAAATTAAAACAAGGAAGTGGCTTGTAGTTCCACCAGTGGCATGGTTGGGCTTAAAAATACTATCCTTGTAGTGTTAATAGCATTACAGTTGCAGCAGTAGTTTGAGGCCCTTCTTTGAATAAGGGTAGAATATATATAATTGATGTCTTTTGTTCATGCATGTAGAGCTGTTCTACTAGCACATCAACAAAATGTTTCACAGTATTGGTTGTATAGTGATTATAGTGGAATATTTTTTCAAAATGCTATTTGCAAACATCCTGGATGCTACTGTATTATAGGAGATACTGCTCAAAGTGTAGAAAATCTTGCAACTTTGTTAACTAAGCTAAACAAAAATATTTTTAATGGTGAACCATATAAAAATGGAAAATACCTTTATACAACATAGGAAGCTTTGTGGCTACCTTAATGTGGCTACATCTGATGACCTCTGCATACTTAGAATATTCTATGTAGAAACATAGAATTTCCAATTTGATGATTTTATGATTATTGTTAGCCCATCTGATGAAGGAATATTTTATGCATATGCAAAGGACTTAACTGATTTTTTCTTTTGTTT
Organism: Crypturellus undulatus; assembly: GCA_013389825.1. Taxonomy (NCBI): domain Eukaryota; kingdom Metazoa; phylum Chordata; class Aves; order Tinamiformes; family Tinamidae; genus Crypturellus; species Crypturellus undulatus. The sequence goes on along the minus strand of VWPW01012308.1, from coordinate 37,545 downwards.
CAAATGGATGGAATACGTATACTGAATGATAATGTAGCTGTTAAGTCATGTAGATTTTTGGTTGTATAGTATTATAGTTGTTATAGTCATTACAGTTATATAAAATCGATTAGGGCTTCACTACTGATCCCATCATATTATGTTTTGATTTAAATAAGGAAGGGTCTGTCTACTATGTTGAATTGCTATCGTAGTTCCTTTGGGCTGGATTAGACACTCAAGATAAACAAATTTTCCTGTAGGAATCATGTTTTAAAACAACTTTAAATCTACACCACTGTTTAAATGGGTTTCTTTGTTGGCCTAGCAAGGGAATTGGATCGTGTCATTACTGGAGCAGAAGTATTTAACTTTAGAAAATGCGTAATCGTTGAAAAAAATATAAATTATTTATTATTTTCAACTCTTCCCCAACTACAGCTCAAAATTAACATTTATTATTGGTCTTTTGTTTCCATTTTAGTCCCACTCCATGATATTTTTTGGCTTCAAGATACTGTTTTTTTCTATTTTGATATTACCATGTGTTTTGTGTTTTGATATTACTATGCTATTATTTTCAAGAGAAATGTAAGATTTACACTAGAAACATCATTAATGCAAAATAAAACTTAGTAAGTAAAGCTTACTGCTAGTGAGTGTGATAGAAGTACACCTTGTATACTCTTGTTCCCAGTGCTCTCATTTTTATTTTTCAGTAGCTACAGAAATCTTACTGTTAATACAAATGCTGGTTTTGAAAGACTGTTCTCTCTATTCCATGGTTTGCTGCAGGAGATATTGGGTTAAAAGCTGTAATACAAGTCACTATATTCTTTGTACAGTTTCTGACTCATTGTGAAGCACACCATCTGGTGAAAGTGACTGATTTACTGTTATTCCCGCCCAAGGGAACTATATGTGTTGTAGGTTAAAAAGGGAAAATAAAAGTAGGACTGGATTCTTGTTTGGTGAATAGTAGTTCATCTCTGTTTAGATACACAGCTGTCAGTGAAAAACTGTTTTGATTTCTGCTAGAAATCACAGTAAAATTGGCTTGCAAGCCTAAAACATTTTAAATCACAGAATGGCTGATATAGGAAGGGACCTCCACAGAATATTTAGACCAACCTCCCCCTAGAAACAGTGTCATTTACAGCATGTGACTCAGAATTATGTCCAAATGCTTTTTGAATAATTACAAGGATAGAAGACTCCACAGCCTCTCTGGGCAACCTGTTCCAGTGCTCAAACACTCTCCCAGTGAAGAAATTTTTCCTTGTGTTCAGATGGAATTTCATGTGTTTGAGTTTTTGCTCATTGCCTCTTGCCCTATTGCTGGACACCACTGAGAAGAGCATGTCTACTCATTCTTGACACCATCCCTTCAGATAAGAGATCTTTCTTCTATATAAGATCTCCCTGGGCCTTCTCCAGGCTAAAAATCCCATCTCTATTAGTTTCTTCTCATATGAGTTGCTCCATTCCCTTAGTCATTTTTGTGGCCCTATGCTAGACTTACTCCATTTGCTCCATGCTGGTATTGCATTGGGGAGCCGAGTACTGAACTCCAATCTGAATAGAGGGAAGTAGTGCTTGGAAAATGGTATGTGTTTGAAAATGATATGCCTGATTAGCTGCTTCATCAACTTTCCAGGCAGAGAGGTGAGGCTGACTGACCAATAGCTCATTGGGTCCTCCTTCCTGCCCTTTTCGAAAACTGCAGGGACATTTGCTTCTCCCAGTCTTCAAGCACCTCCCCTGCTTGCCCTGGCCTCTCAAAGAGGTTTGAGAGTGGTCTAACACTGATATATGCCATATCTCACTGCATTTGAGGCTGTGTCCCATCAAGATCTGTGGACCTATGTAGGTCTAGCTCACTAAAGTGATCCCTAACACAATCTGCCTCTCACAAGGGAAGGTCTTTCTCCAAATGCTCCTGCTGTTCTCCAGAACCTGGGATTGCTGAAAGTCAGTCTTACTAGTCAAGAGTGAGACAAAGAAGTTATTTAACACCTCTGCCTTTTCAGTGTCCCTTGTCACCAGGGCGCCTTCCTCATTCAGTAACAGGCCCCATTTCTCCTAGTCTTTCTTTTCTTACTGGTGTGTCTTTTCTTTCCTGTCATCTTTGCCATGCTTTCCTAGGTTAAACTCCAGATGGGCCTTGGCCTCTCCACCTGTGTTCCTTCATACCTGGACAATTTCCCAATATTCCTCCGAGGTTACCAGTCCCTGCTTCTGCCTCCTCCAGTGTATGTTTTTCCAGGAGTGTTGCCATGTCTTCTGCCACCATTGCTCACTTTCTATTGTGATGAACCATTCCTGAGCCTGGAGGAGGCAATCCTTGCCTGTCAATTCCTTTCTTGGACAATTATTCCCTGTGGAGTACTCTCTAATGAGATTCTCCCAAGGAGATCTCTGCAGAGGAGACCTCAGTGTTGTGATCCTGTGTATTCCCCTGCTCCCTCATCTCAGAATTCTGAGCTCCTGCATCTTATAGTCACACAGCGAGTGTTGCCCATGGCCTTCCTGTCTCCAAGCAGCCCTTCCTGGTTTGTAAGCACGTGATCCAGCAGAGCACCTCTGCTTGTTGACTTGTCCGTTGGCTGTATCAGGAGGTTTTCTTGGGTGCTCTCCAAGAACGTCCTGTACCGTTTTTGTCCTTCTGTGTTGTCGCTCCATCAGGTATTAAGATAGTTAAATGTAGACATGGTGACTTGGACCTGTGAATGTGAATCTACATCCAGCTTCCTGTCGAAAGCTTCATCTACTTCTTCCCGATCAGGTGGTCTGTAGCAAAAGCTCACAAGAGTGACACTCATGTTAGTCTGCCTCTTAATCATTCATCCTAAGGCAGAACTCCAGGCATTTAATCATGCAAAGGTTCCAAAACGGTATTTTTATAAAGCCAGTGGATTGCTTAGTAATTACAGTGTCATTAAATAGTGAATAAGGTGGGAGAGATGTTTGTGTGTGTGAAACAAGTGCAGGTGAAATCAATGAAAGGCATGGCTGAATGGAGAAATGCATTCTCAGCAAATGTGTGAATATTTACAATTTAGGCTGTTCAAGTTTCAATTGCAAGTTTATTGTATTAATGTTGCGTTTTTGGTTTTTGTTCCTAAGATATTACTCAGCAAAAATATTAACTGCATGATCCACATACTCATCTGATATTCCTGTAGGTGCTAATGTAAATATCTGTTTGCTCGCATGCGTTACCTGTATAGTGTTTGAAGTAAGAAAGCTTATTCCAACCATCTTTCTCTGCCTGTCGCCTGCCTTGACATGGTCTATGGCTTGCTCTGTCAAAAGGCTGTCTGCTCCCTCTACAGGAGGAATGAGGGAAAGATACTCACTCTGTGGTGCAGAACTTTATGATCAGGAATCTGTGTTGCATGGCAGGTATTACAGACATGATGTAAAACATCCCAAGGATGAGAGGAGAAGTTATAGGTGCAAGATTAACTGGCCACCAGAAAACAACATTTTCAAAGACAGCATGAAGTTTCACAGGTGGTAGGTGTGCCTTGAATTTCTGAAAACTGAATTGAAATTTCTTCTACGTATAAGTAGTTAGGGTTTGTGTTTTAATTTCCTCTAGGGACTTCAACTTGATGATTTAAATGGAGAACTCCAATCCGTGAATGAATATATTTTTTTTTTTCAAATGAGCAAAAACAAACAACCTTCCCCACCCTGACTTCCAAAACAAAGAAGGACCTAATTTGAAAAATAGATAAAGCACATAAAGTAGAAATTTGTTTTAAGATTTAGGAATAACATATCTATCATCTTTGCAAACCCTGCTTGTACATGTAAGCTTAGGAAACGATGAAAAGAAGAGCTATCCTATGCTGTGTCTTCACCTGGAATGATGTGACACATCCTTGTTTCAGTACAGTTAGCAGTAATATCATTGCAAAATGAAATCATTCAGCTTTTCAGTATAAGTCACTGGTCACTTGAATTTTAATTTACATGGAAGATGAAATTGAAAAGCAGATTTTGGAACTTGATCTTTGGGTAATATGGCTGCTGTGGGAGAGTGAGACTTGCAGTAAAAAGTGTTTTGTGGCATCTTTCCTAAAGAAAGAAAAATCAAAATAAATGCAAAAGGCCTTAAATCCTTCTTTGAGAAGAGATTCAAAAAAGGGAGATCTTTTGCTTCTTCTGGATAGACATGAGGTTTTTTTTTAATTGAATGAAAGGATGTGCTCAAGGAGACAGTAGTTTTGGTTTTTAATTCAGCTGTGCCATGCAAGGTGCTGTAAACAAATATTTTCTATTTGATGGCATATGTGGAGATTTGCTTTCTTTTTGGATAAAACTACATTTCCTCAGCTATTCTTTTTCAAGAAGAAAACTAAAAACAAACTATACTAACTGATCCAAAATATTTTGGATCAGATCAAGTTTGGTTTCCATTTCATCTTAATGTTTTCCTATGTGCCTTTATAGTATACTGTAAACAGAATTTGAAAGCAGAAGTTATTTGGAAGCAGATTATTTCTGACATTGCCAGAACCTATTTTCCTTTTTTTGTCTGCAAAAAAAACTCCAATGATGGGATTTTCTGGACTGTTACATTATGTATCCTATGATGGAATATATAGTTCCACCATGCTTGTTGTATTGCTTCAGGTCTATCATATTCAATACTAGCTGTCTTAATTATGCACACCTGGGTTGTGTAAAAGTATCTTGAACAAGATGTATAAAGTATAAAGTAGTATCTTTGGGGCTTAGGAGAAGAGGTGTTGCAAATTGATCTTGTCCTACATGGAGATGACAGAAAGAAGAGTTTCATTGTGCAGTGAAAATATAGTCATGTGCCTTATTGTGTACTGCACAAAAGAGTGCATTGATCAGTTCACCTGAAAATATTTGTGCTAGTAAATTTGGACTGTTTTAGAAATATTCCATGGAAATCAACCACTCAGGAAGGCTGCTGCTTAGAAATGGCTTCTTTATGTAGTATTTATCTTAATTCACCTCACTGTCAATGCAGTACCGAGGTGTGCATATGTTCCTTCCTAAATATAATAATTGCTTGTGTTAAAGATGTTTGAATTATCAGAACACAGTGTTCCTTTTTATACATAAGTAATACAATTTCTACTTTCAAAGAATTGCTATAGTTAGTCATGAATTGTTTGCATGAGCAGGTTTGGACCTGAGCTAGCATAAGTCAGCATAAGGTCTATACCCTATGAATTCTTTGGAGGTTTGAAGATTTTAACAACCTCAAAATTTGGTTTATACATCTATGACTGTCAATTCCTCTTCTAGTTTATTTTTTTCCTTTTCAAAACAGGAATGAGAGCCTGGAAATTGTTGATGCTGATGTTTGATTTAATATATGTCATTTTCCTCGTTTGAATGGTAAGTCTTACCAACGCCATGCACAGTTTACTTAGCACCTCGGCAACTGCCCAGAGGAATTCACAGTAAAATACAGCGTCCTGTCCTTTTTGATAAAGAAGAAATGAAAAGTTATAAGGATAAACAGCAAAGTGTTACTTATTTGCGGTGCTAAAGTTAGGAGCTTGGATGCCTTTTTGAAGATAGAAGATGAGGTTTGTTCTGTACGTTATGACTACAGCGTTTCAGAGGTTTATCCGTTCTTTTGTCATTGACTTTCACTCAGACTATCTGAATCACCTAAAAGTATATAATTCAAGCATGCTTCATGACTGCACACAGACTGAATTTGAAGGATAAAATTTGAATGGCAGAGATCCATAAGTTCATGAAAATATATTTCTTTTTATTGTTTGTGGAGGGTTCTGTGGATAAACACAGTTCATAGGAAATCATGAAACTCCCTATGAGTATGAATTTCCCTATGAATTCCCTATGGATTTCCAAAGTGTGTAAGCTCAGAGATTTAAGGAAACATAATTAGACATATTTATTTTGATGAATGATTTACTTGAAGGCAGCAGAACTTCACAACTTTCAAATAATCTGAACATAAATGCAAGTCAGCTTTTTACCAGTTCATCACACTGGGTAGTGGTACTACATCTGATAACAGTTGTGGGAAGAAGAGAAGGTTTTCCTCAGTCTTCAGTTCTTTCTTTCTTCTGTAGGTAAAGGAAAAACAATGATAATGCGTTCTTTCTAACCATGAGAGTATCTTAATTTAATGAAAAAATGTTCTGAAATTTTCTCTGTAGTATAGAATGAGAGTAGATGAAATCAGTTTCGCATTTACTTTAGAAAGAAAACTTATGTTAAACACAAATAGTTTAGTTAAAAAAAAGAGTCAATAAGTACTACCTAACTAACATGGGATTAGCCTGTATAATTTTGTACTTATTTTCATTTTTGCTTCTCTTTTACTAAAAGGAATTTTTAAAGACTTCAGATTGTCAACAAAATGAGTAGTTTATATAGCTAGTGTGCTTAGTAAGGACATGGTAATTTCACAAACACATTCTTATTATGAAAAAAAAAAACATGGAAGAGGTTTTAAACTACTCACAGATGACATTTCTAACTTAGGAAAGTATGATTGCAATTTTGAAACTGTGTAGGCTATGTCTCTGTTTCATTGGAACATAATTACTGTTATTTTTCTCTCTTGAAAAATAGCATAGGTATGTCTTATAATGATTTTGGTCGTGTGCTGTATTTGCAGCATTAGTTAACCTATAACTGACCTTCATTCAACAATAACCTCAGGTAAAAATGTAGAGTGGTTGTAGGTCTGGAAACCGTGTCAAGCAAATTGCTGTTCCTTGACATTATCAGATAATTTTTAAAGAAAACCTTGCAAATTCTTTGGGCAGAACTTTAAAAAGCATCCAGAAGACTGTAAGTAGAAAATGTTAATATGCATGGTTTGCTTAGAAATTGTGACATGATTCATTTTATCTTTATAGAGGCAATGCTAATGAGAATGCTGATGAAGGTGACACTGAGTTTTGGTTCTTTCACATTCTCTTTGTCACAAAATGATTTCTGCTGCCTTTTGGCTGCTTTTTAGATATTTTGTAGGATATGACTATTTATGATCAAAGTCTCCATATCAATAGTCTGCTAAAAATCACATACTGTTTTTAACTAAATTTAAGTGCATTTAAAGAGTATCAGAAAAACAGGCATCTGATACTGTGTTGGATATGGACTTTTGATATAATGATGATATGAACTATATATGAACTAGAATTCAAAACGGCTAACGAAAGCTTTGTTTTGATACTGAATAGGTTTTAGAAATACGTTTTTAAGAGGCTTTAGAAATTTATAAGTTTAGTTGTAGTGAGGAATCCGGAATTTTATAGAATAGGTTCTAACTTTGAATTTGGAAATTGAGTTATTGAACTATATATATATTTAAAATATTAATGTAATTAATAACTGTGAAGATTGTGTTTTCCTTTCAGCCTGGTTCTGTATGCCTTATTAATTTCTCTAATTTCTTTCAAACTTTTAAATCATTCTTGACTCCTGTAGCTGAGATTTTTTATTTGAAATTAAAATATTATTAGATACGTCATAACACACTTAAAATACTGCACACAAGAAATTATCTAATAAAAATTACCTAAATAAAAGGTTACTTTAAGTGAAAGTGAACTAGTTTTTATCATCCTAAATTTAATGAGGTTTTATAAAATAGCTGGATGAGGAGTACAGTTAAGAAAATTGAACAGGCCTTCATAAGGCTCAAACCTATACTAGGTTAAGCATTTTATCACTTTTTTATTCATTTTTGGCATTGTTCCCCCACTTTTTGAATATCTGAGCCCTAAACCAGGCCCCTATTTGGGAGGAGTCAGAATAGATAATTAATATCATGCTTTCTTTTCATAAACTCTGGATAAAATTTGTTTCTTTTCCTGAAAAGCAATTTCTTAAGCAGCGTGTTGTGTTTTTCAACAGTATGTTTATTTTTAGTCTTCTTGGAATTATGTTAAAGTTCACAGTGTACGTTTGAGATATGCATTTCTGTAGGCAATACAGCTTTCCAGTAAAATGTTCGAAACTGAGTCATTTAAATGTACTCGATCTAAGTTGGAATTTTCCTAGTGTGATTGGTTTTGTCTTCTGCTGCTATGGAATGTGTCTCCAACTAAGGCTATAGTTTGGTTTGTTTTTTGAAGCTGTATGGGTGTGTTTTCTGGAAAAAAAAAAAAAAAGTATGTTTTTTGAAGCAAATCTCCTAACGTCTCTAGTTGATGGACTTTGCTTCAGCACATCTTAGTGGATGACCTAGATAAATCTAAGCACTTATGTCGACTTTAGGGCATTCATACTCTAGGGTCGGGTGAGATCTAGACTGAAGTGTAGGTGCCTGAAATTACAGTGAACTGTTTTGTTCTAAAGAAACATTGCAGTTCTTTCTAAAATGGATATAGTCATGTGTATAGCTGAGACGTAATGATGATGAAGTCAGAGGAATTGATGTGATCACTAAGTGATCTCAGGAGACTTTTACAGAACTGAAGATAAGCTTCATGAAGATGAGTTCACACCTTGTACATGTGTGTATCCAGCCTAATTCTCTTTTGTGGTTCTGAACTTCTACCCCATAGAACCAAGCAATTAATTTTTAACTAAATAATTATTTTTTAAGATTTTTTTGTGATGTCTTTAAATGTCTGTAAATCTCTTCACAATCTCTTTTTTCTTTCTTTTTTTTTTTCTTTTTTNTTTTTTTTTCCAAAACTGTAACATTTTGGATATGGTAGCATAGTGACTAACAGAATTCCTTCTGTGACTAGCAATATCTCAGCATTATCACAGTATGTCATCTTCCTTTTTCAGGCATGGCACCTAATCTTAGTATTTAAGAAATAAATATTTAAAAGTGTTAGTGGTATGTAAGAACACTGCACAAATGAAATAGCAATAGTTCAGCCAAAATCACCACAGAAACCCATAAATATATAAAATAATCTTTTAAGATTGATTCAACACACGTTTTGATGAGAAATAATTGCAACGAGAGTAATTCTATGTAAGTGTGTACCGTGCTTTGTTTTTGTAATGACAGGTGTAACAAAATCCTTCAACAATAAATCCCAGAAATAATACTCTGTGTTTATCTTCTGATACAAATTACAGATTTTAAACTCTTGTGTGTGTGGCTAAACTGGCTGCACTGAATTGTGCAAGTGCAACTAAGAAAGGTGTGTGAAAATTGGCTGAGTATTTGTCTCATCCTAGTGACTATCGTCTCATCCTATTGAACTATTGACTGAGAAATGTAAAGTGCTACTTGTAAACCAGCTGTTTTTGTTTTACTTGCATAATGTAGCAACTTAGTAGTAGTTCTTTCTCTTTAAAAAAACTTCTGTTAATAAATTACCAACAAAATGAGGAATGAAGGGAGTTCTTCAGAATTAGCTCACATTGCTGTAGTAATATTACTTATTAAGGAATTAAATGGCTGTAGGAAGACCTTCAGATTTAAGTGTTGAAAGATTCTTCAAGATAAAGATTCAATGGAAAGCACCAGTTCAGCAGTTTATTTAATTTAGGGTTTTCTAGAGATGCAGAAATGAGATATTATCAAAGAACAGAACAAGCTATGTTTTACTTAGTGCAGAAAATGAAGTTGTGACTCATCTCTCAATTTACAAAAAAAGTTTTTAGAAGTGACCTGTAGGTTGTAAAACATAGCCTTTTTTTTCAGCTATAAGATCAATACATTAACTGGCAAGCATAGAATGATACTGAAACCTAGTCTATTGCTTTGTTCAGTTCTATTACGAAAATGAAAACTTCTGTCTTGCAGGAGTAATGTATTTTAATACATTACATTTTCTACCCTTTGGTAAATTTACTTGATATTCTAGGAGGTGGTATAATCACTTCTTGCATCTTCAGCTTTTCAGGGGAGTCTTCTTGTTGCCGGGTTAAAAAGATTAGAAGTTGCTTATAAATGAAAAAATATCCTTTTTGTTATGTTAATTGTTCTCATTATTTTGCTTCTGACCTCAATATTTAATACCATTAATAGAGATACACAATCTTTTAATATTCAATTAGAGGAGATTTTTCGTCTACTGTAAAAAATAAAGCACATACAGTAAATCTGTGCCTTGGATAGAGGCCTCCCAGTGCTTCTATCCATCTAAGAACGAAATAGTAAGAGTTAGATAAAAATTCTGATGATCTAAAACAGAGGCTTATGGTCTTTCTGAAGATCAGGACACTGCATAGGTGTAACAAGTGCAGACACTACTTAGCCATGATACCATTAGAAGTGTGCATCTTTAAATGAAGGATCCTTACCTTTATATGATAAGGTTTGAAGTATTTTTCTAAGTGTTGATATATATATAAAGTGTAAATTGTGTATTAAGATATTTTAGAGATTATTAGTTGCTAAATAATGAGGAAAATGTTTTCATTTTGTTTATTAGTGGAACATTAGTGGAACATTAGTGGAACATTAGTGGAACATAAAAACAGACAAGTAGAAAACTAAAATTCAGTTAATATGGATGAACAATGTTGGCAATTGTTTGATAAGAACAATGCAGTCCACCTTCCAAGTTAAAGGCCTTTAAAATCACAATACAGTACCCCTGAGGACTTCAGTGATTGCAGCTTTCATCCAAGTAATGTCAAGTGCAAATCTTGAATTCAGATTGTGTTCAGGAGCAAATTCTCAACATCATCCTATTGAAAAATATCAAAAGTAGTCATTCGTCCTTCTGAAGTGGTGAACATGAAATGTAACATGTAATCATCTGGAAAAATAACACTGCTTCCTATGTAACTGAATTCCTGTCACCTACTGAGAGAAGGAAATTTAGCTTTACTGAAAAGGGTTGTCTGCAACATACTTTAGCTTTCTGCAGAAAAAAAACACTGCCTATTGCTTTCAGTGGGATCTTGGAACAGTATTGAAGCAAAACTGAAGCATCAGCTGTTATAAATCAGTCCTTGACTACTTTTCTTCTGTTTTGTGTTGAATACAGAAGAATCATAGGCTTATTGTCTTTCTGAATGGATGAGAGTTTTGTCTTTTTATAAAACCTTGATATATGTGTATTTAATTCTCATGACACTTTTACTCTGGGTCGAATTTACATTTGATTCTGTTATAATTTCCTCATGTTTTTCACCAGGTAAGGGTCTGTCCTTTTAATATGGATTCAGTTAAGTCAATGCTGTGTCTCCTTCATGTTACCAGTCAGCTAATTGCATGGCTTATTTTATTTTATTTTATTTTATTTTATTTTATTTTATTTTATTTTATTTTTTATTTATTTATTTATTTTTCTGTAGCTGCCCAAAAAATCTGCTCTGTGATGAGGCAAAACATTGGAGTCTATGTATAATATTGTGTATAATATTATACACAAGGATATTATTTTAGTTTGATTAAGCATAAATAAATAAATAAATAAATAATGAATATTTGCAAATAATTTTAAAGATTTCAGATTTTTATTATTACTTATATATGGGTAACATTTTTCTGAGGATTTGTGCTGTTAATGAAGGAATGTTAAAGTGTGTGTAGGAGTTGAATGTCTTCTGCAACAAAGCACAGTGTTACTGTAGTAACTTAATTTCTCCCTAGAATGATAATAGGTGGTTTTATAAGTATAAAATTCTTGAAACATATGTAATTGTATCGTACATCCTAGATGCCAGGGTTGAAATGTTTCCTGTCCTGGAATCTTTGTAAGCAGTAAACATCTTGCTTCAGAGCATTGAGAAGGAGGAACATTTTCCACAGATCTCATAATTCTGGTTGCAGTGCTTGGTATATCATTTACGTCAGTAACCAGTAAGTCAAACAGGCAAATTATATGTATAATAGATTATTGATGCTTAGAGGAAGGAAGGAAGGAAGGAAGGAAGGAA
>VWPW01012308.1:0-25602 GCA_013389825.1 Crypturellus undulatus | reverse complement strand
GGGAGGGAGGGAGGGAGATGCCTCTCTATCATGAAAATTCTAGCTGCCAGGCAGCATGGGCCAGTGACCCTGGGTGCTAGTAGTTATGGGGCTTCCCTGGGCTGGTACTGCAGAGTCTCATCAGTCAGGTCCTGTCCCACTGCACCAGTAATGGAACAGGGCCGGCCAGACCTCGTCCCAAGGACACAGCATGTGTCCTCCAAGCATGTGGGAGCTTGCACCTTGACCACCAAAGGGTTGGGGAAGCCCTCCACTACACTACCTCTGAGCTGCCCTGAGTCTTGGCAGCAAAACAGCTAGTTTTGCTAGCAAAGCAGCAGGGATGCTCTCAGGGGCCTGAATTAGGTTCTTTATTAGTCCTGAAATAGTCCTAAAATAGACTAGGCATTTTGATTCCTACTGATATATTTTAGACCACGGATAACAAAGGTGGTGCCTCCTGTGAACTCTCATGCTCATACTTTGACTTCTGATGAAGCATTTGATAAGAGGGTCATGAATTCTTAGTATCTTCAAATTTACTGTTGTCTTGTATGAGCCAACATGTCAAGGAGTCAGTGATTGCTGAATTTCATTTCTAAACAGGAAACAATGATAAGGAATGCTACTTAAAAGATTTTGGGATACAAGAGAAAACTTGAATATAATATGAGCTTTATGATTCATTTCTTCAGAAGTTCTGATAGTGAAATGACTGTCTCAAAACTTGAACATTTTGCATTTTAAACCAAATTAGTCTGTTGTGCTAAAGCTAATGAAGCTTTTCTCCAGTGTCTTTTTTTTTTGCCCTGTCAAATCTCTGAAGTTTCAAGCAGATAATGTTTGCTTACCTGCACTTTCTAGTGAGGCCACAGGGAAGTCCAGATCCCTTACTGGCTCCTTAGTTTTTATAAAATCTTTAGGAATTCAGTATCTTTGTTATCTCTAGTCTTCTATCCAACAGAATTGTCTGTCAGTACTTAACTGGTGGTACGAATCTGCATTATACATGATCACAAAAGTCCGTTGCTTTGGGAACTCAACTTTTCTTTTGGTGATTAGCAAAATCTGCATTGTAAAGTTTGAAAGACACCTCAGCAATTATTACCTCTGAACATTTGTGCATGCACGCATGCATGTATGTACCCACATGCACAGAATAAAACACAGGCAAACTGTAATGATATTTTCCTCAAGAGAATACTACTATTAAAATGATATTCATGATGGCAATGTTTATATGGTTATCAAGAACAGACTCAATTATGCCAGCAGCATGAAACAAAAAGTCTCGCAAGCATCATATGATCTGTACTGCTTTATCCTGGGGATGTATGTCAAGTTGTGTTACTTTAGTATGCCAAGCAATACTGCTTCAAGCATAGAAGTAAAATACTTTGAGGTGTTTGAAAATATTATCAGAGAAGGATGAAATAGAAAAAGACTGTAAACATGTGAATATCATTTGTTGCCTAATTCATCCTAATTAAAAGTCTGATTAAATATAAATCAATATTAGCACTTCGTAACGAGACTAATAATTGAGAATAATTAAAAAAAAAAAAGATTTTTTTTCTAGCTTACAAGAGACCCTTTATTGAGGTTTTTGAAAAACCTGGATGTAAGTAATTAAAGCACCATCTTACAATGAAGTTTTCATTTACTATCCAGCGTCTTATTTGCATGTAGCTTCATTTCTTACATGGGGATTTCTTGCAATCTCATGTTGTATGAGCTACTTTGTAGGCATTTCACTTGATTTAAAGAATTAATTTTAATTAATGTATCTGGTCATAATCACTTACAGAAATTCAGTAGTGTCTTTCAGTAGTCCTTATCTTCCATGGCTAAAAAGGTGACATCAGATCTTAATAAAAACATACAAAGATATCTCATTTTTGTTTTTAATCTTGAACTGTGAAGGTGATCACATTGAATCATCTCTGTTTTCTAGAATGTTATGAAAAGACTATGTACTTCATATTGTTATAAAACAATAAGCTTTATGCTTATTGTTTTCCTGTCAAATTAGAGCCCAGATGAGTAAATCCTTTTATTTATAGATCAGATTAAAATTTTTGCATGTATTCTGTCCTCAGATCTTCACTCCTCATCCACCCTCCCTTCCCCAATAACTGAAGTGAATTTAAGTAACTTTGCCTATCTTGACTCTCAGTTCTTGACTCTCAGTTGTGATATTTATTATAGATATATTGTCTATACATATATCAGTCATGCCTTTTGTTCTGCAGTGAGCACAACCTGATACCACAAAAGCATTAGGAAAGCAGCTGTACTGCATTAAAGCAGCATTAACAGCTGCTGTACAGCATTAAAGTTTTAATCAGTGAACCACATACTATATAAAATCTGTGATATTTCAGTCAGTTCTCTGAATGTTTGAGTTCATTTAGAATTCAAAAATGAGAAGGTCTTTACTTGTTTGATTATAGTTACTAGATATTTCAGTTAGCCAGAGTTCAGTAAATTTTTAAGTAAAGTCCTACTTCTCTTTAAAGAGAAATTTCTTTAAAAACAAAGAGACCTTGAGTAAATCTGCTTTGCTTAAGTCCTTAAGGGTTTTTTTTTTTTTTTTAAGTGGATACTGTTAACAACTCATTTCATCCAGTTAAAATTTAAATTATTTAATTGTACTAATACAAACTAGCATCATTACATTTCCATATACCTTTTATAAGTCCAATAGACCACTGGGAAAGGTTACCCAGAGAGATTATGGATTCTCCATTCTTGGAAATATTCAAAAACTGATTGGATTCCTTGGGAGCTCGTTATAGATCACCCTGCATCTGCAGAGCTCCAGAGCATCCAGAGCATTCCAACCTCAACTATTCTGCAGTTCTATATGTACGCAAAAGGATCTTTTTTTTTCCAGAGATTTTCATTAATATCACACTGATTTCATTGTTGGATTCTCAGAATGCTCAACATTGCATATACCCTATGTCTTTGGAGACCTAGGGATCAAGATATGTCTATAAGTGACAGTATAGCACTTCCTTACAGGCAGTTGTTGCCATTTAGTCACATCTGTTAGTGTGACTTCTGCAAAAATACTGAGAAGCATCGAGTAAACTTATGGTTAAGGTGAACTTCCAGTTTCTGATACAGGTTTGTTCTATAAAGTCTAGATGCTGCTCTGAAGATTGTGTTAACGATGCATTATATCATAGATGGGAACTTGCTGAGCAATATCACTGCCTTAGATAGCTTAGTGTCCCAAGATCAGTAGTGACTTGCTTATGAGTCAGTGGCTTACTTGAGTTCAGGTGTTCTTAGGCCAATCAAGAAATGGCTCTGGCATTTTTATTATAGGGTACCATACAGTTTTTGCTGCTCTACACTGTTAAGAAGTGTCCCAAATGAGTATAGTTTGTCTTGCTGTCATCTATCTATAGTAACAACAACCCTCATCTTTGATTTGCGGTTAAAAGTTCTCTTGTTATCTTACCTGACAGAACCCTTTTAATTGCTTGTATATATATATATACGTATACATATATATAACATGCACATGCTTCATGTTTCTTTAATTCAAAGCTTAAAGTGCTATCTTAGTTTAATACTGCATCAATCAATTACTAAAAAAAGATAGGTTGCATTCTGTACTTTAAATGTATTGAAGGAGGAGCATAAAATATTTTTTCTTGCTGTAGCATATATGGGAATTTTATTTGAAAGTTTTTTGATAATGATACACTGATTTAATTGCAAATTTAAGGTGAATTTCTGTCTATCTTATGAAGTGTGAATGTGTCAGAATCAGTGTATTTCATAGTGAAGATATTTCAAAGAATAGCCCATCAGCACTGCTCCAATTGGGAGTAGCGTTTTCACTGAACAGAGTCTGAAGTCTCTACAGTATGAAGTAAATAGAAACTAAAAGAGTTTTTGTTTGAGAAATATACAGTGTGTAAAACATTGAATTAAGAAAAATAAATGAATGCAGAGGTGTTTACAGTTTGTATTTTTTCTAGTATGATACTCATTTATCCAAACATACAGAAGTCTAACTTGTAAAACATTAGTCTCTTTTCTTCAGGTTAACTTGAGATGTTCTGCCATGTTTTAGTGCTAATTATCAGAAAATTAAAGTTTTATCAATCTGTTATAAATGATCTAGAATGATCTAGCATTTCATAGTAGTTTCCCTGACGGTTAAAGTAATAAATTGGCAATTCTGTTAAGAGAAAAAGTACTGTTGTTGTTGTTGTTGTTGTTGTTGTTGTTGTTGTTGTTGTTGTTGTTTATTTTTCTTCTCACAGCAGCTGGGTTTTCATCCATCTTTCTGGCAGATCACAGTTTTGCTGATCTAACTGTGCCATTGGCTGGTGTTCTGCCTGTAAAGCTTTGCTATAGGCTGCATATACAGAGCCTGTTCACAGCCATTCTTGCAGCCTTCAATGCCATTTTTCTTTGGCTCCCTTGCAGTGGAAAGAAGGTCTGCCCAACTACAGTGCATAGTCTAATACCAGCAGAGCATTTCAGCTGCAGTGTTTCAAGCAGAGAGCAAGAAAACTAATTCTTTGGTGCAGTTTATTTCATTGTTTCTTGTGGAAAACTGTGTAAGATGCTACTAGCAGCATAGCAGCACCAATGTTGTAGAACAAAGAAGTTTCCAATACATTAAGAGAGGAATTACAACAAAGTTAAACAAATTTAAAATTATTAGGCAACATTGACAAGCAATCCTGGAACATAACTGAATCTTGGAATGTTTTTCATCGGAGCTAATATTCAACAGTAGTCGATATTCCTCAAAAATGTCTTTCAAGTAGTTCAGTTTCCAGATAGGAGTGAAAAAATCACAATATATTACAAACAAAATGGTTTTTATTTTCAGGGATTTTCATTTGTTTGTTTCGATATTTTTCGTGCAGAAAATTAGTATAGTATATATATCATCGTGTAAACTAATATAGTATACATACTAATAGTACATATACTAATATAATATATTAGCTAATTAAATTTCTCAAATCGTGTCAGCCTTTCATTTCTCTTATAATATTGTACTTGCTCTTTTAATAATAAAGTGAGCTATCACTAGCACACATTTTGTCAAGAAACAATTCACTTTTATGAGAGTGTGTAAGTATTATACTTCAGGTGAAAGGCAATTTAGTTATAAATAAATCTTTGCAAAAGTGTTTTTCATTTATTTCTGCAGATAGCTTCCCACACATTTAGTGAAATATCTCCTCTTTTCCTATGATAGTTTCCCAGAACGTACAAGAAATTACATATTATACTTTCTTATTTCAGTTGCTAGACACAAAATGTTGGAATAAATAATTCATACCTTTAAATTGTAAGCACCCACAGAATACCCAAAATAACTCATAATGTAGTGCAATAAATTATGTGCTAACAAGATTCTGCTACCTGAGCATGATAATGCAGGAAAATCAAATTTGTTTCTAGTGATTTTGGTTTCAAGTGACATTTCATCTTTCATGCAAGTAATGAGTGGATCTAACTGAGGTTAGGTTAGGTAGAGAAGTTGGGAGAGATTTTTTTTCCCTTTTTTTTGGTAAGTGCTATTTTGGGACGAATTAAACAATATATAAAATAATATAACAATATAAAATAAAATATAATTAAATCTACATCACCTTGCACTCTGATTAAAATGTAGATGGACCTGCTTATTCTGAAGTATGGGAAAAAGAAGGAGTACAGAGAGAAAATGGAATGTTTTCCTAAGTGGCCAGAACAAGTATAAGTTTTATGAATTTCTATCACAAAAAAAAGTAAGTAATGGAAAGAAATATGGGAGACTATTCTGTCTCAGATTCCTGAATCTGCTAATACCTGCAGGCCATCCAAATTTAATCGTTGTACAATTGATTCAATAGGACATGTTAAATTTGTGATGTTAAGAATTTCAACTTGTATTTAAAGATAAAATAAGTCTTCAAATTCTCCAGGATTTCCTATTCTAAGGTTAAATTAATAATCTTATTTTATGGACTACATACATTTCATATACCACCTCTTTCATATGCCTTAGGCTTCATTTTAGGTTGGTATTTATACTAGGAATAATAAAGATTATGATACATATTTCTATGGTGTCAAAAAAATTGCAGGATTGAACGCTATTTTCTTGCCAGCATCTATAGTTATATGGTACAGCTTCATTAATTTTGCTAACCTTGCAGTGTGGCAACTGATATGTTAAGCAGATAAAGGAAAAATGTGCACTTCTAAGGAAAGAATTGAGCTGTATTTGGTACTGTCATTACCTGCAATGCATAACTGAATTCCATATATTCATAAACAAAAATTAATTCTGTTTGAAAAATTAGCAGCCAGTGCTATATCTGATAGAGGCAGAAGAATCCATCTTGCTTTACATTCAGGTACATGTTTGTGAGAAAGGTGTGAATCGCATGAAATAGACTGTGTTTGAGGTGCAAATTAAAATGAATAGCAGTCAAGTCAGGCAGAATGATTTAGTGGTAATGATTTAGTGGCCCTGACAAATTGGGCTAAATTCTGATTTTTGTTGTGATAAAACACCAAAATCATTCCTGTCAAAACAATCCTACAAGGTTTTTACCAGAGTAGTAATAGACTTAGCATGATCTCCCTCTACTTAAATCGAATTGGGTCTATTATAACACGATGAGAACACACTCTTTAGTGTAAATCCTACTGCTGGGAAGTACATGATCAGGGAAGTAATGACAGTGAAGAGAAAGTAAAGTCAGGAGTGAAGATTCATGCTGCATTTGCAGAGATCTCTTTTTACCCCTCATCAAGACCAGTGTTTTAGGGTTTCCATCAAGGTGGAAAAATAAATAACTAAAAACACTGCTGTTCTTGTATTACATGTAAATTATTATGTGTATGGGCCAGGAAAAGAAGTTGGTCTTGAGCATTCTCAAGTTCAGTTTTAAAACCACTTTGTCAAACAAAACGTATTTAGGAACAGCCGTGTCCTTATGGTACTGTAATGCCTTTTTTTATAATTGTTTTCCTTCACTCTCCTTCACTCCTTCACATTGCCATTATTTGTCCTTCCTTTATTTTTAAGCTTTCATTCTTTTATCTTCCAGAAAATTCAGCAACTTTTATGTATCTGTACTGCTCGGAAACACTTCATTGCTGTCCAGTGGCATCTGATGAATTTTCTATAAAAACTTAGGTCAGTCACCTTATAGATCATTTCTCCACTGTGAACTGGCTATTTCCCTTTTCACAGTAGCCAAAGCAGTATACAAAACACAGCCTACACTAAGAACATTCGAAGTTCTTTCCTGTTTATTGATGTTAAATTGCCAGTGGGAAGATGTAGTGCTAATTTCATTACTATTTCAATGGGAGCTCTAAATCAATACTGATAGTTTGCTCTGGCAGTAGCTGATAATGGGTGAAAGAATGATGATTTTTCATACTATCTTTTGGGTGATTTTTTTTTTTGCTACTGCTTACTATGATTTTTAATTTGAGTTGACTCATATTTTTGGTTAATGAATCTTGAGAGTTCAGCTCTTGCACAGCAATTGGTGCAAGAGGGACGTGAAAGGACCCAGAATTTCTCTTGAAGATTACACAGCTATGATGATAATATGTCACTGTGCAGCTGAAGCCCTCACTCCCAGCAGGGACAGAGTGCTGAGGCATGAGGATGCAGAAAGGGAAGGCCTGGCCTGAACTGTAAAGTAAAAGAGCTGTTGGGAGTGTTGAGCAGCCTCTGCACCATCATGTGTGATGAACAGGGGAAGGAGGGGCGAAGAGGAATTGACGGTGAAAATAACAAATGAGGAGAAGTGGAAGGTATTCAGCAGTGAAAGGCAGCATTTCAGAGACACAGAGAGTTTAAAGAAATGTGCACACATACAGAGAGCCTGCTCATAAAACTGAAGTTTTTATTCCCTCTTCCTACCTGATTGCCTATTCCTGTTGTTATTTATACTGTGTACTGTTCTTCGGGAGTACAGACGCTATGCTAATGATTATGCAGTGATTGTTTGAAAAGCTTATTTTGCTAATTTGCAGTACATGTCTCTCATATGACAGTGCAAATACACCTGAAGTTTAAAATAAGTTCATCATGTAGCTGCCTTTGTAGCATCTTTGCCTTTCACAGTGATTTCCATTTCTCGACCTGAAATGAATGACCAGGTGTGAAAAAAGGAAAGAAATAGAAATCCATAAATACTGGGTTTTACATAAGATCTAAACTACCTGGAGCATGATGTGATTTTGAATCTTGCACTAGTACAAAGTTTTAAAACCATCTTCCGTTCAGATTTAGTATTTAATTTATTTTACTCTTTTTTTTTTAATTCTACTAGAGAAACTCAAAAATATTTGTGGAGAAAAGAGGAGAGATAGCAGTGAAGCTTGATAGAGCAACGCTAGTTTATACTTTCTTAAGAAATGCCTTCAGCCTTTGCAAAAAAAAAAGGAACAAATGTTACAGTATTTTTGTATATCTGTGATGTCACACATAAGTTTGTTCTCTGGCAGTGCCTTTTATTTTTTTTTTATTTCTAATTATACAATTGCCTTGAGTTTTCTGTGATCCAACTTCAGTATCTACTTAGGATTTATTGACTGCCAAATACTGGAATATTTCCTAGTGCCACCAGATTCTTAAGAGTTGTTCTGCTGTCATTGTCAGGGGGCTAACTGAACATTCTCTATGCATTCCATACATGTACAAAACTTGAGATTTTAGTTAGACATTTCTCATGAAAAAAAAGTCTGTCCTAGATTTTTTTTTCCTTTACAGAAACCTGATATACTGGCTACTGAGCTGGTTTCATACTTCTTCTTGGGGACCATGTTGCTGAATTCCATTTTGCCTTATTCTTTCTCTGAATCACTGCTATTGTATTACACCTACCATTATGCACAGCTGTTTAAATACCATGATATATCAAATGAAACTCTTCTCTTTTGAGGCTTCATTTTTTTAGCTGTAGCAGTAGAATCTACATAACTAATTTAAGCCTCTCTCCCCTTTTTTATCAGGAAATTTTAAGGGAAAATATACAGAGGTGCTTGTTAGCACCTCCTCATAACACAGTGAAAGAGAAGAGTATAGATGGTGTGTCTGTGTATGTGTGTGCATGCACAGGTGTGCAGGTGTAAAACACTGCATTTAATGAGTATATCACATTTCTGCTTCTATGCCTCATTTTCTTCTGACTAAGAGCCTGTCTTCATCCTAGTTCTTCAAACTGTGAAAAGGTGTGTGTTTTGCCAATCAATAGGAGGGAGGCAGCAGAAAAAAACAGACACCAAGAGAAAGAATGGTCATGTTATCTATCAAATAATACAGAAACAAAATTATATATCTGACAAAACAATAAGTTTACTATGCACTGAGTTTTAACAACAGACAAAACAAGCAAGGTAATGCCATTACTATACGAACATGTCAATTTGTTGTGGGAGATGGGATGGAGAAAATAAACTCTGCTTTTGCAGACTTTTAGGTAGGGCTTTCATTTGCACATACAGACAGCTTTTTGAAGAATGTTAAGAATTTGTAGGATCACAGGCTTATCAACTGAATATTGCAAGAATATTTGCTGTTTCCAGAAAAATCTAAAATTGATAAGTCAAAGATGCTCTTTTTAATTAACACTGTTGTCACTAGTGTCTGCTACATATTTAGTAATGTACTTCCACTGTAAATCCGCAGTCTTTTAATTCCTTACTGAGGAGATGGAGGTATACTTTTTATTGTATATTATAATTTAATTATTTGTTTTATTTGAGAATACTTTTCCTTCCATTAACAAAATATGATTTTTATAAACGTTCCTTGTTTTGTGAAATTACAGTCTAGAACTGTGGATTCAGTGCAAATATTCCATGGCATGTACTCAATACACTATATTCATAACAAAGATATCTTGATTAATTCTGACTAATCACAGAAATCACATACTATTTCAGTTCTTTAAAAAGTCAGGCTTTATCATCCCTCACCCACTGTTATGAATAGCAGTTTTCCTGTGATGTTGTTTTCAGACATGGAAAAATAAGAAATTAAAACTGTGAGTGCTGCTTTTAACAGCCTTATATGATAGGGAGTAAAACATGATCCTTTCTTAATATGAACCTTCTTCTGTTCTTCTGTTCTTTTTTTGTTTTTGTTTCGTTGTTGTTGTTTTTGCAATGGGGCACAATGGATTTAGGAGACTCTAGTCCAGTTTGGAGAGGTAATAATTAGGCAATAATTAGAAGAGACAAACTATTGTGTCTCTGAATATCTGAAGAAAAATGTCAGTTTGGAGGAAGATGACAGCACAGAATTAAGATTATGACATTTCTAAACCGTTTCTTGCACCACCTATGTGATATTCAAGACATTTCCTGCACTCCCAAGATGAGTCTAAGAAGTTCGAAAACATCTGAAAGCCAAAGACTGACAGCTGTGCATTTGATATTTAAATTTTCATTTTACATGCCACCTAATATCTAGGTAAAAGTTTAAAATATAAAGGTCATCCTGACCCATTGTGTACATCTGCCTTTGCAGCGGCATGAACTGTGTGATCTAATCCTTGTTAGATTCATTGAGTCCTGTGTGTGCGGTGTCTCTAGAAAGAACCCAGCCATTACACCTGTTACCATTCTCAGTATTAAACCGCTTGTATGTTCATCAGACTAAAATCACTGCCTACACAAAAGGACTGTGAAAGAGATCAGTCTGATCCAGTCAATCCACTAAACAGGTCTGACTTCTTTTTTTTTTTTTTTTTTGTATGTATTTGCACAGGGACTAACATTAAATAAAGGACATTAATCAGAAACACAAATATGTGTTTCACACACAAGGCTTCTTAAAACAGAAAGAAGAGTCATTTGGAAGGTTTTTGAACCTTATTACTTCATTTCTTTCTGAACCAATGAGCAGAATTCTAAACTTACTCAAACTAGTAAGCTTATTCATGTGAGGAAAGCTTTTCAGGATATTCTGTTATTAACGTGGTAAATCACCCATGAATATATTTTATGTAGAGTATTTTTTTGTGCAGATTAAAGTTCTAAAGCCAATTAATTAGTAACTACATAACACTGTAAAATTTCAAGAAAGTATGTTTAACAATAGTTCACTACAAATCCTGATTATTAATTACTGCTATCTAAACACAAATACCTTTTTTTTTTGGTAAAATCCTGTCTAAATCGAGCAAAATTAATAATTCATCTTATATTGCAAAGCAAGAAAGTTAACTAGAAGATTGACCAAACTGAAAATCAATTCTACTTGTCAGTCTGACAGTAAATGATCCCAATTATTGCATCTATTAATATAGATGCCTCCCCACAAGGCTCCCTATTTCCTGTCAAGTCCTTTTGAATCTTGAAGCCAAGCTCTGTGACTATTACATTTTTTCTTTGCTTCAGCCCTTTTTTCTTTGCCTGCATTGTTGTTCCTCGGTCAGACCAGCACTGCAAAATGTGTTTGTTTTGTGTTTTGGCATTAATCTTTTCTAGAACAATAATTTAACTATGCATGTACTGTATCACTTTTAGAAACCAGCTAGGAAGATCTGATGTTTTGTTCTAGCAATGAAATTCAGATTTCCAAGAAATGTAAGCAACCTAAATGCCATGGTTTATGTGGAAGGGAAAAGCAAATGACTGGAAACAGGTATGTTTTCCGGATTCAAGATCGTTAGAAACAAGCTTTAGTATAAAATTATTGAGAGAAAGTACTGTTATTAAAAACATCAGGAGATAAAAGAATCATTGATGTAGATACATTCAGAAGATACATTTTTCGGTTATACTAATCATATCCTGATATTCTGTAAATACCAAATTGAATTGCAGTTAACAGTCTGGTTAGAAGTGACCTCTATGTATCGATGTATTTATAGCTAGAAGGCTGCAATAATACAGTGCATTATTGCTGTTCTGCAAAATAATTCTGTTGTTGGTGGATGATTCTGCTGTTCTGCAGAATTTTCAAAGAGAAAAGAAGAACTCCAAGAAAAGAAGTAGAGGTAGCTCAAGAGCAAACAGCTACTTTGGTGACTAGTTCTTAAAACTCAATATCTGGAAATCAAAGAAGCTTTACTTGGTTGTGAATTGATATTGGGGAGAGACAGCTGAACCATAATTTTGAATCATCAGGAACTGGTGATATGATGTACATAGCAGGAGGAAGGTCGGGGAGAATCAAGCTTATTTTTTTCTTTCCTATTTATTTTATTTGTGTTTTGATTCCCACTGTAGCTGGTCATGGTAACCTGTGCATACATGGAAATTTCCATGTTAATTTTAGATATAATTTTTGCAGAAGAAATGACAAGGTATTACTCTCAGCATTGTGCTGATGGAAATTGAGGAACAAAAGGTCTGAATTGTATAGTGGTTGGAAGAATTAGTAATTTGACATGCTATTTTTACAGTCAGTAATACTTTGATGGGGGAAGGGAAAAGAGTAGACTACAACAGAGCAGGAATGGGGACATTGTGGAGAATATCCAGGAATTACCTCAAAGTTTCTGTCTTTCTTGCCCTTGATTCTCTAAAGACCCTTTGATTTCTGATGGTTCTTGTTCTTTTTGGTATTATCTCTCTTTTTTTTTTTTTTTTTTTTTTTTTCTGACAAGCATCTCAAATAGCTTTTAGCCCAGTATTAAAGTCCTGGCTCTCTTGTCACAATAGAACATAACTGGTGCATAATGTTTGGGGAGACATATGTTCCTGAATGTTGGTTCTGTCCAAAGCATGCTTATTTTACTTAACAGTCTCATCAAAATACTGAGATACATGTAGGAATCTTTCAGTAAAGGATCCCACTAGAAACATATCCAGTAGCCTTGTGGGCATATGGAGTTTCAGAGAAATATCTTCATGGAGAATAAGGAAGTGTGTCAAGAGAATGGGGCCAAACTCTTTTCAGTGGTGGGCTGCAATGGGACTGAAACAAAGGGTATGAGGGAAAACTTGACTGTGCCACTGACAGAGTACTGAAAGCAATTGGTCAGAGATGCTGTGGAGTCTCTAGAGATATTTCAAATCCACCTGGATGTGATCTTGGGCAACACGCTTTGGGTGATCCTGCTTAGGCAGGAGGATTATATTACATGATCTTTAAACATCCCTTCAACTGTGATTCTGTGGTTCTGGGAAGTAGAAAGTCCCCTACATAGTAGTACCATGCAAGCAGGACAACATGAGTTGGTGCAAGCTGCAGAATCATAGCCAAAATTGATAACAATTGGTAAGTTAAATCAATCGTGAAGTAATTACTTGCTGAGGAATAAATTTCATTCTCTCTGAACTCCTACTGTGTTTTATCATTGAGATGATGTTAGGCACTGGACACCTGTTCAAGTGCCTTCAGATATTTACTTGTGCAAAGTGAATATTGAAATAGTTTAGCTACTGGAATATTGTGTGCAGTTCTTCCACGTACAAGGGACATGGAGCTTCTAGAGAGGATCCAGCATAGAGCGACAAAGATGATTAAGGGACTGGAGCATCTATCATATGAGGAAAGTCTGCTTGTGAAACAACAGTATGGATGTATTTGGTTTTGTTAGTTCTCTACAAAATGAATGCTAGTTTATCTACATGCATAAAAGTTTATTATAATTGGACTGACTTGGACAGTACACCAGACATATGGGAAATAGAACAGCTAAGAGGAATATGTTCTCAGATATAATATTTCTGATTCATTATATTGACAGTTAATATTTGGTTACTAGCTCCCAAGTTACAAAGATTTGAACAGAAAAATATATAAAAATAGAAATTGTCCTAAAATGCAGTAGGATCCTAAATTCAGTCTCTATTTAGCTATAAACAGTTATACAATTGCCCTCATATTTTTCAAAAGTTTACTGAATTTTTGTCCCTCATTTTATATTACAGTTCTTTCTGTAACATGTTCATATGATGGATTTCCAATTTCCTCCCATAACTGCCAGCTCATACTGCTAGGCATTCCCTTGAAGTTGTCCATACTGAATATTATTTTTTATTTAGGTTCTGTAATGAAATGTGCTTTAGCTTATCCATAGTTAGCTTACCTTTTTGATTGTTCTGACTGACTGACAGAGGTTCAGATTTTTGATATCTTGACACCCACCATTGCTTGATTTTTATTTCCTGTCTCTTGGTCAGCGCTGGTAGGGAAAGTGAAAGACTGAAATATTCACAGAGATCCAAAGGGACATTGGAAATTTCTGTGCTCTAAGGATTGTTGACAAGTTTTACAAGGAGGACTAATTTAGGTTTTAAAGCACAAATTGGAAACTACACAGTCTTCCTCTTTTGTGATGGTGAACTGCATTTTGTAATATCCTTTGATTAACTGCAGTGCATTCAGTGCTTTATTTTTCTGCAGAATAACAGCTTCAGCAGGAGAGAGACTGTTCTTCTGCCAAGAACTAGAAAACAAATATGAGTATCCACCATTCTATTGAATTGAGTCTGCTATATTTTTCTTCCACATATATCTTAAAACTGAGGACATATTAATGGAGACTCATGAAGACACATGAAATCACATATCTCTAGAGTGGAAGTGTCTGTTGGTAAAACACATTCATGGAAAATCTGTCTCAAATATGAAGTAGGATCTACTTTTTAAATTGAACATGTTGTGAGAAGGAATCTGCATGCAGAAGTCACATCCAGAATTCTATATTAAATTTATTTCATTTTGTCACTTTAAATATATTCAGCTATTCAAAACACTACCCTTTCTTTTTCCCTTATGGTAATACATTAGAAAATAAGGTTGCACTTGTTACGACTGAACAGAGAAAAACTTTGTAAATGTATGAATAAATCTAAGTAAACACACAAGATTATTAACTCTGTTGGTAAGGTTTCTAAGTTACATTTCCAACATATAAAAGATGAGAGTCACTTTTCATTCATCAGCAATCAGCATTCAGCAGATGATCTTTACTAACCTTGGAGGAGTGATTTAGAACCAAGATACTATGCGGTATATGCAAGTACATTCATTTAGAATCATCAGGAATTTCTAATGCTGTCAAAAATCAAGTCTTATTTACAACAGACCTCAATTTCATTTTGTTCATACATACTTGCTCACCTGGTATGATGTTATATGCTGTATGCATTAGTTCTACCAGATATTAACAAACATAACAACTTGGCTGTGTTTTCAGAAAGTAAACAACTTGCAGTGATACAGCTCAGTGATTTACAATCTGACAAAATTGTTTCTGAGAATTTTTAATGAGAAATACCAAATCAATTTTGGCTAGAGTTTTTTTAATGATAAATTTTGAGTTTGTAAATTTTTATTCCTTCCTAAATGCTTTTATTGAAATATGCTAAAAGAACTTTACTGAAGAAGAGCTATTTATATTGCTAGACTACATAACAGATTAGTGAATGCGCTGAAGCAATATAATGTCTGGTTATATAACAGCCACCAAATTATTGCCTTATTTTCTCTCTTCACATGATTGCTTATGAAACAAATTAACCTTCACAGTGAGATTTGTGTGTTTTCACAAATTAACCTATGTATTTGCCAACTGTGCTAGTTAACTAACAGACATATCATCTCCCTTGTGACCATCAGGTTGCAAGTTCTTTTCCTAGGGGGACGGAATAAAGCCTTTTTTCTTTTATCTTTTATGTTTTTGTTATGGTAATATAGTCAGCTACTGCCTCTTCACTGTCTTATTTGAAATGTCTAAAATCTTCTTTCATCACACAAAATACATTTATTAAAGTATTTTCTTTTGGCCAGTGTTCTTAATGCTCTAAGGCTATGTTAACTGATTCTTCTGTATAAATTAAAGTTTTCTGAATTCTTTTTGAAAGTCTTTTATGAATAAATGGGTAGATTGAATTAAAATGTAAAGTTTCAGTCTTGTCTACCACAGCCTGGTACCAGAGAGCTGGTGAGCTGGCAGAGAGCACAGTGAGAATATATTTTTTCTGTATTTTTCACCTTTCAGTCAAGTACGTGACATATACAAGAAGTTACATACATCCATCCTGAGTCAATGATTCTAAATCATTTGATTGCCATATCTAAATGTATGAGATTTATACACCAAATTTTGCAAGGCTCTAGAACTGTAATTCAGCATCCTGTTAATTTCACATCAGTTCATGTAAGTGTTCGTTCCTGATGACCCCCTTCTTACATATCTGCCCATTTTTTCTTCAGAAACAAATTCTTCAACTGGACTAGGCTGTTTTCTCTTTTCGTTTTTTGTAGGGTTTTTTTTCTGTATTTTTTTTTGCTTTTAATAAAGCAAATGTTTAATTCTCAAATTACTCAACACCTGCAGCTATACTCAGAAGCATGTGATACACCCCATGGCAATAATAAATGAAATAATTGATTTACTGGTATCAGATACATGTATTCTCATCTTGTAATAATTTTGTAATAATCTACACCTTTCACAATTTGTTCACTGGTAAGACTGAAGTGTATGTGTGATGCACATCCTGTGATACTAGATCCTGACTACTCTACATCCTGTGGTATTTTTAATGAAAATCATTTATTCGGGGTGAAAAAGACTATAAATCTATTTTAAGTCTTAATGTTTTTTGCATGGCCATCTATAGATAGAATTACAGGATTTGGTGTGTTCAATGAATAAATGGTTATTTGTATTTTAAATGCACTAAGCTGAATACTCAGGATGAGGAAGGCCTTCAGTTTCCGATGCAGTATGCCAAGTTATTCGGTAAGAATGGCCTCAGGATGCATCAATTTAAAGGATGAGAGTGTGTCTGGGGATTTTACACATTGACTTTTTGCCTGTTTTGCATAAGAAAAACAAATATAAATGCTTTATAATTGCTAGCCAAGGATTATGGTCAGTCTGTAGAAGATGGTATTTGTATTTATCATAGACAACAGTGAGCAACTGAGCTATAGTTCCAGCTGAATAAGAAAAATGTCCTTGACAGGCTTAGCTCTTCTCAGTATGTTATTATCTTTAATAAAATAGCACATTGTTTTCTGCCATATGTTTCCAAGTATGTACATAAATTGTTTACTAAAGTCGGCCCAGAGTTAGATTTGTACTTCTTTGTACTTCATCCTCCTAAAAGCACAAAATTTTCAAATGTCTTCCTATTCCATCATTCTGGTCTGCATTTGGCCATTAGTGGGCAAGTCTTGCAGTGACTTGATACTTTTTTTGTTTAGAGGTGCGCTCTGACACATATTGAAAGTATTCACTATTGACAGCTTATTTACCTTTTGTCTTGTAAAATAATCCAGCAGAACTGGAGTTTCGAACATTTTTTGTTTCTTAAGAGTAATTTTGTCCTTACAGATTATGTGAAAAATGATATCTGTATAGAGACAAGTGATCCAAATTAATACTTTTATGGAAGGTAGAATGGGGCCTTAAGGAATAGACCTTTTAAACAGGGGGTTCTTTGCATATTGTTCTCTTTAATTATAAAATCTGCTCATTAATGAAACAGAGAGTGCTACTAATCTACTCTAATGTCTGTGAATCAGAAAGATTTTTCTCTATTATTTAACACCAGCCTTAATTTTCTTCCAGGTAGAAGTGTCTGATTAGTCTCATGCTCATAATGCAGTAGTTTTATAGTTCTCTGTTTGCACACAGTTGCTGCAGTCCTTACATTATAATCCTAGTATAAGACAAGGTGGAGGAGGATTGAGTGTTCCATATTCGAGTACTAACCTTAAAAATATTTCTGTGTATGACGGCAAGCAGAATGGTTTTACAAAGATACATTTTATTTTCAATAGGAGAAGTTTTGTTCTCTCAGGCATTCTTAGACCACAAGTATGCTGTATACAGATATACAGCAGAAGAAATATTATTCAATTCTCTTAAGAAGTGCTTTGTAAGCAGATAACACACTGTTGCAGTTCAGCTTACGGAAGCAGGTTCTGAAGGAGTCCTAATCATACAAGAAACAGAGGTGTTATCAAACTGAACCAAAACTCCATGAAGGCACACAGAAATCAAGTCTAAAGTGAAGTGATTTTCAACACAAGTTATCAGTGAGGGAGTACAGTTTCAGGAATAATTTCTATAGTCGGCAAATAGAACAACTAGTATTCAAATATCAGAAACTGATTTTATCAATAATTTGCAAATTTATGGAATCAATAACTTTTTAAGTGAAGAGCATGGAAGAAAACTTTCAGACAGAAATAAGAATTTAACTAAAGGAGTGCTGATGTGTTGTCCCTACAAGAATAAAGTTATTGGAAAAAGGAAATAAAGTTATTGGAGACATTTAACTTTTCTGTTTTCCCTCCTTTCTTTTCTCTCACTTTACATTACAGAGTTAGTAAAGCTTATAATGATTGCAATAAAAAGAGGCCAAATTTATCCTGCTGAATGGTGAGGTTAGCTAAATTGACTCCTATTGCTAAGTTCTGCATTTTTTATTTGTGATAAGTATTTTCTCTCAAAACATCCTCATGGGGAAGCTCAGGAAGTGTGTGTTGGATGAGTGGACAGTGAGATGGATTGATAAATGGTGTTAAGTCAAGTTGGAGGCCTGTGGCCAGTGCTGTCCCCTACGGGTCAGTACTGGGCCTGGTGCTGTTCACCTTCTTCATCAGTGACTTGGATGAGGGGAGAGAGTGCACCCTCAGCAAGTTGGCAGATGATACAAAACTGAGTGGAGTGACCAGTACTTTACAGGGCACCGCTGCTACTCAGAGGGGCCTAGATAGGTTGGAGCGTTGGGCAGAGAGGAACCTCATGACGTTCCACAAGTCCAGGGTCCTGCACCTGTGCAGGAATAATTCCAGGCACCAGTACTGACTAGGGCTTGACCTGCTGAAAACCACGTCCACGGAGAGGAATTTGGGACTCCTGGTTGACAACAAGTTATCCATGAATCAGCAATGTGCCCTTGTGGCCAAGAAGGCCAATGGGCTCCTGGCTGCATCTGAAGGAGTGTTGCCAGCAGGTCGAGGGAGGTGATCCTGCCCTTCTCCTCAGCTCTGGTGAGGCTGCACCTGGAGTGCTGGGTGCAGTTCTGGGCTCCCCAGTGCAAGGACGTGGAGCTTCTAGAGAGGGTGCTGCATAGATCAACAAGATGATTAAGGGATTGGAGCATCTATCTTATGAGGAAAGACTGAGCAAGGTGAGACTGTTTAGACTGGAGAAGATAAGATTGAAAGGGGATCTGATCAATATGTCTAAGTACCTGGAGGGAGAATGTAAAGAAGACAGGGCCAAACTCATCTCGGTAGTGACCCATGACAGGACAAGGGGAAACGGGTACAAATTAAGACACAGAATGTTTCATCTTAATGTGAGGAAGAACTTCTTTCCTGTGAGGGTGCCAGAGCCCTGGAACAGGCTGCTCAGAGATATTTTGGAGTCTCCTTCTCTGGAGATCTTCAAAATCTACCTGGATCTGACCCTGTGCCACGTGCTTTAGGTGTCTCTACTTGAACAGGAGGGTTGGACTAGATAATCTCTAGAGGTCCCTTCCAACCTCAACCATCCTGTGATTCTGTGATTTTCTGTGAATGTCTTTAACTTTCAAAAAATGAAAGAGATTTGTGCCATTTATATCTATATGTCTTGTGTATTGTTCTTAAGTGTGCATCAATTATAGAAAGGGATCAGTCAGAAATATATTCTTATACATCATATAAATAAGATCTTAATATCATGGTATTTTCTGAAGAATAGGTTTGTAGTAGCTGCTGAGGTACGGTGGCAAGGACAGAATGCATTTTGAGATGGTACATATGGTTGTGGTTCACATACTGATTTGTCACTAAGATACATGGTAGCTTAAGGAGAAAAGAAGTCTGTCCTTTTTCCCCATCAATGATGATTCAAATTCTCTTTTAAGTTACCAGAAAGCAGAAGAGAAATGAGACTCTGTGAATGGAAAATTCACAAAAAAGAAGAGAAGATACCTTTAGTGTAGGACCGTGTTGCATGAAATGTTCCTACTAAATTCTCTCTTTGTGGTCAATATTACAAAACAAATCTATTGTTCTTCCTGGCCTGAAGATATCTCATTGAGTAAGGAGGGGAAAAGTACCTAATCTGAAAGAGCTGATTTTGATTAACATTTTTTTCCATGAAAACCATATGCTTCTTTCCATACCTGCATCTGGGGTACTTCATAGCTCTTCGATCTGACAGGTCTCAGACCCTGGAAAAGGCGAAAATGCTTAGTTTAATTGCTATCTCAAGAACAATTATTTTAGGTTAAGAATTGGAAAATGAGTACAGTGTAGCAATACAGTCAGAAATGCTAGCGCAGGAATTAAACTGCTGCTTCTTGAAAAGCACTCAGCAGTAACAATACAGTTTAATGGATTTTCTAAAGGGTTATGAAGTCCCTGTTGAAGAGTATATCATTTGGTTTGCATTTGTTAGAAACGATAATCCCTACTCATGTCTATGTTGACACTAAGATCATAATTATTACAGATTACTTTACATTTATTACTTTGAAAAGATTCTATTATGCTGTTTTAGAATAAAGAGATGCAAGCCTACTTTGGAATCTGGCACAACTCTCATCAGATTTGCTCTACTTTCTTCATACAGCAAATCTTCATGAACCTTCTGTTTTGGTTTTTACACAGAATGCCTTCCACAGTGGTTCCTCTGCTTTTACAAACACAACCTAATGATTGTGTTTGTAACAACAAGGATTACAAGAAAAATGAAATTTATATCATGGCAGCAGTCAGTATGATTCCTAGTAGCATGATTAGTTCTTAAGACCAAGATTAGCATTGATCTCCTGCAGTGTATTTTCAGCTCTTGTTAGTCTTAATTATGGGACATCTGTTTGGTTTAAATGACAGTAGGACTAAACTGTAGGAGCATTTTACAATCCCAATGAACTGGTATGTCCTACTCAGGCATTGAACAGGCACAGAATTTTCCCTGAATAATACCAGTTTGAAGATACGTCTGAAATTTTCAGTGTAATATCTTATGTAAATATCAACAGGCTCATGACACTCTATATTCAAGAATAAATCAAGCAGTGTTTTTGCTTGAGATGTTTAAACAGTAATCCTGTTGAGTATTCATCATTTGGATATGCATACCCTGGAGCAAAACTTCAGCTTTGACATTTGATTTCAGGTTTCACAAACTTTAGGGATATCTCTACCTTAGCAATGATTTGTTTTTGGCTTCTTGGAAAAGTGTATTTGTGATTACCATAAACAAATGTTACATATAATTTTATTTCTTTTAAAGAAATGTCACAACACCTGACTTACTTTTAAGTTGTTTTACTGGGTAATGAGGAGATTAGAAATTCAAATTTCAGAAACCAACCTGGGACATATCTAGCCTCAGTGTTTTAATCATGATTAGATTATAACGTATCTGATAAAACTATATGCCCACATTTCATTAGAAAAATAAGAGCATTACTCTTTGGCATTTGTGTCTCTCTTATTTTGATTCCTGTAGTGTTTTGCAATGAATCCTGCTCTGAGGTTTACAATGCACCCTGAGATTCTGGTTTAGGAAAAAAATAATAAAGTTTTATAATGTTATGTTTTTATGATGCTTTCTAATATCTTTTAGCATCACAGAGTATAACTAGAGGCAGAAATACTGATTTTTGTACCTGGCAAAGAAAGACAGAATTAAAAATATCCTGATAGGATTCTGATGAGGGTCATTTCTCCCTCATGTCCCCCTCCCTCTGAGGCACATTTCAAGCAAGAAATCCTAGAAAGATTGTGGGAGCTCTGGAAGGAGGTTTTGGAACATGTCAAATTTGAGGCATCTCTCTCTCGCTGTCTTACTGTAAGCAAGATTTCGCATTGGTGGAGCTCTCTTCTGAAGCACCCTGAGCACACTTATGATTCTGCATAATTCCGCAGTAAGACATTACTAAATGTCAGATATTAACTGGCTTTTTCACTGCCTCACAAGAATATGATTAATCCTGGCAATGTATTCATTACTAGCAAATTGAGGAGGAGTAAAATCCTGCCATATTCATCAACATATGTGTTGTTGTAAATCTAAAAATGACTGAGTATAATTTATACTGGTTAGAAACAACAATTTCTTAAATACTTCCCGATCACCAGAGATTCTTTGCATAGATTTGTTCATTAGGAACTGGAATATGAGGCTAATGAGGGTGGATCTGGCTGTGTAATAGCCTTTGTAGTTGCTTAGTAGTACTGTTCTATATCTTTGGTATTTCTCCAGTAATTTCATTTGATGAGGCTTAGCAGTTGAGGAATATTTGTATCTTAACGGTCTTCTAACTTTTTGATCTGATAGCTGTGACAGCTATGTTGTTTCCTGTAGTTTTGTAGTTGCTGTTGTCTTGAGCATCTGTAACTGAATGACTCATAACCTCAGAAGAAATAGATGATCTTCTAGTAAATATAATTATTTACTCGTATTTTCTTTTGTTCCTCATTTTGAACAAACATCAAAACCTCTAATGAGGTTTGCTGTCACTATGAGGACAGTTAAGAGCAGCATCCTTGCACTACCATTGACATTTCTGTACTCAATATATCCTTCTTCATTAGAGCATCAGTATGGTGGATTTGGAGCTATTGTGGCAGATATTTGAATGTAAGGATGGCTATTGAAATATGAAGCTGTTGTGGCATTGGCAACACCTTCTGTCCAACAGTCTGACTGAGAAAAGAAAAAAAAAAAGATAAGGGTGAAGTTAGGTTGTATGCAAGCATAGCATTGTGGTTTTTAGTTTTTATAACCTTTTTATTAGAAAAATCATCAGAATAATTTTACGTAAAGCAAGGAACAAAATGGTTCTTTTGAAGTCTTTTAAACATATAATGCCTCACTCAAGGCTGAAGTGTGAAACTTTTCAGTTAAAACTCCTCTCTCAACTTACCATGCCTCCCACAAATTAAACTCTGACATTTACTTCAAACCCTGACACTACTTCATTTACTTCATTTTCTTTCCGTTTTCTTTCCTTTTTTTTTAATGCAACATATCAGATATTTATATTTATCAGGATTAGAAAATACTTTATAATACAAGAAGAATTTTATTAAATTGTCAGAGAGGTTTGTAAGGTGGGTAATTGGGGAATCAAACATGCAGAATAATGATTCCTATTTACCTGCAGAGTAAGATTTTTGCAAAATGCGGCTCAGTTTATACCACCAAGATTGCTAGAAATAGTATGTCTTCTGAAAAGTTTTAATATCCACTGATATGGTGAGCTATTAGATACACAAAGAAAAAGGAGAATTTATCTACAAATTAATTAATGTAATGAGAATTAAAGTTAGTCTAGGTGAATGAAAACAATTATATTCAATCTTGATCCTTTAAACTTTTTTGGTAGTGACTAAGTCTAGTTATTATATACAGACACTGAAGTGGTTAGAAACTGTATGTACACAAACATGCACGTGCACACTGTCCCAATCCAGTGTCAGGGGAGGTTTCAATATGATCCCAAGAGTGAGATTAAGACACAAATGGGGTCAAATACCGTACAACCTTGTTAGCCTTATTCTTATAAGCGCAATAGGACAGACAGAAGAAGACGGGAAAAAGAAAGAGAAGCAACCAAGCAGGAGAGATACAACAAGATTGTAGTTACCACCACAACCAGTTTGGCTAAGTATTGTTGGCTTCACTTTGGTGCAGGTACAGGTACCTTGGTGCAGGTAATGTGCACACCTCAGTGCAAGTGATGTTCAGGGAAAGAAGCCACGCGTCTCGGCACAGGTGATAATCCACGCCTGGTGGGGGTGGGGAATACATGCTGCTTTTATGTTGCCATTCACAAAGAGTCCTCCCACTTTCTTGAAGTTTTCTGGTACATGTTATTTGTGTCATATGCACAGTGTGCTTTGATGTTCCTCTTCACCCGATTGGAATGCAAGCTGCTGTGGTGGGCACTGCTGAGTCTGGTCTTGAGCTGATCTTCCAAAAGACAGCATGCCTAATCCAGGTAGATAGCTGATATTACAGTCTTCCCAGAGACAAGATACCATGGATTAAGAAGTGTAAATGGGAAGAGATAATGTCCTTGTTTGGGTCTTGAGCTGGTCTTCCCAGAGACAGGACACTGGGGTGTTGTCCAGGTAAATGGTGTGTCGGCAGTGTTGAGACAAACACAATCCATAACAGTCTCTTACACACACTCACACTCGTGCATACAAAGCCATAGTAAGCATAGTATCTCGATTTCAGAGTATGTGAACATCCTGTTGTCATTATGTATCTTTTACGAAAAAATATTAACACCATAGATATACCTAGTTATAACCGGAATGAAATAATGTAAAATTATCTGGAAGAAGTTAGCAAAGCGCATCACCTTGTTAGAACTCTCTTGGTTTGGAGAAGCAAAAGGTAGTAAGAAGATAGTGATACATCTGTAGGAAGATTCTGTAGGAAAATCTGGGAACGTTTTGATTTTAGGGAGAAAAACAGTTAATGTTGCTGTATATAGATCTTCTGAAATGGGATCATACTGAGATCACATAACCTAAAAATCAAAGGATGATTTTCACTTGATAGAGGTGAGGCCCTCTTTTTGTCTCTCTAGTCTCACAGTAATTTATTTTAAAGTTTCGCTTCTGGTGAAGTTTAATCACAGAATCGTTGCGTTTTCAAAAGAACTTCAAGATCATCAAGACCAACCTTAAACCCATCACCACCATGCCTGCTAAACATCGTCTCTTAAGTGCCTCATCTGCACGTTTCTTGAATACTGCCAGTGATGGTGACTTCACCACTTCCCTGGGCAGCCTACTCTAATGCTTCACCACTCTTTCCATGTAAAAATTCTTCCTAATAACTATCCTGAACCTCCCTTGGTGCTGGGGAGGCCATCTTGAGGCCATTTCCTCTTGTCCTATTTTCAGGTAGTTGTAGAGAACAATAAGGTCTTCCCTGAATCTCCTCTTCTCCACACTAAAGAACCCCAGCTCCCTGAGCCACTCCTCATAAGGTTTGTGCTCCAGCCTCTTCACTAGTTTCATTGCTTTTCTTTGGACACACTTGCACAAAGTACAGCCTCATCAATGCTGAGTACAGAGGGACAATCACTTCTGTCATCCTGCTGGTTATACTGTGTCTGATACCAGCCAGAAATATTTGCATGCTGTGCCCACAG
The DNA here is from genome assembly GCA_013389825.1 of Crypturellus undulatus. NCBI lineage: Eukaryota > Metazoa > Chordata > Aves > Tinamiformes > Tinamidae > Crypturellus > Crypturellus undulatus. The sequence goes on along the minus strand of VWPW01012308.1, from coordinate 528 downwards.
AATGCTGTGCCCAGGTCATCTTCTTGACCACCTAGGCGCACTACTTGCTCATGTTCAGTTGGCTGTCAACAAACAGCCTTGGATGGTTTTCTGCCACGTAGCTCTCCAGCCACTCTACCCCAAGCCTGTAGGGTTACGTGAAGTTCTTTTGAGTGAAGTGCAGGAACCAGCACTTAGCCGTGTTGAATTTCATGTGGTTGGTATCAGTCCATCAATCCAGCCTGTCTGGATCCCTCTGCAGAGCTTTCCTGCCCTCAGGTGGATCTACTCTTCCTCTTAGCTTAGTGTGATCTGCAAATTTGCTGAGGGTACGCTCAATCCCCTCATCAAGATCATTGATAAGGTTATTAAAGAGAACACTGGCCTGTGGGGAACATCATTCACTACCACTCTCTGGGCCCAGCCAACCAGTCAGTTTCTCCCCCAGTGAAGAATACATGTGTCTAAACCATGAGCTGCCAACCCCTCCAAGAAAATGCAGTGGGAGACTATGTCAAAGGCCTGCTGAATCATAGAATCATAGAATGC
>VWPW01012303.1:0-15593 GCA_013389825.1 Crypturellus undulatus | reverse complement strand
GTGGTGCCATCAGACCCACCTCTGAGAGCCCATTAGTGCTGGGTGCTAATCACCAGGAACAAAGTGCCATCCTGCTGCCCTCCCTCTGCTGCTGCCGTCGGCCATGAGCGGCTGCGGATTGCTCCAGAGGGAGGGAAAAGGGACACTGCATCCCAGCACCGCAGCCGCCTTGCACTGAGCCTTGGAACAGCCCCTTTCCCTGCAGGAAACCCAGACACCTCTGCTTTTTTTTTCATTGCAAATGAGAGCAAGAGGTTGAAATGCTGAAATTCCGTCTGAGTAGAGAAGTCTAAAAAATAGTAATAAAATCAAATAAATAGGAAGTTGTCTTGAAAATACTCCTCTCAGGAGAGCTGGAATTGCTTTTAGAGGAGCTCAGAGGCTGGAGCATTTTGTTTTGACTTTAGCATTTCAGCTAAGAGGAAAAAAAAAGATAAAATTGAAGTGAAACTCCTGGACCTTGCAGCGTGTTTTCATAATTATTCATAAAACACGTTGCTGAAATATATATTTCCACAAAAGCCTTTGAAAGCGCAAAATCAGCGTTTTCTGAGGTCAGCCTTCCCTTGCAGGATTCCTGGATGCTCCCAAGGGTGGTGCGAAATGCACTTGGCCCGGGGGGTCTCCGACTTGTTCTAGGGTGGCATGAAGTGACTTAGGATCTAAGGCAGGACATTGCCTAAGGGCGAGGGTCTCCCTGTTGGAACCAGTCCTCAGGATAAAACTGGCTGCCAGGGACAGCAGTGGGAGCAAGGATTGGGTAGGGATGGGACAGGGATGGGATAGGGATGGGAAAGGACAGGAACAGGGATGGGAAAGGACAGGGACAGGGATGTGATAGGACAGAGAAAGAGCAGGAACAGGAAAAGGGGNATTGGGTAGGGATGGGACAGGGATGGGACAGGGATAGGAAAGGACAGGGAGAGGGATGGGATAGGACAGGGACAGAGCAGGAACAGGAAAAGGGACAGGCATGGGGCAGTGATGGGGAAGAGACAGGGACAGGATGCGGTAGAGACAAGGACAGGGACAGGAACAGGAATATGACAGGGACAAGACCGGGGCCAGGGCCTGGGTGGGAATAGTGCCAGGTCCAGGGATGGGCTGGTGATGGGGACAGGGACAGGTAGAGGCATAGGGACAGGATAGAGCCTGGGACAAGGACAAGGACAAGGACAGAGATAGAAAGAGGAGAGCAGCTGGATGGGGCTCCGGGTGGATGGATGGGAACGCGTTTAGGGAGGTGCTGGTGCCTGTCAGCCCAACCCTGAGGACAAGGAGACCAAATGCAGGGCCCTGAGCGGGCACTGAAATCCACGTGGGAGCTTTGCATCCATCCACACACAGGCTTGGTCCAAATTCCCCCCGGAGTGCTCAGATGCTCCAGGGAAAGGTGGGACGGGATTACATGGGGAGGATCTGATCCAGCTGGTCCCGAGTGGCACCAAGTGGTCCCTCTGGCGTCCTGCTCCTTGGAGCAGCAGGGAAAGGCTCGGCACAGGCTGGGGACATCAAGGTCAGCTCTGCCGTGGTAGAAAGTGCCCCCAGCATGGGCCAGCCTGGAATGAGCTGGGCAACCTCCCTGTCTCCTTGGCTTTCAAGGGCGAGGGGAGAATGAGCTTCACCTATGGGTATTGCCTCACCCTGCTGTCCTGCTATGTGGAAATCCTGGAGAAGCTCGAGGGAACCATCCTTACGCCCTTTATTGCCAGGAAACGGCTCTCTGGGGCCGCTCCCAGCCTCTTGTTGCCCAACGGTGCGTGCCGGAGCCGGCTGCTGCTCGCAGGGTGACAGCTCACCCGGCCACGGGGAGCCCGTCGCCCGCCGGGTCCTGCTCGCACAGGCTGCGGCAGGAGCCGTGTGTCAGCTCCGTGGGCAGCGGCAGAGCAGGATAACGCTGGGATGAGCTGGTCTGTCCTCCCGGCAGCCTCTTCTCCAGGCGCAGTTGTGCCCGGCTTCACACGGGGATCGTCAGAGCTGGAGCGTTGCAGCCTGGAATACTCATTATCCCCAAAAATCAGGCCTCTGGGGACAGGAATTGCCCACTTCCCTCCTGGTTTCTTGGATCAGGGACAGGAACGGTTCAATCCTTTTGGGTCCCAGGACACCCATGGCTCTTGGGTGTCAAGCGATGGCTTCACGGTGAGGCTGGTCATCTTGTCCCCAGTGATAAATCAGAGGGTGTTTCATGTGCATCTATGAGGGCCATGGAAGAGCTTGAAGTGGATCCATGGACCCCATGGAAGGCATCCGAAGGCCATGGGCAGGAGGAAGGGATCCACAATGTGCGCCGGATCCCTGTGTTCCCCTCGGAGGCCGAGGAATAGCTGTGGTTGCCGTAGCCAGGCAGTGTGTTTATGTTTGGGTTTATTGCTTGCATGGGATGGGAGAAGGATGTGACCTAATGTGCGGCTTGTGGGCTACGTCCATAACCATTTCCAGCAGAGCTGCACCAAACGCTTCTACTGAGTTAATAAAAGCTATTACTAACTTGGATAGGAAGCACAATGAAACAAGGACACGGTAAAACTTCAAAGCGGGGAACTTAGACTACACTCTGTCAACTCTGCTCTCGGAAGGGTTTTTTTCCTCCTATTGGGCAGGACAACCTTCTAATTAACTGGGCTGGAATGGCATGATGGATCGGTGACATTCTGCAGGCCCCGGCGGGGTGGGAGAGCACCGCTCCGGCCCCAGTTGTTTGTGCCGGCGGCACATCCCGCCGCAGGGCCGAGGGCTCCTTTTCCACCCTTGGAGACGCGTCAGGAAGCGGCTCCTCCGCCGCCTGCCCTTCGCGGCTCTCCGCTGGGATGAATTCCGCGTTTCCTGGAACCGACCTCTCCTTTCCGCTGGACACATGCCAGCCTCCTCACCTGGGCTGCGGTTAAAGGCGCGGAGGGGAACGGGAGCACGTGCAAACACTCCCTGTCCTGCTTCTGCTCTTTGGGCCAATACAGCAGATAATGCATTTTTTTCCCCCCAGGAAATTTGGGACATCATTCCAGTCTTCCCTCCCCACTCCTATGGAGATGCCAAGGTGTTTTCCACATTTCTTGGCCCCACAGGGGACCACAGAGCCCTCAAGGGGCCGACAATGCCAGCGGGACCCCGGCTGTCCGGGGAGCCGGAGCGTCTCACCTCTGGGTGATTAATTATCCCCGGGGCCGGCTGACTCCTTCACCTCCAGCTATAATTCAAAGTCTAGGAAAAAAATCCGTGTTTTTCTTCTCCCTGTACCATTTAATTAGTTACACATGTCCCCAGGACTGTGGTTTCGCGGCGCACTAGAACAGAGCGCTGATAAGCTCTGCTTACCTGGGCGCTCCGCTGCGGGCTCCGCTGCGCCCGCTCGCTCTGTGGGGACACTGGGGACACTGGGGACACTGGGGTGGCTCAGAGTAGCCCTGCTGCCACCTCCAGACCCATTCCCTTAGGATGTGCTGCAATAACAAAGCTCCCAGGGCTCCTGTCCCCATGCAGCCGCCCAAGACAAAACACAAGCGCGGGCCGAAGCGCCGCGGCTCCGGCGCTGGCGCGGGCGCCGCAAATTCCTCCGGCGTGAAATCTCTGTTTAGAGCAGATCATAAACGCAGGAATCCGGCCTGCCGGGCCGGGCGGCTCACGGGCTCCGGGCAGGGGAAATATTTGCGTTATCCGAGAAGAACCAACCCCTCCAGCCCTGCTGCCACCCTGGTGCTGCCAGCGCCGATGCCGGCGGATGGGGCTCTTGGGAACGACACGAAGGGAGAGGAAGGACTCTGCTGCTCCAAGAACCTGCTCGTTTTCCTTCCCAGTACTTCAGGCTTTCTCCCTTCCTTCCCATTTGGAGCAGCCTTTGCAGCCCCATCCTGTTACTGAGTCTTGCAGGAGAAGCTGACCTCGTTGGGAGCTGCTGGTTCTCACCTGCAGGGCTCCATCATGTCCGTTTCCAGCCTGGATCCACACAGGCAAAGATGGAAAGGGTGGTAAAGGCCCTCCAGACACGGGGATTCATGTCACTGGCAAGAGGGGACAGTGGCTCACAGAGAAGAGCCCTCCAGGCTTTAGGGTGATGGTTTGGAGTGGACTGATCCTTCAGAAAGTTTGATCCCATCCCAAGGCCCAGCCTGGATTGGAAGAGAAAAAGTTTTAGCAGGACGACAGAGGGGAAATGGGAGCGTAAAACACGTTTTACACCATGTCAGAGGAACAGGCAGTTTGCAGCATTGTTACGTTAAAATAAAGCAAAAGCTGGAGGGAACAGAGCAGAGGAGAGGAGGTGCAGGAGCAAGGTGCAAGCTCCTGCATTAGTCTCCTTGGCTGCGGAATGGGAGCTGCAGGAGCCCCCGCTACAGGGCAGTGTCCCCGCGGCGCTGGCCGTGTCCCCCTGGGGTGGCCCTGTCCTGGACACGTGGATCTGCTGTGCCAAGGTCTCGGTCACCCTCTCGCCCGCAGTCCCCTCCTCGCAGCGCTGTGCGAAGGGCAATCAGGAAGATGCTCTTTTCTCGCCGCTTCCAGCAGCGAGCGGCCAGCTGCTTCCCGCCGCACGGCCGGCTCTGACCTTCCTCTTCTCCTCTGCCTCCCTCCGCCTCTTCGCAGCCCCGAGGCTGTAGCGGGATGCAGAATGGGGATGCAGGATGGGCGAGCTCTGCTGTGATCCATGCAGGATCCGGGCAGGATTCCCACTGTGCGTCCCCGCCACGGCTCAGCATCCCGCGGGAGGACGTGGGAGCTGGTCCCTGCAGCCGGAGCCGCTTCCCGCTCCCCAAGCATTTGCTTTCGCTCGCCGCGGCCGCTCGACCAGCGCTCGCACAGCAGCCCGAAAGCCCGAGGCGACCAGGAAATTTATTAGACTTGTAAAACTTCAGGGCTCAAATCTAATTGTCTCCATCTCCTCCGGATCCCTCGGGGGAAGCGCTTTGATTTAAGCCCTGCTTCCAGCGCGAGGCAGCGGTCGGCACTTGAAGTCAAACGAACAATTTGTGCCAGGGCCAGGGGATAATTGCGGCCCCCCATTGTTCGGAGCTCTGGATTCCAGGGAAGGACCAGGCCTTGCCGCAGGGGCACCAGTGGCAGCAGGGAATTGGTCCCTCCTGCCTGTCTTGCCTTGCTCTGCCTGGAATGGCCTGGCTGGAGCAGAGCTGGGAGCGATCCCAGCTCCGGGTGGCTCTGGGAGCAGGGATGTTCCCAGCTGAAGGGCAGCGCAGGGAGGATGCTCCGTGCAGCCTCGGGGCTGCTGAAATGTGTTTGCTACTGTAGCGCTACACATCCCCTTCTCCATCCCACCCCATCCCATCCCATCCCATCCCATCCCATCCCATCCTACCGTAGTGCTAAACATCCCCTTTTCCATCCCATCCTGTCCCGTCGCATTCCATCCCGTCGCATTCCATCCCGTCCCATCCCATCCCATCCCATCCCATCCCATCCCATCCCATCCCATCCCATCCCATCCCATCCCATCTCTTGCTGTCTCCTGCCCGTTGCAGGGCTACGGTGCTGACGGAGCGGCTCTTCCACGCGGTCGAGCGCGTCTGCCCCGTGCGCCGGCCCCAAAGCCCCTCCAGATCTCACTAAATCCCGCCGGCGCTCGGGGCTGCCTGGGCGCGCTGCTCCCCAGCTTTTGTGATGACCTCGCAGGCTGCTCCGACAGCGCTGGGCTCACCGTATCGGCTCTAATCCCGCTCAGCATCCCCAGCCTGGCTCGGCTGGATGTGGGTTTGTTGCCTGAAGCAACTTCATGTTAGCAAATTGCAGACTCGGGTAGGTTTTGCAGCTCTGCTGGTGGGCTGCCCAGCGCCAGGAAACCTGCCACCCTCAGCAGTCTTTTTCTTCCCTCTTTTATTCCGCTTTTGAAGATAAACTTTGCTTTCCTGCTCAGCAGTGGGATTTTGCATGAGCAGCGCTGGCCCCTGCACCGCCACTGAGCCGAGCGCAGCTGATTCCCGACATGCAGCAGCAGGTCTCTCCGTGCATCTCCGTCGGGGCTTGCAAATATTTATCCTCATGGAGAGGCCAGTGCAGAGCGCCCTGTCCGGGGGTGCTGGAGCACAGGGCAGACTCGGCCAGCCCAGCCTGCAGGGAAGGAGGAGGGTGACGACCCAGACGTGCTGGAGAAAGGGGCAGGAGAGGATCCCATGGGATACCCAAGCTCCAGGGCCTGCTCCTTGCAAACTGCTCACAGGCAATTTGCAGATCCTTGAGTTCAAATTCACTCAGCAGAAACCATTTACTTCTGGGCTTGCAAGTTGTCTGGAAGCCGCTCGCGATTCTCCCATTCGCAGACCAAACCCGAGCAAAGGCCGTTTGGCCGCGCATTGAGCCCGGTGACTCCTGGTTCTGGAGGTCCGTGTGGTCCAGTCACCCTCGGAGCGGCGGGAGGGAGGGGATAACAGCACCGTCCCGGCCGGATCCGCGGCACCGCGCGCTCCGCAGAGCCTCTCATTAGCGGAAATAAATGGATACGATGCAGTGAGGGGATCAGGGTAGATTTATGGGGAAGGATTAAAAGAACTAAATATACATATCTCAGTGAGGAGACGTTTAAGGGAAAGGGCATGCGTGAGCAGGGAGGGAGGGAGAACTATAATAACAGTCTATAAATATTTGAAGGTGTAGGCACCAAGAAGCAGATTGATTTATTTATGGTAATGTAAACGGGATACGGCTGCGCACGGGGGAAGGATAGAGCCGGGGAAGATGCCGAGGATGTTTCCCTGTGGCAGGAGCAGGGATGGTACTTGGTGCCCACGTGGCAACAGTGCCCGGTGCTGGTTGCACCTCGTCCCACCAACCCGGCACCTCCAGCTCCGTCTGCTCTGCTCCTAATGGAGCTCACGCGATGCCCGTGTCTCCTCTTATCCTGAGTGGTGCCAAGCTGGACATGGGCAATGCCGGTATCTCACACCGGGCATCTCTGCAGCCCCCCTGCTCTTCCCGCATCCCTGCTGCCTCCGCGCGAGGTGCCGGAGCCGCCTGGCATCGCCCCGCTCCCGGCGCGAGCGGAACAGATGGGAGCAGGGCAGGCTGGCTCCGCGTGTGCCAGGGTGGAAATGGCTCAGCTGCAAATGAATATTTCCAGAAACCTCTTCTTCCTTGGTTTATAATTACGAGCAGATTTCCTTGTGGATAAAAGGGAGGCTGGTTTCAAAAAAGAAATGACCCTGTGTGGGAAGGACTGAGTCTTCTTGGAAAATGCGGTGCCTCGAGCGAGTTTAACTCTTCGGGTTCCTCCAGGCGGGAGCATGGTGGCTGCAGCCAAATTCCTGTTGGTTGTCTCAGGGCTGGGGCTTGGCACGGGGAGCCGCTGGGGCAGGAACCGAAGCCTTCGGAAGCAGCCAGTGCACTCGCTCACCTCCAGCTCTGTGGCCTCGGATCGGGAGTTGGGATGCACCGGGACAGGAGCTGCCGGACAGCGGCGATGGATTTGCTGTATTTAAGCTCGAGGAATGTTTTCCCCTGTGCTTGTACCCATCCCCTGTGCACTGCATCCATCTGTCCAGCGATTGCTCCCAGTGGAGCAGCTGCGACCATTCCCAGCACATTGGCACCGTGACATCCATGTCATGCTCCAGCACAGCCTGTTGCTTGGATAACAGTCACATCCCAAGTTTCCTATTCCGACTGCAGCGACACGTGTGCCAGGAGGGCTGCGAAGGAGGAATCCCTTTATTTCCCCCAAATTACCTTTGATATGTCAAAAATGGCAGGGCAAATTTATGAAACGGCCGTGAAAGGCAAACGGGTCCTTGGAAGTTTTCCCCAGCGTGAGAGAAGCTCTTGAAGTTTATTCGTATAACAGGCATCTTATTAAAGAGCTTCTTGGAGGACTTTGAACAGCGTTCTACATGGAAACAAATCTGCCTCTCTAGCAGCAGTTTTCTGTGTTTCTTTTGATACCGATAATGATCTTACATTTCTGTTCCGCCTTTCATCTCGCCGGATCTTAATGAGCTTTACAGACAAACGCGCGAGCGCGACGTGGAGATCAATTCGCCCGGCAATGACACCAGCCGGGCGCGATGCGGCAGGTGGTTCCGCGGGACGCGAGGAGACGGGGGTTTGTTTTGATTCTTGTCGTTTACTGAAAACGCAGGCAGCAGTTTGGAGAAGCAGAGCTTGGCATGCCAGGCTTTGGCCGGGACAACAAAGTTGTCTCTCCGTCTTTCCTCTTGGAGCCGTTCTGCTTTTCAATCCGTGTTTCGCCCTGCTCCGTGCCAGAGAAGGGATCGCTGCCCAATGACTAACGCTGCTGCCTGGCACGGGGGAGGCCGGCTCCAGGTCTCTGCTCCGCTAAATATCTAACGTTTTTTATAGGCAGATTTACGGTGCCAAAAGGCGAGCGGTGCCAGAGCGCCGGTATCCGCAGGCTGCGGTGCTCGGCGGAGCAGAACGGCTTGGACGGCGGCGCCGGGTCCATCGCGCTGCTGCGAGTTGCGCTCTCATTTGCTCTCCCTCCTCCTGTGACATCTCAAGCAACGTGACGGGTCGGGACCTGGTTCCTCCTCATCGGGCCCCATCGGCGGTGGGTTGTTTCCAGTGGTTGTTGTGTGCAGGGTGGAGGCATCACCGTGAAAGCAGTGCTCTGTGTCCCTATGGCCACATCGCATCCCAGCCTCAAATCCCTGGAAGCAGCGGTGGTCTCCGAGACGTCACTTGCCCCGGGTTGAACACATCTCCCTCTGGGAGCATCATTTATTCCCTGCCTGTAGCCACATGCGCAACCTTCAGTGCAGAAGGACAGGAGGGAGCTGGGAGCATCCTCATGCCTCTGGTTTCAACTTCTTCAGCCTCTCTTGCTCTGCCTGAGCTCCAGGGCTGGCCGTGTTCCCCTCCCGTTCAAGCATCTCTTGCCAGGAGGTGGGTTGGTGCCTCCTGGAGCAGCCACATTCTGAGGCCCGAGTCCACATGGAGTGGTCTCTGCCTGCCTCCTGCCAGCATGTCATCATCGTCATCATCGTCATCATCGTCATCATCATCAGGTGATGGCCCTTCCTCTTGGCCTTTGGTTTGCAAATTCTTTCAGCCATTTGTGGGGCTGGGGAAGCGAATTCCTCTCAACTCTCTTTTGTCTCAGATTGACTCCTCCAGAGAACCCATTTATCCCCAGAATCTCCATTTTCGCCTCTTTCCTGGGTGCCATTGGATTAACCCTTCCCTTGCTGTTTGGAGCTTGCACAACTCGGCTGACTCGGGATATTTTATTTTAAAAGCGCTCCAAGGCTGTGCCTGGTCCATCAGTGCATGGAGCAGGACCACGAGCTCCACACGTGGAGGAGCCTCCCTCGGATGGGCAGGATGCGCCAAGACCAGCTCCCGCTCGAGCTCCTCTCCATCTCGGGGCTTCTCCCTCCTCCTGCCCGGCTCCCGCCGGAGCGGCCGCGCTGGCACCGCGCTGCTTCCCGTATTTATGGCAGTAAAACTGTAATCTCCTTCGATCCTCAGGAACCTCCAGGAGAGATTAATGGGGACTCGGGTCAGCCATTAGTGACCGCTGCATAAATCACCCTCATTAGCCGAGCTCCCTTGGCAAGGCGTGCTGATATATGGACCCGCTCGGGCTGCGGAGCGTTAAGAACTGCTGTTGTGACTGCATACCTGGGGCAGCCCTGCTGCACCGAGCACCTTGTCCGGAGGAGAAGGGATGGGCTCTCCCCCTGGGCTGCCATTCCGGTGTTTGCAGGCTTTTATCCCTGCCCCGAACCCCTCCGTGCGTTTTATCAATCCAGACTCTGTTTTGGGCTGGCTGCTGAGATGATTAACGGGAGCGAAGGGGAACCCACCTGGGGGGGCAGCTCCCGAGGAGAGGAAGTGCCCTGAGCTTGGCCAGACATTCCGGTCAAGGAATCAAAGCGTAACCTGGGCTGGGAGCATTTCCCCGCCATGGAGCGGGGGATACTCTCGGGTTTTCAGTTCTTCCCGGTCGTCTAGAGGTCTGAAAGAGCAAATGCTGCTCAGTCCTGATGTGTGCAGCCGTGCCTATGAGCTGCTCTCCTTCCCAAATCTGATTTGATGGAAGAAAATCCAGGTTTCACTCTGTGAGGGAAGTGGAGACCAAGACCTGGATATAACATGTAGATGCTGCAGTCCTGGCTGCAGCCTGGGGGATGTTGTTGGCTTCTGCTCGCACCAAGTGCTGCCAGCGAAACCCTGGAAACTTCTCCATCCGCTTCGGAACCTGCATCCTCATCCCGTGACCCTGGAAGCGCAAGGGCTGGAGCACAGCGGGCACCAACCCGTTTGGTTTGAAAACAGGGAGGGAAAGGCTCTGGGGAGAGCACGTAGGGAGAGCTGCTTTTGTGGACCAAGGGAAATCACAGGGCATGCAGGAGCTGATCTGAATCCTGCGGGATTTCATGCAGGATTCCATGCGGGAGCTGAGCTGTGGAAATGTGCCCAAATAGACTCCTATCAGTCAGGACGCTGGTGGAGAGCAGAGCACAAAACACCGCTCCTGCAATTGCCTAGTTATCATGGGAACGCTGGAATGGTTATCCAGGGCGCCCACGGATCTGGGATTCATCCAGCCTTGGGATCAAGCGAGTGTTTGTGTGGCATTCGGAGTAATTGCTGCTGGAAAGGGTCGCCGCGGCCCTCCAGCGCCCGTGGATTTCCTGTATCTGCAGCACTGACTCACTCTGACTAATGGGCATCAGCCTGAAATGAGGCAGTTTGCAGATAATTTAGGCACAGCCAAAAGCACAGGATGAACTGTCTGCTGCTCTAAACATACATGTTTGGGGAGAGCACGTGGAGCACTTCAAATAGTGACGTTTTCCTAATCGGAGCTTTATTTACTTGGGCAAAACTCCCATTGCCTTCCCGGCGCGTTTAGGTTGCAGAAGGGGTTTTGCCTTCAATGTGAGCGCTCGGGGTGAGGAAGGCGAATTCATCCCCACGTGCGGGCCCTGGGCACCGCGTTGGCATGCGGGAAATAAATAGCAATTGCTTCTGCTTTCTGCTCATTTGCATCGAGACGACTGATGCTGCTATGTTTGTGTCTCGAGCACTGCGGAGAAAGCTGAAATCCTTCAAAATCTGTTTTCTTTGAGAATGATAAAAAAAAGAAATCACGAGATACGCTAGCAAAAAAGGCACACAGAACCAGATCGAGGAATGTTTTTATTCATGTCAACTTGCATAAAGCTCCTCTCTCTCCTTCTGTTCCTCCACCCACCCAAACCCGAACGCCGGGCCCCAGCGAGTGTCCCTTATGGTGAAAATTGTCTGTAGGAAGAAGCTGTGCGCACGGGGCATATCCGATTGCAGCAAAGGGCTCATTAGAGGCGGTTGCAGCTGAGGAGTGAATCTTTCTTTCCCCTGTTCAGCTAGGGCACGGGGCCCTGCGTGCCAGCGCCGGGTTAAATGTCCAATTAGTCTCTCGCACTTCGCCGTTAATCGCCGGTGTTTGTTGCTGAGTGAGAGCCAGAGGGATCCATTAACTCCTCTCCGTCCTCCGTCCGGCCAGCTGGCTCGGCCTGGCTCCGGGGATGCTTTTTGGGGTCTGCCGCGGTGCAGAAATCTGCTCTTTCCTCGCTTAGGAAATGCTGTGCTGAAATATCCACCTCCGTGTTGACTGAGGCTCCTTCACGGGCTGAAGAGGGGCCGGCACCAAGGGGACCGTCGGGACAGAACCGCAGAGAAGGTCTAATCACAGAGCGCTCTGCAAAGCAGCCGGTCTCGGGCAGGGATGTAAAGGTTTTATAGAAACATAATTAATAATCTAGTAAAGAGCTGCCTTCTAGCCGGTGTGATCATGCAGAATGAGACTCGGGGACTCTCGCTAGGCTTCTGAATGCATGAGAAATCGGGAGATGCTGAGAGCTTTTGGGAAAGTTATAAATTTAAAATGTTTGGTCTGTTTAATATTAGTGTAAAACTAGGTAGTTTGAAGCAAACCTGTGGTTGGCAGCTGCCTCTGGGAATGTCCTACATTCCCCTCTTTTCCCTCGGGAGTTGTTCTCCTCTGCCACGCTCCTGCCCGGCTGGGGTCCTGCAGGGACAATGCCAGGGAATGGCACGTCCTGCAGGGAGAGGCCAAAGCGCCAGGAGGAGATGCCCATGGATGGCGAAAGGGACCTGAGAGCTGCCCTGAGTGCGCAGTCCGGCTGGTGGCTCTGGCTCATTGGACATGTCGGTACCTGGGACACGTTGGTACCGGGGACACGTCGGTACTGGGGATACGTTGGTACCCGGCGGGTTTCACACCCGGCCCCGGTGACTGTACCCGTCGGGTTGCCGTGTCCTGGCCTGTGCTCAGCGGAGCCGCCGGCTGAACCCAGCGCTTGCTGCCCGGACAAAGACGGGCGAGCAGAGCCGCTCCGTGGTGCTCGGAGCCCTTCCTGCCTCCCTGCCCGCAGGCCGGGCTATTTCTGGGCACACAGAGCCCCTTTCTCCTCCTCCTCCGCGCTCTCTCGGCATCTCGGCACTGACGCTGCTTTCCCTGGATGGAGGCTCCAGGAATCGCGCCTTCCTGGGGCTCTGGTCACGGGCACTCCTGCTGCCTGGGTCCAATTCATGTTATTTTTGAACCAGACTGGAAACAGAGACTTGCAGCGCAGGCAGGAGCCGATGGGGCTGGGGTCTCATGGAGGCTCCCATGGCCTTTGTGAGGGCAACTGGGGGCACCTTCAGGCACTCCTTTCTACTGCCTTGAGTTTTAACTCCTGCAGCTGCATCCCAGCCAAAAAGGGTTCCCAGTGACCGTTTTAACAGGTTCTACACTCCTTGGGGGTCTTCCCTTTGCTCGGTTTTGCAGCTCTTCCTGAAGCGGGACGGCGGAGGGGCCACCCTGCTGCTCTGCTCATGGCATGCGGATGGGCAGAGCCAGGGGCACACGGGCTGCAGCACCTGCGAGCTCTGCAGGATGCAGCTGCATCTCCGCTGGTCCCTGTGCATGGAGAAGGTCCTGGAAAGCCTGCGAGGAGCTGGTGGGATCATCCACGGAGAGCTGGCTGCAGGGCTAGAGGGTCGGGTTGTACAGATGGCCCCAAGGATGGTGCCACAAGGAGCGTGTGGAGGGACGAGGAGGTGGCACGGGTGGCAGAGGTGGCTCTCCTTCAAGCCAAGCGTTGGGTTCTGGGCAGCCGGAGCTGGATGTGGACCAGGGATCACGCTGGGCCAGCACCAGCGCGATGCAGCCTCCGCTCTCCCACGGGCTTTGTGGGAGAACCTGAGCGAGCAGGCACGTGTTGAGCAAGTCCCTGCAGAGGTGCTCGTGTTGCACGGTGCAGAAATCCCCCTGGGATACCCTGGGGACACAGCTGAGGGACACGCGCCGTGCCGTGCACTCCAGCATGCCGGGACCCACACGGGCAGGACGATGCCCACAGCTGCCCCGTGCCAGCTTCTCCTGGGCCGGGGGGAAAATAGGACCCGGGTGACTGGTGCCTCCTTCCCGGAACAGCAATACTGTAATTGGGTGCCGCGGGCGCACGGGCATCTCCTAGTCCGGTAGCAGCAACAGTCATAACATGAGTATTTATGAAGCACCTCTCTTCCCCGAGCCCTGCGCTTGCGCTGCCGGCTGGTAAAAATAGCACCGGGCTCTTCATCCCGCGAGGTGGCTGGATCAGCAGGGGGAATATTGTGGTCCCTGTGTCAGGGTGGAGAGGGAACGTGGGGCTGCGCTGAGGACAGCGGCACGGGGGCCTGGCCTCCCCCTGCAGACATTCCCAAGCAGCATCCGCGCGCCGTGGAGCTGGGGCTGGAAAGAGCAAATAAAACCCTGTGCAAGCCAAGGGGAGCCTTTACAAGGATGCACAAGGTTAACAGACACAGGGAGGACGCGGTGCGTGTGGATGGAGGGTAGGAGAGCTAAGCAGAGCCTGCAGAGCTGGCCAAGTGCATAAGTCACGAGCAAACCGGCTCTCCCCGCGCGCGCAGGGTGTCCCAGGCGGATGCCTATGGATTCAGATTGCCTTAGCAAAGCGATGCGCCCGCGGGATTGATGGATGGATTGATGGATTGATCGGTTGTGCAGTGCCGATGGGTTCATCACGAGCAATTAGGCGGCGGTGATGTGCAGCCCGGAGTGACAGCCCAGCCCGCTCCGTTCCCCCCGCGCGCCGCACGGCCCCGGCTGCGCCAGGCAAACCGGGAAGCGCTTGAAGACCCTCCTGGGGCTTGGAGTCTCCTGGGAAGAGGGGGCAGAATTAAGGGATTTTGAGAACGTTTAGACCTGTTTGCTTTCCCAGCCCCCGAGGCGTGCCCTCGGGCATGTTGCCTACCCAAATTAGGCCAGTGTCAGGTTTGTTGGCTGAGTGCAGAGTTTCCATTTAATTTTCTTCATCGCGCTCGCTCGCAGCAGCCCCATGTGGATAGCTGCACCGGGATGCAAAGCATCTGGGCGGCCTTTTGTCAGGCTCCCTGACTGATCTGCTTAAAACTGATTTCTCATGAATATTCAGGTGCAAGAGAAGCAGCCAGGATGTTCTTGCCGTTAGGGCTGCAGGGACCTGGATTCAAACCTTAGCTCTGCCAGTGGCTTCCTATGGTTCCAGGGGCAAATATTTTAATTTCCTCAGCCCTCGGCTTCCAGGTGAACAACACAGCGGATGGGCGAGCGGATGACTTGCATAGACACGTGTGTAAGCAGCGGCTTAGGGCTTGGTGGGGTCCTAGCCTTGCTTTTCTCAATCGCTTTCTGGCTGACTTCACTAGGTCAAACTTTCCTCTCCCCACCTCTGTTATCCCATCTGCGAAGCCGGGCTGATGATATCCAGGTGGTTTCCAACAGAGCCGCTGCGCTATAAATAAGGATCAGCTCCGAGGAACAAAAAGGACGGTGGGTCCTGGGGGTCTCTTTGTGCGCGTCGGAGCTGCCTGTCAGAAACATTTGGCCTTGGCCGCGCTTTAGAAAGACGAGTCCTGAGCGCAGAGCGAAGCGCTTGCGTAAAGTGCAGGTGAGCACCCTGGAGGAAAAGCATCATCCCACGAGGGAATACGTGGAATCGACTCGTAGAAGTGAATGCGGACGAGTTTCCGCGGCTAATGACAGTTGCTTCCCCCCAAGGTGACGGGATGCAGCCTGTGCTGGTAAAGGCACAGGCAGGGTAGGGTGTCCCTGTGTCCTGCTCTGCGCATGGCCCGGGTCAACGCGGATGCTGCGCTCCAAGGCCGGGATTTGTGGCTGAAGCTTGGCAAGAAGGGGGACCCGGGGCCAGGGAAGGCCCTTGCGGTGTGATTGATGTGTTATAGCCCCGACCGCCTCGTTTTCTGCCCTACCGCGTTATTACAGCCTGGCGGGGCCGCCTTTCCGATCGCGCCCCCGCTCCCAGCGCATGGGAACAGCTGGATGGAACCAAAATTCCACTTGCCTTTGAAGAGCCAGCCAGTCCCATCGCCAGGAAAAACATTTACTGAAGAAATAGTAATAGATCTGTTTCCCTTTCGTCAGGGTGAGGAAGGGAGCTCTGGTGTTGACGTTTCTTGCACAGATTCAGAAATAGCCGTCTTTAAAACGAGAATGCACCGAGGGCACCCGGCACCTCTCAGCCCTTGGAAGCAGCCCCAGGCTTGCGGGGAAGGCCCTTTGCTTCCCTGGCTCTGATGGGCTTTGAATGGATATTGCTCTGAAACCAGTGCTTCTGTTTAGTGGTTTTCCCTGCAAAAAA
>VWPW01012292.1:0-17825 GCA_013389825.1 Crypturellus undulatus | reverse complement strand
GGCGCTAGCGCTCGAGGCCGCGCATGGCGGCGACGGCGCTGGCCGTGCGGCGCGGAACGCCCTTCGCCGCCTGCCAGAACTCCTCCGGTTTGGCCTTCAGCAGCGCCACGATGTTTTGCAGCGTTCTCGATGGCTGAAGGCCAAGGGCATCCATCACGTTTATTAGATAGTCTGAAAGATGAAGGATAAACATGTATTTAATCAGGGGACAGGCACTGTGCAAGCAGCACCCAAATTAAGGTTTTTCTTCACCCTTCAGGACAGCCAGAAACTGCCGTCACTGCCCGCTCGCCCGCACAGGCGGCTGCTGTGTCGCTGGGGTCTAACCGTACTGACGGACGGGTATTTTTGGCTTTCAGTACATTAGTTTAAACAACTGTCTGTCTGGTTCAGAGGACTGAGACGCTCTGCCGTGTTCCAGGACCTGTGGGGAGGACCCACGTCCCCAGGGTAGAGGGTCACCAGGGTCACGGATAAAGGACCACAATCAATTCCCAAGCAAGTTAAGAGTTTGCAGCCCAGAAGGGAGCTCCTGCGGTGGGTGCTGCAGCTGGCTGACTCGAGGGCGGCCGGGCAGGCAGCGATGCAGCAGGGAATGGGGGAACGTGCAGCACCCAGCCCCAACTCCAGTGCTTTGTTACTGTGCCGCAGCAGAAAAGAGACTCAAGGCTGAATTCCCTGATATTCCAATTTACTTTCAGGTGATCCAAGGAGAAGATATTCCTGTAACCTTATTTTTGATGTTGCCCGTGGTGAAGTCAGCACCCATTATTTAGAGCAGAAACAGGACCAGCTTGGCTCTCCATTGAGAAGGACCTTGACTTCCACAGTCACAAACACAAAGCTTTGAAGCAGCAGAAGCACTTACCAGAAAACCCTCTTCTTCCCAGGGGAGGGACATGACAGAACACTTTGCAAAAGAGAAGCCACGAACCACTGCACTACAGGGGTTATCAGACACGCACGCACAAGATTGAAGGAGAAACCCATTCTGGAATTTCTTAAAACAAAATAAATACAATAAAAGCAGCGCCCAGGCACTAGAGCAGCAGCTCTCGGGGCAGCTTACCCATGTCTGTGGCCAGCTGCTTGGTGGCGTGGGCGCTCAGCTCGGGGATCTGCAGCACGGCCTCGCAGTACGTCTGCATGGTGGCCCTGGCGACGGAGCCCAGCCAGTAGTCGGCCGTGTTGTCCAGCTCGGGCAGCTCGTCTCCTGCGCACACAACCCGCGTGAGCTCACGGCAGTTTCGCTTCCCGGCATTTACCAGTTTTGTAACAAGACATAATTCATAAATGGTTAACAATTTATTCAACGAAGCATTCAGGCACTGACATTGAGACAGTTTGTCAGCTGCTTTGGAATGATCAAAGCTGTAATTTATCTTCCTTGATACTATATAACATTGAAAGATAGCTCGGGACCCAAAACACTTCCCTCTGTTACTCATCAGGTAACTAATTGCTGAAGGGATGACAGGTGCTGGGGCCGGGATCACGGGCACTCCCTGGCATTTCTCTGGGACGCAGCCCGTTCCAAGACTATTTTACAAACTACTCAAATGACAGTGATTCATGGGTTTTTCGAGTGTTGAAGACATTCTGTGTTCATCAACGTTTTGAAAATTAATGTGTTAAACATGTAAATGCTTCAAGATGACAAAGCAATTAACGCTAAAACCTAACCCAAAGGGGGTTTTCTCAGAAAGCTGCAGGAAGGCTACCACAGCGAGCTCCACGCTGCCCCGATGGCGAGAGGAGGCAAACCCCGAGCAGTGGGTAACCGCAGCGAAGCGCAGCCGCTGCCAGCCTGCGGGAAGCCCTAGGGAGCCACTGCTGTTGACTGCAGCGGGATCAGTGACAACCAGCAAGGACGGTCATCTGGAGACCGAGCACGAGCCAAAACTCAGCTTGCTGCAGGAAAAACATCCAGAAAGAATTCCCCGGGTCTAAAGAAACATGCTCTGGGGACGAAGTTTTGAAGAGCAAGAGGGCCCCGGCTGCACCTCCTCCATCCATGGGCTTTAATCACGGTGCTGGGCATCTGCTCACTGGAGACACTAGTAACACAGTGGAACTCTAATGGTTTTTCCAGTGGGGATAATAAAGAATGATTATGAGATTTAAACAAAATAATGATCATTTCTGAGTTCTGCCCTTCCTTGGGCTCTGATGACAGAGACTAGGACACATGACTGGGCCCCCCTTAATAAAAGGATTTTCTCTTAAAGATGCAAAACCTGTCCCAAAGAGAGAGAGTCTACAGGCTGGGACCTGAGCTGGGGCTGCTTCCCGTTGTGACAGGCAGGCACACGCTGGCCTGTCCCCAGGCAGCAACCACAGTTCTTCCTGGAATTGCAGGCAAAAGAGGCAAAGGAGTAAGATGGTTACAGGCCAACAGCATTACTGCCCTTCTGCTGTAAGGGACCAGTCCGAACACCACGGTACTGGTGGTACCATCCTCCTCACGGGGCAAGGAAAGAGGTTATCAGACACTGACGGTGACTCCAAGAGAGCACCTAGTACACTAAACACTGCTCCAGCTGTGAAACACTAATACTTCAGGTCTGCCACCCCGAATCAGTGTTCATAACCACTGATCTTCTTAAAGGGGTTGAACTACAGCTTCTAGTTTGAATAAAACTGGAAAAAGAAGTTTTATTCGTTATTTAGAAGGTCCTCATGGTCTCAGCAGAAGTGTTGGAAGAAACAGCATGAACAAACAGCAGGGAGTGGATCTCCAAGAGCTTCCTTGCTATGAGCCATCACACATAATGCCAAAATGTGAAACCTTTCCTCCAGACGTGTCACTTCCCTGGTTTCGCCCTACCTTGTTCTGGAGGGAAAGGCAGTTTTCCAGCATGCAATGCCAGTTCCAAAGCAGAATCCTCCTGAGTGACAAATGGCTCAAGGTGGAGAGGCAGTGACATAATATATTGCCCAATCTGGAATAAAAGCACAAAAAAGCTGAGTCACTGCACAACTGAAGAACAAGTTTGTATTATTGCAGTTGACTTTGCGCTGGAGAGCAGAGCTTGACAGCAGCTCATTGACGCACAGGAGCTCAGAAACAAACTGTGTCTCTTGCTGATCGTTACACTTTGTACAAAAATACTTTTTCAGGAGGCAAGAAAAGCAGTCACTGAAACAATCACGGTAACAAAATTCTGTGTCGTAACTCTAAGGACATTTTTAACCTCTGGAGTGTTCCTGGACCAGAATCCAAGGGACTGATCCAAGCAAAACCACAGAAAAGGAAACACGGACTCAAGTGACAAGATAATGAATTTCTAAAATTTATCACTCCCAAATAACAGCTAAGTGAGCTGCATTCTTAAGATATTCTCAGTATTTACCACTATAAACAGAAGTTGGCATTTTCCATCCTTTTACAAGAATTAATACTGCAAACAGTGCAATTAAAAAGAAAAAAAACAACCTTTTTGCTCCCAAAGTTCCTTTGCTATTCAAGAATTCACAGTGGTTTCCTCCAAGGATGGCATAATCAAACTCATCAGCACTGGGCCACTGACAGTATTTCTCACCAGTAAACAACAAATCCCGCAAACACTGTGATTTTACAGAAACTTGGCAAAGCACAGGTGAGATTCCCGCAGCCCTGGACACTATCCTGGCACTCTCTTACATTGCTGATGTATTCCAGAGGGGTCAGGCTGAAGTTTGGCAGGTCGTCTGTCAAGGTCTCGCCAGTGCCACTGGAGTTCCACCCCTGTAAAGCAAAAAGCACACACCGATCTCTGAAGTTCTGCAGCTTGGAAGCTGTGGATATTCTGGGAAAGTGGGACCTAGCAATGAGATCTACGATTACCCACAGACTTCCCACAAAACTGAACACAGACTAGTTAGAGATTTGCTTCCCTTGTCTGGACTGCTCCTTATGGAAAATACATGCTCATGTAGGTTGAAAATAAAACAGCATCTCAGACATATGCGGGCTTGCAGCCATCTGCTGCGACTGCAGCAGTGGGAAGGATGTAAACTTTTCCACTGAGCACAGCTCATGGAAGAAAGGTGATAGAGGAGGGAGATACTGTGATATTCTGGAAAGGAGAAAGGCGAGCAGCACTGAGCTGTGCTCGGCCCTGAGCTGTGCCAAGGGTAAACCTTATCACTGCGCACATCAGAGCAGCGCAACCATTACTCACCTCCATCTTCGGAATGAGCAAGAGCTGTTGTTTGATGCGAAGAAAAACCGAGTCGAAAGCCAAGTGGTGTGCGAGCTGGTTGAGGCGGCTCAGGGCAGATCGAGATGAAGATAACAGGTTGTGGTTACTTGTACCTTTTTCCTAAAGCACATGGAGAAATGATTACATACAGGTGTCACTGAACTGACCACAGAAGAGCTATGTTAATATTCCTAAAGAGGTCCGTATTAGGCCATCCTAACACTAGACAGCGTTTCTCTGCAATTGTATGATGTGATTTCTTTTGAAAGACCCTCTCTACTAGGTGTTCAAGACCCTAAGTGCGCCCAGCTCCCTAAAACGTTCCAAAAGAATCATAGCCAAATTCTTGCCCTGCCTGGCCCCGGGACAGGCAAGATACAAAGAACTTTGCTGTGAAGATGGCAAAATTGCCTTTCCAAACTGCATTCAACCAGAATGGCTGTGGGGAAAGAAGAGTTCGCACTGCTCTGCACTATTTTACACCCTCTCCAGTAGTGCCTGGAGATTCATTCTTTCTTTGGGCACAGAAGGGAAGAGTGAACAAAAGCCCAGAAAGTAAACTTTTCATTTAAAGTCAGAAAACGTATTTCCTTTTACCACAGGAGAAGAAATACAAATATGACCTCGCACTCGAAGGGTACAACTAGGGGATTCCCTGCATGGAATTAAGGGTTCTACTTGAGGAGAGAGACATGTAATAGAAATCTACTATTTAGCCAAGGTATTAGTCAGTCACATAACACTGACAGCACAGCTACACAAGTTGCATGTAAATTAAATGCAGAAGAAATTAAAAAACGCTTTGAGAAAATGAGACAGAACACGTAACCTTGACTTTACTATTGTAAGTGACTGAGAAGGCAAACATACATAAATTAGATCCACCAGAAGATTAGTTAACTAGTCATTTGACCCTGTTCACAGATACATGCATGAATGATCTTGTAGAATTGTATTTCAGGATGGATATGGCAGCAGAATATAAGTGCTACAGAAAGCCTTGAGAAGCTGGTACACGGGGCTGGAATACGAGATTGCGTCAGTATAATGTGCCATATGTCTCTCTGCGACAGACTGTCTCTCTCTCAAGCTGATATGGACATGTTCAAGGAACCTTGCCAGGTTCTGGGGAGAGATGAAATGAGCCCAAACTTCCTGAGTTTTGACATTTCCTTCTCTCAGCAGATTTATGTCTCTGTGGAAGACTCAGAGCAGAGCCTAGCAAAAGATTACAGCTCGAGATGAGATGTAATCCGGCTGTAGGTGGAATCCAATCCCCACCTACCAAATGTATCTACCTGGGCCTAACAGCTATAGAGGCAGGTTCCCCTGGACAGCAAAGCTACCTTGAGAGTGTAAAGTGTTTCCATAAGGCTGGCGTACTCAGACGGATTCTCCTTCAAAAGATAATTGTATTCCTGCCAGGGGTTCTTGACAGCACTCCTCTTCTCTGTAGAGCTGGCATCTTGAAAGCCAGAAAGACTACAAGGGCTGTAGGAGTCCGAGAGGTACTTCCCAGCAGTCGATAAAATCCTGAAAGCAAGTAGACAAAGTCAGCAACAGAACTGTCCGAAAACAGCTCTTTTGCCCTCATGGTGCTTCCAGGAAGACTTACAGCAGCATCTCAGCTTAAGTAATAACTTGAGAAAGAAGTGATGGGAGCTACTGAGGCCTCTGACTCAGTTACTCCTCAGCATGTTCTGTGATTATTGCTGTACCCTACCCTCAAGCAGAGAGGTCATCCAGTCGCACACCTTTCCTCCTGCTGACTGCAGACAGTGCCACAAGTTGCTCT
This sequence comes from Crypturellus undulatus, assembly GCA_013389825.1. Lineage (NCBI taxonomy): Eukaryota > Metazoa > Chordata > Aves > Tinamiformes > Tinamidae > Crypturellus > Crypturellus undulatus. Next base: position 11,846 of record VWPW01012292.1, on the reverse strand, counting down.
ACAATTTCCTGGAGAGCAACATGGAACCACAAGGCCCAGTGATCCCTCCAGAGAGAGGGGAAAACCCTTATGTGCAGCCACTTGCATTACTTTACAGAAAAGTCTGCCATCACAAAGCACTGCAAAGAGACTATGCAGTTCTAGATATTGGTAGGAAAGTTTTAAATCCAGATCTGTACATCTTCAGGAGCCCAAGGGAAGAGTTTAAGGGTAAAAGCATTAGGGCACTCCCTTGTGCACTGCAAATTAAGCCACTATAGACTGGTGACCATTGCCTTTGGGGTCTCAAAAACAGTACTAGATGTGAAGAACAAGTCTTTTGTGTGGTTTGATCATCAGGTAGCTCAGAATGTAGTTTCGTGAACAGCTAAGACCAGAAGCCATGCTACAGCGCCGCAACTCTCTCTATCCTCTGCACGGCCACTAGGATGGCAGTCTAACTGGAAAGCATTCCTCTGCACGAGTAGGTTATATTGTGGTCAGAGCTGCAAATTGATCCAACTCATCTTGGGGCTACAGAAAATTGTTGGAAACAATGCAAGGAAGGATCAAAAACATATAAAGTTAGTAGGAGAAGGAATCTCTCGTTTCAGTAACAACGACCTGAAGCAGCTTAATGCTCCTGTAAAACTGAACCCAGGACAGTCGCGACTGCTTGCAGGCTGCTGTGGCAGAAGGATAAATCTTCCTATGTGCCGGCCATTATCTCACGCCAACCACAGGCTCAGCTGACTCAAGCCAAACTAAAGCATTTTGATGTGCAAGAGGCTGCAAAGTGCACTGCTTACAAACAACAAAAGATCTCCGTGCTGCCCCTGGCTTGAGATTTCTCAAGTTACAAGGAATTGATCAGTTGAGGCACACCTAGATTCAAGTCAGCATATGATTCATGTCCCATGTCACAAGGAAAGCCAAAATCATGCCAGTTTGATCTGGTGGAAAATTCCTTCCTCACCCAGCGTGGCAGTCCACTTGATCCCAGCAGGTAAATAAGGCACATCAGCCAGTGCCCACAAAAAGCTTCCTTATCCCTAGCTCAGAGCACTGGACCCTGGACTAAGTGACCACTCTGTGATCCGTCCTTGATGTTTCAGAAGACAGAGAGGTAGGGAGGGAAAGATAAATAAATAATCTCAGACTATTCCTATACAATTGTGTCTCCAGGCAAGAAAACAAAAACAAAACAAAACAAAAACACATCATATGCTCTACACTTCCTAATTGTAACTTTGCTTAATAATCCTGTAACGTTTCATACTGTTGCTTTGACTTGTCTTGTTTTATTGGCTGTTGTTACAGCGAGGTCTTCGCAGAGCACGAAGCAGGCCGGGAGGCAGCCGCGCTCACCTGTTGGCCAGCTGCTGCTCGAAGTCCCCGCACTGGCGGAGCAGCTCACCGCACGTGGTGATTATTCTGGGAAAGAATAAGACAAAGTGTAGGCTGTAAAATCTGAGGCACATAATATCACACGCCTCAGATTACCTATTTAACACAAAAGAAAAAATAATAAATAAAAAAACGGCATAAGCCACCACCACCAATGTCCCCCTGAGGACAGACTTCTTTTAGCTTGGTGGGCTTTTTTTGTAACTCTGCATCCATTTCATTACATCCCGATGCCCCTTTTTTGCCTCACAGCCTGTCACTGGGAATTATTCCAAGAGCTGCTGATGCCTCAAGTGCAGTGACAAGCAGTCTTGCTCCAGACAAGCGGTGGGCCCCAGAACACTTACAGTGCTCACAGGAGCCTGAAATCCAGTCACTAGAACCACCGCTCGCAGCAGCCCTGGAGCTGAAGGGGGCATAACCCGTGCAAACCGACCCCATGCAATTCTCTTCCAACTTCCCTGTAAGTTCTGAACCAGGCAAAAATATCAATTTACCGGATAGAGTTTTGGAAAGCAGTCCAGTCCTCCTGGAAAAGCGCATCTGATGGGATATCATCCAGTTTACATTTCTTTCGTATAGACTGCAAAGCATTTGTAAAGTCAGATGTATACCTATATGGATAAATGGAGTAAAAATAGGCACTGGAGTAAAACTATAGAGTGGAGGGCAGCGTAGCAACATTTCCAGCAACCCCCTCACTCAGTTCTCAACAAGAGACAAGTAAGAACCAGAGACATTAGAAGAAGAATAGTTCAGAAGAGAACTAGTTTTTCCAGTATAATAAAATGCATGTGAGGGACTGACCAGCTACAGCTCCCTCCAGGCTACACTAAAAGTACTAGATGCAGCGTGGCCACTTCAGTTTGCTGCATATGGGTGGCTAGGAACCCTTCTCTCCCATGCTGAGGTATGAGTAAGTCATTTTTGTTATCACTACACTAATCACGGCTCCTAGGAGAGATCAGACGAAGTTTATAAGGCTACTGCTGCTCCATCATCAGCTGGCCCTTGACCACAGCCTCTTGCGAGTTTATTTTCTCAGCTACTCCCTAGATGAGAACATGTATAAAAAGGAACATTTTGTTCCCCACATTTTTTTTAAACATAATGCCGACAAGCTAGAGGCATGAACCCTGCTATGTAATTACCTATAAAGAAGCTGAGAGCAGAAGTGTGCTTCCTCTTCCCCTATCCCCACAGGGCAGCAAGGTAACAGCTTGGTTTATACCTTGTGATCAGCTCTTTTGAAATCAGGAAAGAATATGAAGGTAATCAGTACTGGAACACTATCTAAACAGGTTGGGAATTATTTTAAGACAAGAACTTATCACTAGGGCATCTGGCACTTCAGGCAGATTCTGACTGCTGAAATCACCTGCCCCAGTAAGTATCCATTTCCCCACCAAGCTGTACTTTCCACAGCCTAGGCTGCCTGTGTTGTATTAGGTTCTTGGAAATATTTTTCCCCAAAAGAGTATTTCTTATGAATGGAAAATCAGCTCAACTGAAATAGAGAGCAGCTGAGTCTTCCCTTTAGCCATAAAAAACTTCCTTTTTTCCACTAAGATACAGTCCCCGATGACACGAAGCACAGGGTGGGTTAGCAGACGATTCATGCACAGTGGTTATAGGCACTCTCAGCACTCAGCCGTGTTGCACAAACTACAAAGCCCGTGGCTGCTACGTGAATGTTTGCTACCCCCTCAGGGTGAAGGCAGCAGGGTGACCACCAGCACCTTACTTGGTGAACAGAGCCCTCAGGGCCTTGAGAAGCCCGCACACTCCTAGCCCATCAGTCAGTTTAATGCAGTTGTCGATGGCTCCAGAAGCCAGCATGAAGAGTTTGTTCACCGAATGGTTTAGTTCCTGGACACAGTCAATTACTTCCCAGTGCTCCTAAACAACAACAGAAAAAAATAAAAAAGACACTGTGTGTATCACATCTTCCTCTTGGCATTGTGCAACCCCGTGAAGAACTCAGGAGAGAACAGCTCTGCTTGTTCCTATCCTCCTCCATGGTGATCCTAAGGCAGCCTGCCTAACCCTGCAGTTACCAGACCTTCAAGTAAAAACAGCCTTATTCCAACACCAGAATCTTCCACACAAAAGAACCTTCCTCTCACCTTGTTCTTAAAACAAGGAAAGAAAAAATATCAGGAACCTGAGGCAGACTTTTGGCTGATAGTAATATTCTGGTAAGGTCTTTTTTTCCAGCAGGTGCACTCAGTACTGGTTACTGGATGAAAGGGTTACCTGTGAACTGGCAACACTGCTAAAATTAACTATTTCTAAAGCAAACATAACTAAAACTACTGTATTAAGAAACACTGTAAACAGGAAATACTACCAAACAAGTAAAGAGCAGCAATGACTGTGACAAAGAGCCTTGCAGCCAGCAGCAGCCTCAGACTCGTCCCACCACGTCCTCCCTCTGCGCGGCCGCCTTACCAGGGGCACCGCGCTCATCTCCACGAGCAGGTTCTCTTCCTCCAGCTCGCCGTACTCCAGCTGGAAGGGCTTATACGGGCTGTACACTGCTTCCACCAGCTCCGTTACTTTCACCAGGTTCTGCTCCTCTGCAAGGAATCAGATGGTTAGTTTAAAATAATGCTCTACTAAAAATCCTGTTTTAAGCAACACGCAGGACGACTTCTTCAGCTAGAGCAAGCTACCGACAAGCTTGCAATGCCTTAAGTCCCAACTACATGTATATTTCTTTCTTTATTTATTTAAATAAGGCTATTATTTTCACTTGCTTCTTAAAACCAAGATGATCTACCTCAACAAGGGCCTCAAAAATTATCACAAACTGCTCCAAAACAGCTTGGTTGACAAAAACCTATCAAACACTCCAGCCTACACTAGAGAGAAAATACGTAAACCACCTGAGAAATAAACGTGTAACTGTGAACCTACAATAGGGCAAGACTCCTCTAGCAAAGAGGCTGGTCCACAGGTAAAATAACTGACACCAGCTCATCTCCTTGGGTCTACTCATTCACAGGGTTCATCAGCCAGAGACGAACGCAACCAGCCCAATGACATCTCTCTGTCCTTCTGTTGAGCCAGGAGCTGCAGCAAACCCCAATTAAAAACTCATCTGAACCATGATTTGTTTAAGCAGCCCTGGACATCAGGTGTTACTGTGAAGCTCTGCCAAACCCAAACTAGCACCAAACCAGAACTACTTCAAATCCCGCATACAAGGAAAGACTCTTGCACCACGAGCACAGTCAAGCAATGGAACAGGAACAGGTCCCGAGATGGTGCAATCAGAAGTCTTCATGACCAGACTGGACAAAATCCTGTGCAACCTGGTCTGACCTCGTAACGGACACTGCTCTGAGCACAGGTTGGACTGTATGATCTGCCGAGGTCCCTTCCAACCTGAATTATCCTCTGAATCATACCTGAACCCTCCCGCACAGGAACACTGCAGAACTAGTTTGACCCCGCTTCTGAATCACGCGGCTCTTCCATTCTTGAGATACTTCTGATCCCAAACATCTCGCCTCACAGCAGGAAAGACATAAATAAAGAACATAACCTTTTTTTTTTTTAACCTAGTTAACAAGTCAGTGCCTGTTTTCCTATTCCATCATTGTCTAGAATCTGACGTTATCTTTTCCAAGTTCTTTTTAATCATTTCTACTGCCAGCCACAAATTAAGCCAAGCCAAGGACAGAAAATGACTGCCAAAAGTGCAGTCAATCACAAAGAAAACAAAAAAGGCAAACAGAATTGCCCAGCAATCATAATTTACATAATCAAGAAACTGGGTTTAAACAGCTCAAGACCATGTTACAGAGAAGCTAACACAGGAAACATAGCATTAGATATGCTCTATTAGCTTTAATTTAGGATTTTTCTATACCTTTCTTTGAAGGAGCATAATCAAATTAGTGGAACACTATAAATAGCCAACAGTTTACATTAGGCACAGAACTAGGCAAACACAGCGCCTCGCTGCTCTGTGGTTTGTGGGATTGTTCATCAGGCCGTGACCAGAAGGAGATGACAAACGTGGCCGGGCAAGGAAAGCGCAGGTCAGCCTTGAACCAAGCACCTGGGAATGAGCTACCCAGGTCAGAAATAACGCTTGGCCCTGCACTGTCCTTGATTAGACCCAAGAGCAGCAGGAAAAACTTCAGGTAAAATTTAGAAGTCTGGTGGAAGTAGCTTTCAAACAAGCTTTCTGCCATACAGAAAGGTGTGGCTTTAATTCCAGGGAACTCCTGAACTTTTATTCTTTGTGACCTTTCACAACAGGTTTTAACAGATAGCTTCCCTAGAGACATTTCCTCATCCGTTAGGTAGAAGATATATTAAAGCTAGTAAAAGGAAAAGTGCTAAATATTATTTACCCAAGGCAGCAAAGCAGGCTAGAACAGCTCTGCTTCAGTAAACTCACTCAGTATTGTGTCAATATATTTAGTGAAAGATATATACATATACACACACGCAAAGGCACAAATGCTACATAACTGGTATTTACCACAACTGGTAAATACTATAAAGGAAATAAACACACCTTCCACGTAAAAACAAAACAAAATAGCACAATGGAACTTTATAAAGGTGTTGACGAAACAGTAGCATGAGAAAATTCAGTGCAAGAAGCGTACTGAGGTTTGGCAGCATGGCTATTTCCAGCCCTTTGGCAAAGTGCACGGTGGCCTCGTAGAGCTCCAGCAGTTTGCTCAGTTTGGTTTCTTGGCCGACGCGCTCCATGGCGGTGCTGAGGCACACCGGGATGGAAGGCACCAAGGCTGCCAGGGTCTGAATCAACAGCACAGTCACAACCTCATGGGGGTTCTTGAAAACCTGTAGTGAGAAAAAAGCTATTAGCAAAAAGCACAGAAATCCTTTGAGACAGCAAGGCAGCACCAGAGCAGCGGATCCCCACAAAAACACCCTGCAGGTACTGCCCGAGCAGACGCTCACAAAGCGCCCTGCTCCAGAGCGAGCGGGTGGGCAAGTGGAGAGGCCAGTACCTTCTGCAGCCCCTGGAGCTCGGGCTGCTGCCCAGGCAACCCAGGCAGCACCTCCCAGGAAGCCACGTCCACTGGAGACNGTACCTTCTGCAGCCCCTGGAGCTCGGGGCTGCTGCCCAGGCAATCCGGGCAGCACCTCCTGGAAACCCCCCGTATCCCCGCCACAGGGATGGGGCTCCTGAAACAAGCGGGAGTTTGGGAATGTTGGCGGCAGTTGTGAGTGCAGGGCCAGGAGGGAGCAGCCGGCAGCCCCACAAGGGCTTCTCCGTGCCCAGCACGGAACACGGCGCTGCTGGCAAGGAGGGCAGACACAACTAACGTCATCTGGCCTTCGCTACCAGAAACTATCCAAGAACTCCCAAAACCTTGCAGAGACGCAACAAACGTTAAAGCATCTGCCAAACCTGGGCTTGGCTGATTCTCCTCTGACAATTCGAAGAATTACCATAAATTCTCTACTGAGGAGAGAGCGAGAGACCGAGAGGAAGGACACGACACTCTGTACACTGGCAGCTTCTCCGGGTGACGTGCAATCCCAACCAAAAGGAAACAAAACAAATCTGAAAAACTTCACAAAGCGTAACAAACCAGAAGAGCTCCTATGCCCGCAGGAACCTCACTGACCTAGCACGCAGGAGAGCTGATTACGAAAGCTGAGGACAATAGCTATTTCACCACTGAAACTGCACTGTGAACACAGCGGCCGAGAAACAAAACAGGTCACGGGCTGAAGCCGGCAGAACGCAGGCACCACAACCAGCGAACCCACGGGCCGCAGAGGGGGCACTGCGGAACACAGCACTCGGCTTAAAAGGTGTCTTGGAAACAATGCACCTCTGGGTGCACCTAGAGAAGCAGCGCTGTATCGGACAGGCAGCAGCGAGCACAGCAGCGTAGGCTAGAAACCTGTGAAATCATCTGGGAGCTTATTGACACACATCACCCTCAGCTCTTCAAGCACAACATGTTATGGCCCTTTACCACCACTCCTTGGTCGGCTATTCTTTCAGTTCCGCTCCCGTTTGACTACTGTAAAAGTTGAGGGCATCACTAGTCTCCTGCAGCAAAAAGACCACGGATACAAGATAAAATGGAGAAGAAAATGTCACGCAGTTCTTCAGAAAGCGGAAGCAATGCAGGAGATAGGGTGACACGAGCTTTGTCTGCTAAAACGTTAGCTGACACCTGACCTGTAATTCACATCGTATCATTAAGCAGAAAAAATACATTATTTCAAGGAAGCATTGAGCTCTTTGGCAGGATGGGCCCAGCACTCACACCAGGTTTCTTAACATGAAGATAAGAATCTCTCTCACCCTTCATGCTTGAAGGCTCTTGCAGGCTTGACAAAATTAACCAATTTCTCCATTTCACTAAAGTAGGACAATAACTTTCTTGGATCCTACATTATTTTTGCCAGGAAAAAAAGGCACAGAAATACTCCAAGGGTGTCAGCAGAACCCTGAAACATCTCACAGAGTGACAGGAACCAGTCTGTCATGACCTTGAGGGCTTCCTCCAGGACAAGTGATAAAGCAATTCAGGCATTTCAAATGTTTTGCAACAGACCATATTTGCCACAACAACAAATTAGATTTAACTTAAGACAGATGAAAGTGATAGAGCAGCTTTAATGGCAGTAACATAGCACCCTTGTTATAGGTAGAACACCAGAAATCTTGTCTGTAGCAGTAAGACCCGAATCTGAACACAGTTTGCCAGCCCTGTCCGTTATTGACAGGGTATAACTGAACACTGGTGAGTTATTCTGAACTTCACAGAAGTCTTGTTCTCTCCCGAGCACCGCACCAAGATCAAGCAGCCACTGCACCTGTGTTGCCCACTGAAGCTGTGAGTGCCAGGTCCCAAGCAGCGTGTCATACAGCTCAGTCAACTGGCGATTTAAGCTGAAGTCACTTTGACAAAGATCCTGCCACACTGCCACCAGCTGCACCTGCAGGGGTAATAAGAACCACGCTGAGAGCAGAACTAACAGGTCACAGATCTAGGTTTTGTTATTCTGAACCAGGAACTTCTCATGCAAATCACTTTTGCTGAAACACAATGCCCATCCTTGCTCCCCTATCCAGATTTCAGCATAACTCTCTGCTATAATTCAGCACCCCAGAAGGAAATGACTTTCGGCATCAAGCTAGAGGCTTCTTAGTTGATCCAAAGATTTAATTAACATTGGTATTTCACTCATAAAATGAGATTGTAATTGATACCCCCATATAATAGTTGAAATACTTGGCAAGCCCGAGCCTTGAACTTAATCCTCAAAAGTCACAGTCATAAGAGAACTTTTGAGGATCAGGTTATGACTACTGAACTGTCTGGAATTCCAACCTTTAATCTTACCTGAAAAGAGTTTACAGAGGCCAGCAGCTGGCAAGTTGCAGCAATAAAGTTATTACTGACATAGCCATATCCAAGAAAAGTGAAACAACAGCTAATATAACGCACAGGGAAAATGCACATATTCTACAACTACTTTAAAAGGGGACATAAAACCCTCAGTGGAGAACTACTTTAAAAAACACAGGGAGTAATCAAAGCAGTGAGGAGCCAGAAAGAGAAGTCAGAGAATGAAATATGGAACAAAACAGACTCTATCCTCTTTTGAATAGGAAAGAGAGAATACTTGATGTAGCAGCACCCCCTACAGCTCAGGTCAAGCATTTTTTTTTTTTTTTTTTTACCCCCTCATTTCTCCACAATAAAATATTATCAAGAAACAAAATTACCTTGTGACACTTATAATAATAAGCAAGAAGCTGGGGCATCCGATCAATTTCAGTGAAGACTTTAACAAACATTTTTGCCTGATCTAAATAAAATAAATAAAATAAGGTCAGGCCCAAAGAACAAGGTGAGACAGAATATACCCCAAAACAAGTAAAATAATTCTTCTATTAAGGATACATGCCATGGCCCATAGAGAAAGACAGACCCATAATATTTTGCTTGCTTGCCTTCTCTTTAAGAGCAGAGCTGCCTAAAACGAATACTCAAATGAGAACATGTATCAGATTTACAATAAACGAATTTAACTTTTTACCAGTAAATCTTTCTTAGGTAAGACAGATAAAAGCAGGGCATTTCACAGAAAGAAATCATTAATTTCCAGAAACAAGCACTATCTGCAAAACCAGAACACATTCCTCTTTCCACCACTCCACCTTAGCGTGCAACTAGTTAGCAACTAAAACTAGTTGCCTCGACCACCTAACCATGCAGTCACTCTTACCCAAAGCTTTTAAAAGCAGAGTCCCCCAAAGTCTGATTTGTACTACAAAGGCAATGAATATAATTCTATTCACAAAATAAATCTGGGTTCAGATAAATTAGTAATAGACCTTACTTATTTTTCAAACAGCATTTGGAGGCAGACCTTGAAACTTGAACCTTGTAAGTAACTTAGATGCTCTACAGCCGTGGAAGTCACTGAATGCAGAGCCCAGATGTATTTACTGGTGTGTATGGAGTTTGTAGGAATTGGGACACAAGGGAAAAATGTGACTTCACAAAAACAAGAAAAACAGTATTCAGTAAGAAACAAAGGAACAAAAAACATGTTCCCATGTGCCCAGACCACAACAAGTGAATATGAACAACACTCCAAGTGAATTATTCCAAAGAGTCTGCCCAGGAAAGGACCGTCTCAGCACACCAGCTCTCCGTGTGCCGGCACACATTCTCCACCAAATGGGTTTATTCACTGGAGAACTCACAAAACATAGCAATATCCTATTACTTTAATATTCCAAAACATCATTCTTTGTTGTGTGCGTGTGAGCAACTGTGAAAGTCTATGAGCACAGGCTAAGGAAAAGGGGCCTCATGCAAAGAAGGAGAGCCACAAGCTGAGCGAGAGAGGGAAGAGGAAGATCTGTGCAAGGGATTAAGGATTCAAGGAAAGCACTCCTCTCCCTCCAGCTGCCTGCAGCCAGGCACTGCTGTAACCCACAGTTACTTGGACGTGAACTCCAGGGAATGCCGCAGAGCAACAGCCCTACAGCACTGGGTCTGTAACGGGATTCCCCAGGAGCGCACAGAGGAGAGGCAACTGAGAGAACAAGCGTTTTCCAGGAACACTGGGACAGTAGGGGAGGTAGGGAAGAGCACACAGAGCAGATCAAAAATATCAAATGATCTTCTAAAGAAGAGAGACTTTATAAAACAACTGTGCCCACACAGTGTGGAGACAGAGGATTTCTAAGCAATATTCCATGTGACTACAAACCAAACTGTAACAGACATGCCCAGCAGCACTATGACAACACAAAAACAGGGATCTTCTGCCTGTTTGAGCACTGTTTCCCATTTGGAGGCTGTTCGCAGCATAACTGAACTATAAGAGCAGGATAGGCCCTGTCTCAGCACCTCTGTTTCAAACATCTACATAATCTATGCAGCCTACAGAGCCAGCTCGTATTTTCCTTGTTTCTGTTTGTGGCCACAGATACATGAGGTAGGAAATCAAAGACAAACTGCACTGCAGGCAGCTGCAAAGCACTGAACATTTCATAGCATCTGGCTTCACCAGAGAGAGCACATAACCCCATCCGGGGGCCTCCAGGATATACACCCCTCACCCAAACAACATTCTACCTCTCACATGAGATAAACTTTGCGCTGACAGTAAGTAAGAGCAAGCCTTACTGACCTACAGACTGAGCATTAAACGCAGCAACAATCTGTGGGCTGGCCATGGCCTCGAGCCGGTTCTTGAGCGCCTCGAGGTGCACGCACTTCTCGGAGTAATCCGGTGTGTCCACGAGCATGGCCAGACTGCTCTGCATGCTCGTGAGCTTGGCAGAAATCACAGACACGTCCTGCCACCAGGAAAAAGCCAACAAGGTTATTTAACATAATGTTAGAAAGCATTACTACCTGTGCTCCACAGGGACTTTTAACAAACAGATGCATATTTCAAAGTCACTTGAAGAAGCTACTTTGAATGCAGTTTCTTTAAGAAAAGCAAAGGGCCAAAAATCCAGAACGATGTGGTACCTACCTGTGTTTTCAGAGTCTCTTCAATGTCTGCACTTAACGTGCTCCATTTGTCTGCTTCCTGGAGCGATTCAGCAGCCAGCTGCATTCTAGATTTCACCCGATCAATCTCTACAAGAACCTGAGAAAAGAGAAAGAGCTATTGTCCACTGAAACCAAAAATGACTTATATTATTTCTAGGCTGGGGTTTTACTAAATGCATGAAAAAGGTTAGTTACAAGAAGTTGGTTGAAAGAACAAGAGATGCTAAATTAACTTCCAAGTCAAGCAACAACACTTCCAATTCTGCATTTGTAGAGTCAGTTCTGACTTTGCCCGAGAAGTGTTATGCATCCCCCTACTAACAAGAACACACGCAAATTTGGACAACCGGTGTTCTAAGTAAGAGCATCCACGGATTAAACGTAACCAGCTGTCGGCAAGGAAACGCGGGCAGGGCCCACCTT